>CM077163.1:17306456-17714812 GCA_039583875.1 Platanthera guangdongensis
GCTCATCAGAAATAAAAATGGTGTCTGGCTTATCTGCTGGAGGATTTGGAGAAGGTGTTGGAGTTCTGGCGGGAGAATGAGCAGGAGACTGAGCTGGAGAAAAGTCCTTGTGATGTTCAGTGGTTGGAGCTGGAGGAGATAGAGGAGGAGGAGGAAGCACATCTTCAGAAAGCTTTGCAATCATGGCATCTATAGCAGTAGTTGTGGACAGAAGAGTGTCTTGAGGTGCTTGATCTGAAGGAGTGGCTGGACTCTGGGGAGTATGAGGTAGGGATGGAATTTCTGGCTAAGGAGAGGGCTGCCTGACTGGGATAGAGGGAACAGGCTCCCCCTCACTGAGTGCACCAGAGGAGCTGGCCACATGATGAGGAGAGGGAGATGGAGTCCTTTCCTCTACAGCTGGAACTTCTGGAATTTCTGAGAGCTTTACAGCTTGGGCAGAGTTATTTAACCTAAGATCCCATCTCTGAATGGAAGAGATGAAGACCTTCTTCATGTGGTGAAGTGGGGTTCCTTTGGAGAAGTTGAAAACTGCAGGATCTGTTTCATGGAGAAGCAGAGAGATGATTCTGGCGTAGTTGGGGGATTTCAAGGTGTCCTTGATTTTGTCCAGAATCAGCATACCAAACTGAAATTTCTTGCGGCAGATAATTGCTTGCATAATGTCGAAGAAATAGGATGGGATGTCTCTGATGGAGTGGGTCTTGCAGAGAAGAATTTTGCCAATGATGTCTACCAGAAATTTTCCTTCAGCATTCATGTCTGACCTCTTAATATACTGAGCTTCAGGAGAAATGCCACAGAAGAGTGCTGTTTGGTCAGAGTCTTCATCATCCAGATCATCTTCTTCATCAACAATAGGTAAATGGAGAAGTTGAGAGACAGAGGTCTTGGTGAACTTGAGTTTCAATCCCTTTACTGTAGATTTTAGAACTTTTCCATTTCGTCGAATCTTGAGATTTGAGAATAATTCTACAACTTCGGGGAAGAGAACGCGACAGGGTTCTTGGAGAATGAAGGAGAGGCCGACGGTTTCGAGAAGGATGAGGAGGTTGCGGAAATCATCGGAGAGCTCTGCGATACCCTCGGTAACTAGTTCGGAGCTGACGCCAATCTTGTGAGAAGTCGCCATGGATGCGAATGACTGGAGGAATGAGAGAGAGGGCTCTGCAACTTCCGCGGAGGAGAGGTGTCGAAGCGGCAGGGTAGGCGAAGAGGCAGAGGGTACTCGAGAGATAGAAATGATCTCGTGTAGGTTTGAATTTTCAGAATTTCATATAGATACTCGAGTGGGAAACATGACACGAGAAGGAGATAGACTACTCGAGTAGGTAAGAGAGTTACTCGAGTAGGTAGTCAGAGGTTACTCGAGTGGGTATCCAGGAGTTACTCGAGTAGGTGGAGAAAACTACTCGAGTAGATAGGTGACTTACTCGAGTAGGTCTGTAGATACTTGAGTAGGCACATCCTCATACTCGAGTAGGTCAGTATACATACTCGAGTAGACAGATTCTTATACTCGAGTAGGTAGGTCACCTACTCGAGTAGACATAGTCACTTACTCGAGTAGGTGGAGAAGAGTACTCGAGTATGTCTCATGCATCTCGAGTTGAATTTTGAAAAAGTTGAGAAAGAGTGGATTTTGACTAACCCCTTGCAATTATGAGTTTCTTAGTCATCTAGCCTTCTTTAGTCCTCTTTGTTGAGCATCCCAAGCTCTGTCTTGAAGAACGAGAACTTGGTCTCGTCCAGCGGCTTTGTGAAGATATCTGCAACTTGCCTATCTGTAGGCACATATTGGAGATCTATGTCTCCATGCTCCACATGTTCCCGGATGAAGTGATATCTTAGCTCGATATGCTTTGTCCGGCTGTGGGAAACTGGATTGTTGGCTATTGCAATTGCGCTGGAGGAGTCACAGTACAGGGGAATATCTTTGAACTGCAGGTTGTAGTCCTCTAACTGATTCTTTATCCATAACAACTGTGCGCAACAACTACCTGCAGAGATATACTCTGACTCGGCCGTTGAGATTGCGACACAGTTCTGCTTCTTGCTACTCCAGGAAATTAGCCTTCTTCCGAAGAATTGGCAAGTCCCTGAGGTGCTTTTCCGGTCGTCTTTGCTACCTGCAAAATCTGCATCTGAAAATCCAATTAGTTCGCTGTCATTACTTCTTGGGTACCATAAGCTAAGATTTAGTGTGCCTTTAAGGTATCTCAGGATCCGCTTTGCAGCAGCGTAATGAGATTCCTTAGAGTTCACCTGAAATCTAGCACAGACACATGTGGAGAACATTATGTCAGGCCTACTGACAGTAAGGTAGAGCAAGGATCCAATTATGCTTCTGTACTTGATTTCATCAAAAGGTTTCCCTTTTTCATCCTTATCCAGAGACATAGTTGAGCCCATTGGAGTCCTCATAGAGGTTGCGTTCTCCATTCCGAATTTCTTAATTAGCTCTTTGGTGAATTTGGTCTGGGAGATGAAAATTCCATCTTCATATTGTTTCACCTGAAGCCCTAAGAAATACTTCAGCTCGCCCATACTGCTCATTTCAAACTTCCCTTGCATAAGTTTTGAGAACGTTTTGCAGAGGTTGGTATCTGTAGAGACAAAGATAATGTCGTCGACATAGATTTGCACTAGCAAAATCTTGTCTTTTATTTCCCTAAGAAATAATGTCTTGTCTATCTTTCCCCTTGTGAACTTGTTCTCAAGTAGAAAGGTAGACAGCGTTTCATACCAAGCTCTAGGAGCTTGTTTCAGACCATATAGGGCCTTGTGCAGAAAATAGGCATGATCGGGAAAGTTAGGATCAACGAAACCTGGAGGTTGTTCCACATACACTTCCTCCTTTATGTTACCATTCAGGAAGGCCGACTTCACGTCTATATGATAGACGGTGAAGCCTTTGAAAGTAGCATATGTGAGGAACAACCTTATGGCCTCCAGCCTCGCCACTGGAGCATATGTCTGGTCGAAGTCGATTCCTTCTTCTTGACGATAGCCTTTAGCGACGAGTCTGGCCTTGTTCTTTATGATAGTTCCGTCTTCATCCATCTTGTTCCTGTAGACCCATTTTGTTCCAATGATGTTCTTTCCCTTGGGTCTTGGAACCAGCATCCACACATTGCAACGCTTGAACTGATTTAGCTCTTCTTCCATTGCCATTATCCATGATGCGTCTGAGTTTGCTTCCTCAAATTTCTTTGGCTCAACCTGTAACACCCCGAAGTCAAGAGGATCATTTTGAGCAAAATCGGGTTCAGGCATGGGTGACACGGCCTGGGACACGGGCGTGTCCCAGGGCGTGTTAGTTGACACGGCCTGCGACACGGGCGTGTCGCAGGGCGTGTCGAGGTTGTGTCGACGATCGGACTTGGTGTCGACGATTTTCGCTCGACATCGTCGAGTGGGGCACACGGCCCAGGACACGGCCGTGTCGGATGTCGTGTCGAATGCTCGACGAGTGTTGCGCGACGATCGTCGAGTATCGAGTTTCTAGTGAGGACACGGCCTGTGACACGGGCGTGTCACAGGGCGTGTCAGTGGGCGTCAAATTCAGCTCGACGTCTCGGGTTAGGGCGTGTTTGCGGGACACGGGTGTGTCCTGATGCACACGGCCAGGAACACGGGCGTGTGCCAAGCCGTGTGCCAGGCCGTGTGAAGTCTCGGGTTGATTTGGGATTATTTCTGTTGAGGAACACGGCCGCAGACACGGGCGTGTCTGAGGGCGTGTCGGGTACACGGCACGTGACACAGGCGTGTCACACGGCCGTGTACTGGTTGGATTGAGTCGGTTGTCTGCCGCTTAGAGGGACACGGCCTGTGACACGGGCGTGTCACAGGGCGTGTCAGGCCGTGTTCAGGGTTTTCTGGCCAGATCTGAGCCGTTTGTTTCCCTCTTCCTGGATCCAGTGGCTGGGCTTTGTCCAAGTGTTGGGAAGGCCGAAAAAAGGGGATTTAAAACCCTCTTTTATTAGCTTCTTCTTCTTCATCTTCATTCCAAGAAAGAAAGGGGAAAGGCCTAAGGGAGAGAGAAGGGAGGAGTCTTCCAGCTGCTGTAGGAGCTGCGGAGTGCGGAGCGAAGATCCGAGAGCGGATTCGTGAAGGCAAGGCCGAGGCGGTGATTTCCATCCGGCTACTTCATGGCGTCGAAGCGATCTTCAAGGGTAACGATCTCCTTCTTGGACATCGAAGTCCTTTCTCTATACCTGTGCTTGGAATCCTCCACCAAGAGGTGGATCGCGGAAGTGATTCCTTTGTTGTGTCTGCATTTAGAGCCGGAAATATAGAGTACGGCGTAGGCATGCTGTGTGAAGCCCATCTGGACCGGTAGTCTGGATTGGTGATGTTCATGGGTAAACCGGAGAAGACTCCGTGGCTTTGATGATGTGCAAAACGGATTTCTGTTGTGATGAATGTATGGATGTGATGATTGTGAGGAGGCTTTGGTGAAACTCCTAGATATGAGATGATCAATTGGTAGCACGCCTGTGGAGCTCGTGATAAACCTGGCCTGTTACACCACTAGGGTAGGTTGATCCAGTTAAGGTAGGATCGATGGGTGGCAATGCTAGGGGAGCCGAGTTAAACCCGGGTTGCTGCACCACAGAGTGTGGGTCGATCGGATTAGGAGGGGGATCGATGGGTAAACAATGCCTGGGGAGCTTAGATAAACCCGGCTTGCTACACCACATAGTGTGGGTCGGTCTGCTCTGTTTGTGATGCTGTGAGGATGGACCTCTGAGTGGCTTGGGCGGGATGTCTCCAGCCTGCGAGCTGGTGGACTAGGGCCGGTCAACCAACAAGTTAAAACCTCGAGAGACAGCGGTGTACGACGGTGGATTCCGGTACGCCAAGAAGGTGCCCTGAGTGCACGGAGCGTTGGTGGACTCCAGCGTTTGTGATGTGATGTGTTTGTTAGTTAGTGGAATAAAGAGAATGATCTATCTATGATGTGATTTGGTGATGTTTGTTGATTCTTGATGAGAAAGGAAGCACTGTATACAGGGAAGGAACCACTACCCCGGGTAGGGGGTAGGGTCGTTATAATGGGTCAGCAATGCTGACCGTTACTTTGTTTTCTGTGTTGGTTTGGATGATGAATTGCAGGTGCTGCGGTTTGGAAAGAATAAGTGGATTGGCTAGCCTGGTGTTCTTAGTCCTTGAGAGCTATATGAAGAATCATGGTTGGATTTCATGTGTGGCCGGCCTGCGTGCCGATGCACGAAACCATTGATGTGAAAGAGGAATTTGTAAGGCCATAAGGCCAGGGTGTGTGAGTTGTATACATTCCTGGTGTTTTTATATAAATGTGGTATTTATATATGGGTGGACATTCTGGTTTGAGTTCATGGTAACAAGAAAAATGCTGCGCTAGAATGGAATGAGTTAAAGACACGCATAGATTTGATTTCCACACGTGATTCCTTCGCTTGTCTGTGCTATATGGCGTGGGGCCCCGACCGGACCCACCGTTATATGTCATGTGACAGGTGGGGGCGTTACACAACCTATGAGAGAAAACTCAAATGAAGTTTCTCATTAGTTGTACCTCTCCGAGTTTTGACACCATCCCGGGGATCCCCTATGATCTAGTCTATGGGGTGATCCTTCAGATGTCTGAGCTCTAGAGTTCTTGCATCTGGATTATCTTCAAGCACCGGAGTGATTTCTTCATCCTGGATGACTTCTTCATTTTGATCATCAGCCTCTCCAATAGGAGTTGGAGTGGTGATCTTAATGAACTTCTCGCCTTTGTCTTCGGACGAATCATCCAAGTTAGTTTCTTTTAGCTTTTCACCTGCATCTTCAAGGAGCACACTAGACGGATTGCTTTACAGCAAGCTCGTCTCATCAAATACAACATGTATCGATTCTTCCACCACCAGGGTTTTTCTATTAAAAATCCTATATGCCTTACTATGGCTACTATATCCTACAAAAATACCTTCAAAGCTCTTTTCGCTGAACTTGGTGGTATGATACTTACCATTGTTAAGTACGAAGCATTTACAGCCAAAGATTCTAAAGTAAGAGACTGTTGGTTTCCTGCCTTTCAGAAGTTCGTAAGGTGTCTTATTGTGGTCTTTGTTTATGAGTGCTCGATTTTGCACGTGGCATGCAGTGTTGACGGCCTCAGCCCAGAAGTACTCTGGTAGTGAAGCATCACTCAACATGGTCCTGCAGGCCTCTATGAGTGTTCTGTTCCTTCTCTCAGCCACTCCATTTTGTTTTGGAGTACGAGGAGAGGAAAACTCATGAGAGATACCTAAGCTTTCACAGAATTCTGTCATGGCCCCAGATTTGAACTCTGTTCCGTTGTCACTTCTGATTTTGACTATGGAGCAGTTGTATTCATTCTGGACTTGCGTGACAAAATTGGTAAAGATGTCGAAGGTATCTGACTTGTGTTTCAGAAAGAACACCCACGCAAAGCGCGAGTAGTCATCAACAATTACCAATGTATAGTCCTTACCTCCCAAACTTCTAATCTGCAGTGGACCAAACAAGTCCATATGCAATAGATGAAGACATCTGTTAGAGTCTTTGCCAATAATGCTTTTAAAGGTAGCCCTTGTTTGCTTACCTTTTACGCATGCATGACAGGGTCTGTCTTTGACGCATTTGACATTTGGGGCATCACGTACTAAGTTCATTGAAAATAGTTTATTAATGGTTTTGAAATTAATATGTGCTAGTCTCTTGTGCCATTGGTCACTAAGAGACGCACCATCTTTTGCCAAAAGACACACTGGTGTAGAGGAATCTATACAGATGAAATTTAAACAGAAAATATTCTTGCTTCGAGTGCCGGATAGAATCGTTTCCATATTGTCAATGGATTTTATCAAGCACTTATCAGCATGGAACTCAACTATGTATCCTTTATCGCAGTGTTGGCTTATGCTAATGAGATTGTGTTCCAATCCTTCGACATAGGCCACATCCGAGAAGGATACATTGCCGTTAGTAATCATACCATAGCCTCTAGTAATTCCACGGTCTGAACCTCCAAAGATGACCTTTGGTCCGTTCACGACTGGAGTAAAGTTCTGAATGAGGCTTCTCGTCCCGGTCATATGCCGAGAGCATCCGCTGTCCAAGTACCAGATAGGCATTTTGTTGGCCTTTGGACATTCCTGCAATCACAATCAGTTTGCCTTAGGAACTCAAACACGTTTGAGTCCTTGGTCTCGGGTTAGAGTGCTCCCCCTACGAGTGTTAACATTATGAGCGGTTTGTCTCATATTGCTGACCTGAGGGGTAACAGCATTTCTGGAATTGAACCAGCAATGTATGGCGAAGTGACCAACCTTGCCACAACACCAACACTCAAATCTGTTGTACCTTTGCCTCAGGATCTCCTGCTTGACCTTTTGGAGCTTTGGTCTAGCAGTGGTAGCATTCTTGGAGGAAGATGCCTCATGATGATGGCAATCACATGGCTTCTTCTCCTTTATGGGCTTCTCTACAACAGGCTTTGTCTTTGGTGCATTCTTGAAGTTATGCCCATGATTGAAAGGGCCATAGCTATGAAGAATAACTTCTTCATAAGGTGCCTTTAAGACACTTTCGCCAAAGTTTCGGGGTCGAGCCCATCCTTGATAGCGGGACTTTGGTTCTACATAAGTAGGCCTAGCAAAGTGCCCGTATGATGAGTTAAAATCAAACTCATTTGTTGGAAAGATGACCTTTCTGAATGTGGTTTGATTTTGAGGGGTTTTTCCCTTTTCTTCGGCTGAGGCCTTTTTGGCGGCCTTATTTTTACGTTGATTCTTGTTTCTCCTAGAGGATTTAGTAGGAGCTTCTTCATGGCCTAGTCCAGCTCCCTTGGCCTTTGCTGAGAATTCAGCAACGAATGGAATAACCGTCTTGGGCTTAGAGAAACTCTCAACAAGTTTCCTTTCAGCCGCAAGTTCGGCTTCCAAACCTTTGATGATCTTCTCCTTCAGGTCAAGGTGCTCAAGAGCCTTGTTATATTCTTCAATAGTATTATTGAAGTTTTCCTCGAGGGAGTCAGTCTTTGTGACTTTCTCTCTCAAGTTACTCTCTTCGGCTTTTAGAGACTTGATCTCTTTAGCCTGAGTCTTCACGACTCGACGACATTTGTCATAAGCCATGATTAACTCTTTATACTGGGCCATCAATTCTGACTCATCATCAGAGGAGCTACTCTCGCAATCATGTTCAGAGACTTCAGACTCTGAGAGAGGGGTATGATAGTTTACCTTCCCAGTGAACTGGGGCTCTTGTTCATCATCTGTTTGAGCCATTAGCCCAAAGTAAGCTTCTTCTTCTTCGCTTGACTCTGAAGAGTCGGAGTCGCTAAGAGTCTTTCTCCTTTTGGCTATGAGGCTCTTCTCTTTCCTTTTCCTGTTGTGTGTGGATTTCTTGTCTTCTCTTCTGCCACCCTCCTTCTTCTTGTGAGGACAGTCAGCAATGACGTGACCTGGCTTATTACAACAGTAGCAAATGATGTCAGTTGAAACGTATTTGTTCTGTTTAGTATTGTACCTTTCGTGGCTGCTTGAGCCTTTTCTTTGTCGATCGTCATCACGCCGCGATCTTCTGCATGAGGCATCCTTGCCTTTCCATTGTTTCTTTTTATTAAGAAACTTCTTGAATTGCCTAGAGAGTAAGGAGAACTCTCCTTCAGATAGTTCAGACCCTGAGGTGCTAGGCTCTGATGTTTCTTCTTCTTCATCCACTTCTGGAGCTGGAGCGAGGGATGCGGCCTTGGTCTTTCTGGAGGTGTCTGCTTTTAGAGCGATAGATTTCTCCTTTAGTGTATACCTGCCCTTCTCTTCTTCAGCTTTTCTTGTATTGATTTGGAGTTCATAAGACATAAGCTTTCCAAAGAGA
Organism: Platanthera guangdongensis; assembly: GCA_039583875.1. Classification (NCBI taxonomy): domain Eukaryota; kingdom Viridiplantae; phylum Streptophyta; class Magnoliopsida; order Asparagales; family Orchidaceae; genus Platanthera; species Platanthera guangdongensis. The sequence goes on from CM077163.1 coordinate 17,315,328, forward strand.
TTTTGTGGGTCCGTCTCAGCTAGCTTCCCGAACTCCCTGATGGCGCATACCTTGTTATCCCATTCCTTGGTTAGGGATCTCAAGAATTTGTTGTTCAGTTCTCCGTTGGTGAAGACACGGCCATACACCCTTAGGCCATTTACAATTTTGAAGAAGTTCCAAAGGTGTCGGCAATTGTTTCCTTATTCCCTTGTCGGAACGCTTCATATTTTTGATTGAGAAGGGATCTCCGATCATCCCTTACTTCTTCAGTTCCTTCCATCAAAGTGACTAAGGAATGCCACATCTCCTTAGCTGATTGACAGTGAATCAAATTCTGCAGCATCGAGTCATCGACTGCACTTGCTATAATATTCTTAGCTTTCTTGTCGAGAGAGACAAGTGCGATCTCGTCTTTGTCGAGATCCATCAGCTTCTTGGGAACTTTCTTGGTGGGGTTGATAGTGGACACAGTCATGGGAACGTAAGGACCTTCTTCAACGATCATGAAGATCCTTGGATCCACAGCTTCCATGAAGAATTTTATCCTTTCTTTCCACGTGGGAAAGTTATTTTTGTTGCACAGTGGAAGCTTGGAGAAATCTTTGCCCTTGTCCATTCTATGGTAGAATCTTTCAGATAACAGATCTGTATCTGATCAAGGTGATAACCTTTTGACGATCAACCTCGCTCTGATATCAATTGAAAGAAAACTGTTGTCGACCTAAATCACCTAGAGGGGGGTGAATAGGTGGTTTGTGCGTCTTTTGCGGAATAAAAAATTAATTAGAGCACAGTACATATATATCTATCCATATCACAGACGACACAAGATTTATAGTGGTTCCCCAACCTTGGGTACATCCACTTTCCCTCACCGATCTAGCAATCAACTAGACTCGGCTACTCCACTATCTCGGATCAAAAAATCGATCCTACCCTCGGAACAAAGTTCCTACAAACTCGATCCAAACAAAAAGGATCTACACCTCGGAAGATAGCACTTCCTACAAACTCGGAGTGAAAGACTCCTACACTCGGAGAAGATTTCTCCTACAAGAATAAAATGAGATTTACAAGAATACAAACAGTAAATCACTCAGATCTGGATGAAACGGCCAGGATCTTCTTTTTTTCAACTTTGTAGCACTTTCAGAAATCGGTAAAGAAGTTCTCGGCTTCGATCTGGATTTACTCGCTTTTACAGAAATCGAGAGAGAATATGATCAGCGAAGTCGATCTCGATCTGTAACTTTCTTCAGAATAATCCTTTGAAAGTAGAAGCTTTGGCCGGAGGAGAAGGCGGCGGCGGCGGCTTCCGATTTGCGAAAATCAGAGAGGAGTCGGCTGAAGAATATTTCTCGAAATAGAATGATAAGAAAGCTTGAAGAATACTTAGGGTTTGTCATTTTCTGATAAGACCTTATATAGGAGAGACTAACGGTCATAATCGGTCATAATGATGTACACATGGACCAATCATATCGCGTGATTTGAAAAATCTCATCAGAAAAAGGACTTAGCAGAATTTTGGAAAGATCAGCCAACTACACGAGTAAGTCAATAACTACTCGAGTAGTTGAATAACTACTCGAGTAGTTGAATAACTACTCGAGTATATGATGAAGAGCATACTCGGGTATATGTAGATAGAATACTCGAGTATATAGAAATCAACTACTCGAGTAAGCAGACAGAGCTACTCGAGTATGTGTAGAGACCTACTCGAGTACATAGAGCATCTACTCGAGTACTAGAAAATCTACTCGAGTATATTACACAAACTACTCGAGTACAAGAAGTACTACTCGAGTGGAATACTTAGAAAAAATTCTGAAGAGGTCTGCTGGCACCTACTCGAGTAGTTGAACTAAACTACTCGAGAGGAAGTAATCTACTCGAGTAGGTGAAAGTTCTACTCGAGTAAAAGACTTTGAAAAATTCTGGAGTAGGGAAATATCAAGGTACACGAGTGACACATGATCTACTCGAGTAGGTATAATGAACTACTCGAGTATGTTTCTATCTACTCGAGTAAGTGAGTATACTTACCCGAGTATATGAGTGTACTTACTCGAGTATCTGACTTAGAGAAATTTAGATGAGGAAACCCTTTAGTACTCGGGTATAAAGAGTAATCTACTCGAGTATATAAGCATGCTACTCGAGTATATGACTTTGTCTACTCGAGTAGGTGATTTAGCTACTCGAGTATATGACTATGTCTACTCGAGTAGGTGACTTAGCTACTCGAGTATATTATACTCAGACTACTCGAGTAGGTGAAAGCTCTACTCGAGTAAAACACTTAGAAAATTTCTGATGTAGGAATAACTGATTCTTCTAGAGTAGTCAACTCCCAATTCCTTTCCCATAGTCCAATAGCTTGAATATGAAGTGTATCCCAATAGAGAGACCACACATGAGTCAACACCTTGGAATATGCAATGAGGGATTACATTGCACAGTTCCTGTGTTTGGTGACCCAATGTGAGCTGACATTGGTCTACACTTCCCAGTGAAATTCCTGCAAACATATAGCTCAAACCAAGCATCAAATACAACTTAATTCATCTTAGTTCCATGGTGACTTCATCAAATCTCGGTTCATGTGGATGAAATACCCAACAAGGGACTTCTTTAACAACCTATAATATGTGTGGATCAACGGCTTCCATGTAGAATATGACTCTCTCCTTCCACATGGGGAAGTTATCCTTGGTGCACACTAGCAACTTCATCAAAGACATAACCTTGCTTCTGTGCATTTCAGCTAAGCGGTGTCTCTTGACAACTAGACGGAGATCTTGTTCAAGGTGTTAACCTTGTATCGAACAACCTTCCTCTGATACCAATTTAAAGTGTCTAGTAGTCAACCTAAATCACCTAAAGGGGGGTGAATATGTGAGTTCTGCATCTTTTAACGGAATAAAAAAATTAGTACAAAATAAGCACACAGTAACATAGAGAATTTATAATGGTTCTCCGAGTTGGGCATGTCCACTATCTCATCTTGCTTATCTACCATAAAGGACTAGATTCAACTATTTCACCTTTATCTCAAATTGAAAATAATCTTACAACTCGGAGCCTCAACTCCTATAACTCAGAGACAACTATCCTACTACTCGGAGGACAACCTCTCTTATAAACTCAATCCTATGAACAAAGATCTATAACTCGGAGGCAAGACCTTCTACAATAGTATAAAGAGAATTATACAATAATAGAATAAGAGAAATTTTCTTCAGATTTGAAGTCTTCAATCTTTCTTTTCTCTGAAAAGTCGATCTTGAAAGCCTTGAGGAAATAGAGAACTTGAAATCATTGAAGTCTTGATCTGAATAAAAGGATCAACCAGATCTGAAATAGTTGACACACTGGAAGAATAACGAATTGTGTGCAACATATTTGTCGGCTGAGAGAATCGTGAAGAACAGTATTGTATGCCTATGGGAGCTTTTTCTTGAAATTTCTCGATTTGGAAATGTAAATGCACGATTAGGGTTGAACGAAATTCACCCTATATATTTATAGGAACACCTCTTCTTCTAACGGCTAGAAATTCTTTCCACATGGATAAATCGCTAGTTACTGTACATGGCAGTCGGGATGAGGCGAGACAGAAATTTGAAAAAAGAAATTTAAAAACCTAAGTATTATTCGTCGAGTATGTATGAGTATACTCGTCGAACTGCTTCGAATCTTGAGTAAAATGACTTAGATTATTCCAGACAAATTTGTGGGAGAACTCAGCGCATTCTAATAGAGACTCGACGAATTCGACGAATATTGACTAGCATACTCGACGAACTCGATAAGTATCTAAAGATACTTTCAAAGAATCGACGAGTATCGACTAGCTCACTCGATGCTTTTTACTTCGCCGATTCTCAAGGATGCAGGAAATATTTGCAGAGAGAATTCCTACGAATTCGGCGAGTATCAATAGGTATACCCGACGAATTCGACGAGTATCAACAGATAAACTCAATGAATTCGACGAGTCCACTCTACGATACTCGACGAATTTTTCTTTGAGAAAACTCTACAAATTCGACAAGTATTAGTAGTTATACCCGACGAATTCTACGAGTATCAACAGATAAACTCAACGAATTCGATGAGTCTACTCTACGATACTCGACAAATTTCCTTAAAGGAAATTTCTGTCCTTCTGAATTCAGCAATCTATCCTTCCTCGATTCTTCTAATGCACTTGAATCAGAAGTACACTCTAATAGAGAAATTACACGTGGGTCAACACATTGACCTACACAATGAAAGATTACATTGTATAGTCCTTTGTTTCATCATCCACTGTAACCAGACATTGAGTTGTACTTAGCAATAGAGTCCTGCAAGCACAAAACTAGAAACATGCAATAAAATACAATCTCAATTCATCTTAGCTCAAGAGAAACTTCTTCAAACCTGGGTTATTATGGATACAATACCCAACACTTACCATGCACGTGAAGAGCTCGACGAGAGCTTTCCAAATCTAAGCTTCGTCGAGAAATTCGAGCACCAGAGCTCCCGAACGGGCGGCCAGAAAACTTCATTTGAATAGTACCCGCTCTCTCTCACTCTCCCAGGCTCGGGTTGGCTTGAGGTAGAAGAAAAGCCTATAGAAAGTAAACTACAACTAGCTTCCTTATTTCTAAAATAAATTTTAATTTCTCAACCTAATAATTTATTTATTTTGGTCATTATCGAGGCTATTTTGACTGAATTGATTCAAGATTATAATAAAAGAATCCTAATCAATAAATTAGGTTTGTTTTAATTATGACTTGGGAAATTTCGATTTGTTTATAAATTAAATCTTAAAATCTTGAAATCTCAATTTCGGTCAAGCTTGGGATTTGGTCGTCTTGACCAAATGGACATGAAAAACACACCAACGACGACACTCCGCTAAACTTCATGCTAATGTAACGCTCTTACGCTAAATATTACAGCAATTAGAGAATTGAAATATATTATCGAAATTTTGGGAGTGTTACACCACCCCCACCTTCGGTCCCTGCCCTCCGTTCCCAGCCACCGCCACACCAAACATATCTTAAGAGTAATAAAATTTTTTGAAAAAAAATAAAATTTCGCCTTCGTAAATTTTTTACAACAAAAAAATTCATTGATATTTTGCAACAAAAGTTGCCACTCAAAATTTTTTGCTATTTTAGCTACAAAATTTTTGCAACAAAAAAATTTTATTGCTATTTTTGCAACAAGGAAATTCCTTGTTATTTTTGTAGGTAAAATAAAAAAAATATTTTCCTAGCTAAATTTGTTGCAAATTAGGAATGATTATCAATTCTTCCTAATTTTCCTTGCTAAATCAAGTTTTTCTTGTAGTGGCTGGAATACCAGACTGCTTGAAGAGAAAACCTGGGTCATTCTGCATGCTACCATATATAGCTGGAGCACCAAGGTAGTGAAGCAGATTGGACATATCTTTATATCATTGTGTGTCAGGTTTGGTGGCCTTTGAGACATATCTTCAAGTGCTCGATGATCAACGATCATTGATTGTTAAACATTTCTTTAGATCAACGAATTGTGATAGTTCTAGTCACTGGTTAATAATAGTTGATCAACATATGTTTAGTGTTGAGCTTATACCAAAGATCATCCTTCGACTTAGCTTCTTCCTTCGACTATAATTAGTTTATCATAGTTTAGTACCATCGAACCATCAAATCTATGAGGATTTTACATATAAGAGGTGGAACAGCACATCACATGTGCGCAGTGGAATAAACATACAAGAACAACCCAAAAGATTAAATGATTTTGTGATCTCCTTGAGTCAAGAAATAAACCACATCAACATATTGCAATATACCTGAGAGGGATTGAGTTTTTACTCAACTAAGGTGCTCAAATGATCCAGTCCAGAAACAGTCGACTGAGTTCACACAGAAATAGATTCGTGACTCTACTAGTATCCACACGAGCGGTGGAGAACCCCAAGATCTTTTCCCACAACTCGGTCGACATGCATGTTGGATCTCATGGCTAACCTTAGAGGGGGGTGAATAAGGTTTGGAGAGTTAATTGGAATCTAAAAATATTTCGTTCAGGGAATCAAGTTCTCGATGCTACCGCGGGGAGTTAGATAGCTAACACATGGCGAAAAGTCTATGAACTTGTTTTCCTGTGCAGATCCGAGTTCAAACCCTACAAACACACAAACTCTCTAATAATTCACAGCACACATCTAGAAGTAATCAACACAGACATGAAAGATTTCATTGCATGAATTCAAAGCAACAATTGTTCAAGATGAGTACCAAAAGGGTGATCTCTGTGATGCCAGAGATCTAAGTGGATGATTAGAAATGATCTTTTGGTTTCTATACCAATCCGCTCCACAGACCGGTTGGCTCTCTCCTTTTCCCTCCAGGAAAAGTCTTCGAGCCGGCTCTTCACCTGCACACAAGGAAGGGTCTTAGAGCACCGCTAGATCCTACTGATCTAGACGTCCTTATTCCCAGGATGATTTCCCACAGAGTTCTACCCGGATTCTGATGACACTTACCGCTCTATTTTCCTCTCCATAAGATTTAGCAAAGACAAAAAGATTACAAGAGTAAGAAATATAAATATTTGTAGGATGAATTTCTCCCTCTTGAAGATTACTCCTTAGAGTGATCTGTGGCCGGTGCTTGCGATCTCCATTTGCTGACAACTGGTCGGCTCTTCGTATTCGAGGTAGATCTTGGATCATCGGAGTCTTTCGAACATGAGCGGGAGGGAGACGACTATCTTCTTCTCCGACGACAGAGACTTGTGGAACGGAGCGCAAGGAAGAGCGGTCGAACCCTAGAATTCACGAGCTCCCATCCTTTCCTTTTCTCCGAATATGAGGCACAGAAACCAAGGCGGCCTTTTATACGTCTTCATAAAAATAAGCTACCGCTGGTGGTAAGACTATCGTCCGGCGGTAGGTTAGCGTGCTTGTTGTGCCAGCTGTTGTCCAAATCTGGAATAACATTTAAAACGAATATTTGTCATTTAATCATTGTTAGTGTCGTACGATAATATGGAGCACAATGATTCAGAGCAGTCGCGTCGAGTAGTTAAGAGGCTAGTGCGGCGCAGTAACTGCTATCGCCGGCAGTAATTAGGTTTCTCGAGAAATTTGACTCGACATTCGTCGAACGGCTACCGCGGCGCGGTACTGCTAGTGCCTGGCGGTAGGTTGTTTCTCGAGAAAGACATGCATTCATCGAATGACTAGTGCGGAGCATTAACCTCTATCGCCTGGCAGTAGATTGGTTTCTCAAGAAGTCCATCTTGGCATTCGTCGAAAGGTCCTGCTTGACGTTCGTCGAGAACTTAGCATGGCGCGGTAATGGCTACCACCTGCGGTAATTTCCCGAGAGGTTGGCCAAAATAATTCCTTGCGTTAGCGCATGCGATAGGACTAGGGTGGAGCGGTAACTTCCCAAGAGCTCTGTCCAATTAATTCACGGCTACCACTTGGCGGTACCTTCTACCGCTCGGCGTTAGTGGTCATAGGATTCTTCTTTTTCTTCTCTTGCACCTGTCAACGTGCACACTCTATCAACAGAAGACCTGATCAAATATAACCTGGGAGTTGATATTCACAAACCCAGGGAATCTGAAACATCAGTTCCAACAAACTACCCTTTTTGATAATATCAACTTTTGTTCATGAGAAATAACAATGAGATAGAGTGCATATATAAGGAATAAGAGTTATAGACTAACACCAGGTTGTAAGTTCCCCCCTTATCTACATATTCGACATGCTCCCCCTATCTACGTGCATTCCTCATACATGTGACCTCTCCTAGCCCCATACTCACGAGCGTACTCATGATCTCATGAACAATGTATTCTCCCCCTTTGATAATATCAAAAGGGTGGGCAAGGCCAACCAGACATGCAGGATGAAAAGAATAGTGAATGTGATGAGCATTAAAAAAACATCAGATAGTGCACATGAAAGGTGATGATAAACATAACAAGCATAAAGGTGACTCAACAAAAACACATATCGGAGAATTGCAAGCACATGGGTCACACACTGCAACAAGGAACAGAAAAAAAAATTCAATTTTTTGAGAAAGCATGAATTGGACATCACAGACGAAACTAGGCACACAGCGGGTATGTCTACAATGTTATAAGAGTGAGGAAGTAATCAACTTGAACAAACATTGAGAATGTCATGAGTGTAATTTGTGTGCTAGTACGTATTGTGCAAAAAAGGAGATAGTGTAGTTGTAGTCCAATTCTTATGTGCGGAAGTCTTAGACAAGGCAATGACATGTGTTCGTGTAGCATCAAAAGCGAGATGACACCAAGGGAAAGATAGCATATTATCCATGGATATCTCGATCGTCTAAGAACCTAACATAAGATAAATAAGGCAAATAATCACCTCACATGTCATTCGATGTCATACATAGGCAAAACAAACTAGGGCACTAAGCTAAATATAGAGTCGATGCACAAGATTGAAGTGACTCTTTAGCCAAGGTGCTCATGCTCACAATGATCATGAAGACTTATCAGGAGGAGTGTATAGTGCTTGGGGCGGGAGGTGACAAGAGATGTGATAGCAAGCATATTTTTATTTTGTTATTGTAGAACTATCACTTTTGTTATCATTTTCTTTATTCACTGAGCCCCGAGTCAATTGAAATCGATCCACCTAGAAAGATACACTTTAACTTATATACATATGACTTTTGTACTAGAGTTTTGGCCCAAAGTTTCACACCTAATATAATCACAAATGTATCGTGACATTGATTATTCAGCGCATTTCTAGCGTGTTAGAATATAGTATCACGAGTTATAGCATGTACGCATAGCATTTTTTGTCTTGAGTACACCGGCAAGGGATGTGTGTATCATGTGAATGCTTTCTCTTATCTAAATCCTCACACATACCTAGAGGCATAGACAACAAACATGACCTCAAATTGTCGCACTCAATATCTAAGCACCTATAGATTTAGCCCAGTATGACCGGAGGACAATGTTTATATAGATTATTAGTCTAAAACTCAAACATTGTACGCACGCGTTATGGTCTACATCACAGTCATGTGAGCCCTTAGAAATGAACAATCAACAGTTTTTTATTTTTATATATATATATATATTTTTGGATTTTTTTAAAAAGAAAAAACAAGGAAACTCAAGTAAATAAATGTGAAAGATAAAATAGACAAAGACAAGAGCCACAAAAAACAGACACACACTACGATGACTAGGATTATAGATCCAGAATACCAAGCTCGAGTCGAAGTAGTGAGAAACTTGCATCTGCTAGTGGTTTAGTGAATATGTCCGCTAGTTGGTCATCGGTGCCAATGAAGCTTACACTCACGTTCTCCTTTTTGATATGATCGCGAATTAAATGGTGACGCACATCAATATGTTTTGATCTTGAATGTTCCACTGGATTATATGTCAAGTCTATGGCACTCTTGTTGTCGCACCTAATTGTGACATTCCTACAAGTTAAGCCAAAGTCTTCTAACATTTGGGACATACATAGTGCTTCTGCGCAACAACTTCCTAAGGCAATATATTTGGCCTCAGCGCGAGACAGTGCAACAGAATTCTGTTTTCTACTTGACCAGGAAACTAATGCAGGCCCTAGGAAGTGACATGTACCACTTGTGCTCTTGGGATCAAGTGAGCATCTGACATAGTCCGAGTCTAAGTACCTGTAAAGTGTGAAATCAGTGGTATGTGGGTACCAAAGTCCTAAGATGGACTTTTCCTTCTGAAACGAGCGAGTATTAGACTTGTGAACATTGTGCTTCTCAATATCCAAGGCGGCATTAAAAGTGGTGTTTAGGTCGGTATGGCCATAACATAGAAGTTTACCCTGAATGTCAGGGTTTAGCCCCTTACGAAACCTAGAGAGGATGATCTCTGGCATCTCCCTAACATCATACCTGACCATCATGTCCTTGAGAAGACTCATGTACTCAGCGACCGACCTATTCCCTTGTTTAAGGGTAGCTAAATCATCAAACATCTGCGTCTGATGATACGCAGGGATGTATTTGTCTGTCAGCATGGCCTTCATGCCTGCCAAACCAATGTGTGGTAAGCCGCTCATGGCTCCAAGGTGTCATTCCTCATTCAACCAGAATATCTTAGCTCTGCCTAACAGTTTCATCCTAGCAACTTGCACCTTATCAACGTCAGTCAGCTTATGTCACTCAAAGTAGCACTCTATCTCCATAACCCAGTCTAAAAAGACTTGGGGTTCACCCAATCCATCGTACGATAGGGGTTTGACTCGGACCGCCCAAGTAATATCAAACTCAAAAGGTGTCTGGTTATTGCAAAATGGTGCACGCGGGTAATGATCATTATTAATATTATTATTCCCTTCCTCACTTTAGTTGGCAGCTTGATTACGGCGAGCCGCGAGATTTAATCTTAGTTTGTGAAGCGTCTCCCTTATCATCGTCAATTGATCGGTGAACTTCTGGCGGTGTTCATCAATCGTTGTGGGACCGTGTCCCGTATCGCGTTCGTCCGCCATATGGGAGGAAGAAGGGGAATACTCTGTACCTAATATAGTGCGCATGCAATGAATAATGTTTCTGACACAATAAAATTTATGAAAGATAGATTTGTTCCCGCTTAATAATAGGGGTAGTTAAGTTATTTTTTTGATTTTCTTGATGAAAAAATAAAAGATTATTAAAAAAAATTGATGTTTTTTGCAGAAAAATAAAAGTTTTATGCCACTATTTGCAGACCAGAAAATTGTTTTTGTTGTTGTTTTGACAACGAAACGTGCAAGACAAGTGCGTGTCGGTGTCCTAAGAATAGGGGGAGGGTGACAATTAGGAAATTGACACAAACCTCCCTCTAATACCAAATTGATGTAGCCTCACACGTTGACACCAAAAAATTACGGACAAACACGAATTTCTCTCTACGTCCCAATTCTACGTTCGCACAAAACTTTCAGCGTAGCACACACGTTATTCAGTTTTATCAATCAAATGCTAATGTACGGTTAGCCACACCGTTTGAGATCGAACAAGTGCTATAGGCCGATATTCTTTTAGGTTAAAGGACCCACCCGTTCCGATCGAGCGAATGTTGTACCAAAAGAGATCCACCAAAAATTACAATTCAGAAAAAGATAGATCTCCCCAACAAAAAGTAAACAAGATTCACCAATCCTCTCGAACTTAAATAAAATTAAGATGAAAAACAAACTGATCAGAAAAAACCACGATAAATCCAACGCTATCAAGAGATCACGCTAAAGTAATTCCACCACAAGAAAATCTAGAGGGAAACGGACAAAAGGTAGAATTTTCGTTACCCCACGTGGAGATAACTTTGTATTCTCCACTATATGATCGCTCTTCACCGATTCCATCGAAGACGTGTCGAATGGAGAGAAAACTGTTAAATTTTCTCAACGTGGTCAGCAAGATAGCCCAAACACCAAATTAATATCTTCGGAACTACCCAGTTCGCACGCTGAACCTGCGGAAAACCCAAGGACTAGAGGTTGCACCCAACAAAACAATGGAAGCACAAGAAGGTCTTATTATGCATTCACTTCTTTACAATCCGAGGCATACATAGCGAGACATGATTTCGCTAGTATTACAGCTGTAAACAGAAAGAACCAAAAAACAAGCCGGGCGGACAGCACCGGAGTCCGCCGAGACCGCGAGGTCGCCGAGACCGCCGAGACCGCTGAGCTCGCCCAAGCTATGCTGCAATCCGCCGAATACCACGGAGTCCGCCGAGACCGCGAGGCCGCGCGGACAGACCGTTATTTGCCTTCTGCTGAACCCGAACTGAGGAACTCCCCTACCCGCCTGAAACCGGCGGACAGGTTATTGAAGCTGGCAAAGATGAAACAGAACTGACAAGCCGCAGAGCGACCTCCTGCTGAGTCCGCAGAGACCGCACACTTCCAAGCACTGACCGAAGTCACAGCCAAACTCCTGGCTCCTTGAAGTTATCCGCACGACCTGCACACAGCAAACCGTCAGCCTGAAATAATCCGCGCGGACTGACAAACAGAGACCGCAGCACTTCGCACACCCCAACTTACTGTTCACTCAAGTTACTTAGGTTACTGTAGATGTGCCAGGGGGGTCCTATTTATAGGCAAGGTGAGGAGTGTGGTCACCGCCCAAGAGATAGCGACACCACCCTCAGTCCGCGCGAATACAACCACCGTCCGCTGAGTCCGCATGGACTTAGCCGGATACCAAGGAAACCGCCAAGAGCAAGGCAACCATTGACGAACCCTCTCCAGTCCGCCCAAGCTAAGCGAACAAGGCACCAGCCCGCAAAGCTCCAACTGCAACAGGACAGCAAACCCCCTTCCATGGCTGTCCGCACCAACCCGAGGCAGTCCGCAAGACTCACACCTCAATCCGCCACAAGTCCACGACCAAAGGCAAACAGTAACAGTCCGCCCGGTCACAGCGTACTTGGCGGATACGGCGGACACCATGAACTTGGCACAATGTGTGACCAAGTCCAAAACCATCAAGGGCCAGTGCGAGCATGGCGGACACAAAGTCCCGTCCGCCAAACACCCTAGCACAGACCGCAACCAGTCCGCGAGCTCCTCGCACTTGTCCAACGCAGCAGCTTCCTGCCGGACTCCAAGCATCAGTCCGCCAACCGGTCTCCACAGCAAGACCTGCTGTAACACCAGAACTTGACAAGTCCTCAGCCAAGCTCTAAGCCCAGTCCGCAACAGCCCGCACCGCGGACACATCAGTCCGCAAGGCTTCCCGCGAACTCGAGCCAACCCGCCTATCAGCACAAACTTGCACCCGCGGCCTCTGAGCAATGCACCAGTCCGCAAGCCTCTCTATCCGCAGATACCAGGCCGCACCAAACCGCGGACTCCATGCAACAACCCGCTCAGAACACAGCCGGCTTCCACCAGACTTCTCACCAGGCCGCAAATCTCAGTCCGCCCAGTCCGCCCAGTCCGCCAAAGCTGTCCGACACAGGCCGCGCGGCCTGTTCCGTCACCCACTTCCACTTCACAAATTTCAACACTCCCCCTTGAAGTGAGAAGTGGTGACCAAGCCCAGCAAGTTGCGCAAGCGTTCAAAGGGCCCCTTCGACAGTGGCTTCGTGAAGATGTCAGCAAGATTATCTTCACTCCGAACATGCCCGACCAGCAGAGATCCCTCCAACACCTTCTCCCTGATGAAGTGGTGATCAATCTCTATATGCTTGGTCCTAGCGTGACACACTGGATTGTTTACCAGTTTGAGAGCACTCTCATTGTCACCCCGGAGTAAAGTAGGCCCTTGCACTTCTTCATGGACATCCTCTATAAGCCTCGTCAACCAAACGGCTTCCCGAGCAGCCAAGGCCGAAGCCTTATACTCCGCCTCCGTGGTTGAAACCGACACTGAGTCCTGCTTCTTGCTACACCACAAGATGCTAGCTGATCCGCAAGTGAACACATAACCTGAAGTAGACCTTCGATCATCCGAATCACCGCCACAGTCAGCATCTGTGTACCCGAGCAACGCAACCTCCGCGTCCCTTCTATAGAGGAGTCCCATGTCAGAAGAAGCCTTGACATACTTCAGAATTCCCTTCGCCGCCACTAGATGAGATTGCCTTGGTTCAGCCATATACCGACTTACTCGGCCAATAGCATAAGCTATATCCGGCCTTGTAATCGTCAGGTAAATCAAGCTCCCAACAAGAGCCCTGAACACCAAGGGATCATGAAGAACCCTTCCCTCATCCCGTCGAAGCTTTAGCCCAGATTCCAGTGGAGTAGAGCACTTCTTCCCTTCGCCCATGCCAAAACACTTCACAATGCGATCAGCATACCCTTTCTGGCTAATGAGAACCCCGCACTCCTTCCTCTCCACTTCCAGACCGAGAAAGTGATGCAACTCTCCCAAGTCCTTCATCTCGAAGCGTATAGCAAGCTCTCCCCTGAGCCTTGCTACTTCCTCCTCCGAGTTCCCTGTGATGATCATATCATCCACATACAGCAGGACCAAGACTCTTAGCTCTCCCTTCTTCTTGACGAACAAGCTTGAATCCGAGTTAGAAGCCAGGTATCCACAGAATTGCAAGTACTCTGCAATCTTCCCATACCACGCTCGAGGAGCTTGCTTCAACCCATAGAGAGCCTTCCTGAGTTTGCAGACATAGTCCGGATGCTTTTCAGAGACAAAACCAAGCGGCTGATCCATGAAGATGTCCTTGTCAATCTCTCCGTAAAGAAAAGCATTCTTCACATCAAGTTGCCACAACCTCCATCCCTTGCTAGCAGCCAAGGCGATCACCACTCTTACAGATGTCATCTTCGCAACTCGACTGAATGTCTCCTCATAGTCTTCTCCATACTGTTGTGAGAATCCTCTAGCGACCATGCGAGCCTTGAAACGATCAATAATCCCATCAGCCTTCTTCTTCAACTTATACACCCACTTGCAAGTAACCGGAGTAACGCCATCAACCTTGGGCACAAGGTCCCAAGTTTCATTCTTCTTCAGAGCATCAATCTCTTCCTTCATAGTATCATCCCACTCCTTCACTCCAGTGGCCTCGTTGAAGTTTGCAGGCTCTCGCTCATCCAGAGGACCTGCAAAGAAGCAGGAGACAAAGCTCACTGCATTACCATCACAGTACCGAGCCGGTGGCTTAACCACCCTCTTCGATCTCCGAAGACACGGCTCCTTGCTCACGGCTTCCGTTGCTTCTTCAGGCTCCACTCCTACCTGGGGCAAGCATTGAGCAGTGCTCCCCCTGCTTCCTGAGCCAGAAGGCTCAGCCTCGGAGTTCGAAGCAACAGGAGCTGCTGGTGAAACAGCAAGCTCCTCTTCCAAGCCTTCAGCAGCCTCCACCGGTGCTTCCTCAACCTTGCTACTTCTGGTAAGCTCCACCGAGCCACCTCCATATGACGTCAGCTCGTCAAAGACAACGTCTCTTGACACCACGAACTTCTTCGTCACAGGGTCCATGCATTTCCATCCCTTCTTCCGCTCATCATAGCCAACAAAGACAAGTTTCCTTGCCTTCGCATCCAGCTTTGTCCGTGAAGCATCCGGGACATGCACGTAGCAAGTTGAACCGAACACCCTAAGGTGTTCAACACTCGGCTTCTCCTTCAGCAACAGCTCAATAGGAGTCTTCATGTTGATAGGGCTGAGTAGCATCCGGTTGATAACATAGGCAGCACAAGACATTCCCTCCGCCCAAAAAGACCTTGGGATATCTTTCGCATGAAGCCAGCATTTGCAGGTCTCCGTCAGATGACGGATCTTCCGCTCCGCTACCCCATTTTGTTGTGGAGTGTGAGCACAAGTAAGCTCTTGTTGGATCCCGTGCTTCCTGCAGAAGTTAGAAAACTCGGAGGAAACAAATTCACCCCCGTTATCAGTTCTAAGCTTCTTAATCCGCAAGCCAAGCCGGCCTTCTACCAACTCCTTGAACTTCACGAACAAACGGAAGGCTTCCGACTTCTCCTTTAAGAAGTACACCCAAGTATACCTTGAGTAGTCATCAACCAAGACAAGCATGTATTTGCTTCCACCAAGGCTGGCAGTAATAGTCGGTCTCATCAGGTCGCCATGAATACACTCCAATGGTTTCTTGCTCCTTGTTTGAGATTTATCAAACAGAAGGCGATGTGCCTTACCGTATTGACAGCCCGCACAAACATGCCCATCACCAAAGGAGGACAACATCGGCAACCCCCTCACCATACTTCTACTAGCCATTGCCTTCAACTTGTCCATGCCAACATGCCCCAGCCTCTCATGCCAGATAGCCGCACTATCATTGGCTCTCATCCTATCAACATAGGCACTGGTGGAAAGAACAAACAAGTTCTTTGTTAAAATTCAACAAACCGCAGACGCCCCCTTGGATACCCTGCTGAAAACTCAACAAACCGAAGGAGAATACGCCCACTTATATGTTGAAAGTTTTCCCGGATCGTGGAGTTAACAGTGGTTATCTCAACAAAGCAGTAACAACCAGCAACACATGCAGCACAAGCTTCTTTATTGATCAAGAGCAACCTTCTTTACAAGGCGAGACATACATGGCGAGACATGCTTCACCAAAACCCAACATCGGGAGAGCAGAGACAGTTACAAAGACAAGAACAAAAAACAAGCCGCGCGGACTCAATCAACAAGCCGCCGACCTACTGCTGTGGAGTCCGCTCAGTCCGCCAGGTCGCCAGACCGCAACCCAAGCCGCGCGGACTCACCCTTACTCCAATGCTAAGCTCTTCACCGCCGGTCTGCACGCCGCCAGACCGCACAAGCTGCGCCACCGAATGGAACAGTCCGCCAGAAACCGGAGACTTCCTGAACCCCGAACCAAGTCGCCAAAGAGAAGACCGCCTGGCCGCTATCCGCGACCTGCTGTTTACCGCCTGTTGCTTAACCGCAGAGTCCGCACTGTCCCTGACCGCAATCAGAGCCAAGTCCTGGCTTTCCAGTGCTATCCGCACAACCTGCACAGCACAACCGGGTCAACTCTATCCGCGCGGACACAAAGTCCAGGCCGCAGCAACTTACGCGAGCTCAAACACTGTTCACTTACTTCGGTCTAGGTTCCTCTTCTAGGTTCCTCTGTTAGTTCTGATGTGACATGGGTCCTATTTATAGGCACGACGATGAGTATGGTCACCGCCCTTCCCGATAGGATCACCGCCACAACCCGCAGCAAGAACTTATGTGTCCGCCAGCCCGCGGACACACATGCCAGTTCGCCGCCCTGTGCAGATAGCCAGTCCGCCCCAGCTTCTCCAAGGCCGGACTCCAATATCCAGTCCGCCTTGCCGCCAGAGACCAAGCCAGGACCACCACAGCCGGACTCCACAACAGCCGTATCCGCCATTCTGCGGACAAAGCATCAGCCCGCAAAACCCGAGCCCGCAACCGCGCCATCAAGGCACCTGCCGGACTCAGCGGATACCCGGCTATCGTCCGCATATCCCAAGCCCATTACCTCATTGCCAAGGCACCTCCGGACTTAGCGGACACGCCAAACCAGTCCGCTAACAGCAGACTCCAGTCCGCAACTCCTGAGTCCATTGCCTCATCACAAGGCATCTCCGGACTCAGCGGACTCCAGCTCCAGTCCGCACGCTCCTGCACGGGCAATCCTCCAGTCCGCATATCCCCAAGCTAGCAAACAAGGAAAAGCACTTCTACTACGCTTGGCGGACTGAGAAACCAGCCCGCGCTCCACTGCGCGATCTCCCCGGACTGAGCCACCTGGACTTGGTTCAATTCCCACCAAGTCCAGCCCACTGGCCGCAAGGGCCAGTCCGCACTTACTGGCGGACACTGGATCTAGCCCGCCATACCGGGCGACCTCCAGTTCCTGTCCGCGCTGACCGGCGGTCTCCGCGGCTTCCATTTGCCGCTTCACTAGAGCAAGACCAAGGCAACTGCCAAACCGGTCTGCCGAGCTCCAGTTCTTCAGTCCGCTTCAAGCCGGACTCCGCGGATAACATTCCTATCCGCCCGGTTACTTCCTGGGAGTAAACCGCCTGCTGAGCATACACTGGCCTGGCAGACCGCCGCTGCTGTCCGCGCAGTCCGCGCGAACAGACCGCCCAGGCCGCCACAGAGCAAACCGCCTGCAACATCCCTGCCGACCTAGCAGTCCGCCAACCCAGTCCGCGTAGTCCGCGCGGATAGGTTTCCCAAGCCTTCCATTCATCCACTTTCACTTCACAGAATTCAACACTCCCCCTTGAAGTGAGAAGTGGTGAATAACTCCAGCAGCTCCCGTAACCTTGCACCTGGTCCTTCCGATAGCATCTACGAAGAGATGTCCAAGACATAGTCCTCGCCCCGCATATCATGGACCATGAGGGAGCCCTCCAGCATCTCCCAAAAGGAGCCATGCTTCCCTCTGCCTTCTTCAGCTTCAACCTCCACTCATGCATCAAAGGAGAATCACCAACTTCCTTGGATCCAGAAGCCCAAGCCTCGTTGCCTCTGAGAGAAGTCACCTCATCAGACTTGGTGTCAACCACCTCCTTGATTCTAGTGGGGTCATCACAGCCAGAAGTCCCTTGCTCGACCTGAGGGCTACCAAGGAAACACGGGACCAAGTCCGCCGTGTTCCCTTCACTATATCGAGCTGGTGGCTTACTGATCCTCTTCGATCTCCGAAGAACCTGATCATGGCTAACCACCTCCGCTGCTTTTGAACCAGCTCCGTTCCCGGGCAAACCCGGAACAATGCTCCCTTTGTTCCCTGAACAAGACGCCTCCTTACTGGAACCAAGAGCACCTGGAGCAACGCTCCCCCTGCTACCTGAACCAGAAGACTTCCCTCTTGAACATGAACTGCCTGGAACATCGCTCCCCTTGCTTCCTGAACAGGAAGCCTCCGCCTTTGAGTCAGAAGGTCCTGGAGCATCGCTCCCCCTTCTTCCCGACTCTGACGCCTTTGCCCCGGAGCTAGAACAACCTGGAGCACCTGGTGACTCAGACAACTCCACTTCCTTAGCAGCAGCCTCCTTCAGCCCACCATCTGACCTGCTTATCTCTAGCTCCACATAAGAGCTACCCCAATACGGCGTCAACTCATCGAAAACAATGTCTCTCGACACTATGAGTTTCTTCGTCGCAGGATCCATACACCTCCATCTTCTTCTCTGCTCATCATACCCTACAAAGACTAGCTTTGTTTTGAGAGCACCCGGAGAGTGTAAATAGTAGGTAGATCCAAACACCCGAAGGTGCTTCACTGAGGGCTTCACTCCGAACATTAGCTCATAAGGAGTCTTCATTATGATCGGACTAAGAGGCATCCGGTTGATGACATGAGCAGCACAGGCCATTCCTTCCGCCCAAAGAGCCTTCGGAACGCCTTTACTCCGAAGCCAACACTTGCAGGTCTCCGTTAACCAACGGATCATCCGAGCTGCAACACTACCCTGTTGTGAAGTATGTCCACAAGAAAGCTCCATCCGGATCCCTTGCTTCCTGCAAAAGCGTGAGAACTCGGTTGAGTCAAACTCACCACCGAAACCTGTCCTCAACACCTTGATCCTCCGGCCAAGCTGGCCTTCGACAAGCTTCTTGAACTCCACAAACAAGCGTACCATGCTGGACTTCGTCTTCATAAAGTATACCCAAGTATACCCAGAATAGTCATCAACCAATATCAGCATGAACCTGCTGCCTCCAAGACTGGTCGTGACGGTCGGTCCCACCAGAGCACAATGGACAACCGCCAATGGTGCATTACTCCTGGCTTGTGCTTTGTCGACCATGAAGCGATAGGCTCCACTTTCCTGACATCCCGCACACCCCCGACCATCGCCATAGGATGACAATCTAGGCAAGCCTCTTACGAGTCTTCTTTCCGCCATTGCTTTCAGCTTGTCCATCCCTACATGCCCCAGTCTTTCATGCCAGATAGCTGCACTATCAGTGGCATCCAGCCGATCAGATCCAGAACTAGTTGAAGTCCCAACTACGTTCTTCTCCTTCCTCCCTACCTGAGCAACATTCGCCGAGAGCAAGGTAACCTTGCACTCCTTCCGAAGATGACCTTGCTGCTTGCATTTATAGCACCGTGGTCCTTCCTTCCTCTTCCTATCACGCCTAGGAGAAACACTCCTTTCTTCCTGATATGAAGTAGAGGGACCATCATCAGCAGCAACCTCCTTCACCTTCTTCCTGAACAACCCATCAAGGGAAGTCCAAACCTCCGCAGCTGACCGACATCCACTGATGTGGTCCAAGAGCTCCGATGAGATCACCTGCTTGAGAATAGACTCCGCTTTCGCATTTGCCTCCTTCCAAGCTCTCATCGCCTCAGCATTGCCAGCAGTATCCTCTTGTCTTCCTGCTACGCATACAACCTCCCAAAGGTCCTCGCCAAGAAGAAAGCTCTTCATACAGGACTTCCACCGTTCACAGTTCGCCTCTGTAAGAAGATCAATACCAAGACAACTTGCATCCTCCACTGCCACGGTTCTACCACTGGTTTCCTCTTCAGAAGAGCAACTACTTCCATTGAGCACTGCTTGACCACTCCAACAACCTCCCTCTGATACCATGTTAAAATTCAACAAACCGCAGACGCCCCCTTGGATACCCTGCTGAAAACTCAACAAACCGAAGGAGAATACGCCCACTTATATGTTGAAAGTTTTCCCGGATCGTGGAGTTAACAGTGGTTATCTCAACAAAGCAGTAACAACCAGCAACACATGCAGCACAAGCTTCTTTATTGATCAAGAGCAACCTTCTTTACAAGGCGAGACATACATGGCGAGACATGCTTCACCAAAACCCAACATCGGGAGAGCAGAGACAGTTACAAAGACAAGAACAAAAAACAAGCCGCGCGGACTCAATCAACAAGCCGCCGACCTACTGCTGTGGAGTCCGCTCAGTCCGCCAGGTCGCCAGACCGCAACCCAAGCCGCGCGGACTCACCCTTACTCCAATGCTAAGCTCTTCACCGCCGGTCTGCACGCCGCCAGACCGCACAAGCTGCGCCACCGAATGGAACAGTCCGCCAGAAACCGGAGACTTCCTGAACCCCGAACCAAGTCGCCAAAGAGAAGACCGCCTGGCCGCTATCCGCGACCTGCTGTTTACCGCCTGTTGCTTAACCGCAGAGTCCGCACTGTCCCTGACCGCAATCAGAGCCAAGTCCTGGCTTTCCAGCGCTATCCGCACAACCTGCACAGCACAACCGGGTCAACTCTATCCGCGCGGACACAAAGTCCAGGCCGCAGCAACTTACGCGAGCTCAAACACTGTTCACTTACTTCGGTCTAGGTTCCTCTTCTAGGTTCCTCTGTTAGTTCTGATGTGACATGGGTCCTATTTATAGGCACGACGATGAGTATGGTCACCGCCCTTCCCGATAGGATCACCGCCACAACCCGCAGCAAGAACTTATGTGTCCGCCAGCCCGCGGACACACATGCCAGTTCGCCGCCCTGTGCAGATAGCCAGCCCGCCCCAGCTTCTCCAAGGCCGGACTCCAATATCCAGTCCGCCTTGCCGCCAGAGACCAAGCCAGGACCACCACAGCCGGACTCCACAACAGCCGTATCCGCCATTCTGCGGACAAAGCATCAGCCCGCAAAACCCGAGCCCGCAACCGCGCCATCAAGGCACCTGCCGGACTCAGCGGATACCCGGCTATCGTCCGCATATCCCAAGCCCATTACCTCATTGCCAAGGCACCTCCGGACTTAGCGGACACGCCAAACCAGTCCGCTAACAGCAGACTCCAGTCCGCAACTCCTGAGTCCATTGCCTCATCACAAGGCATCTCCGGACTCAGCGGACTCCAGCTCCAGTCCGCACGCTCCTGCACGGGCAATCCTCCAGTCCGCATATCCCCAAGCTAGCAAACAAGGCAAAGCACTTCTACTACGCTTGGCGGACTGAGAAACCAGCCCGCGCTCCACTGCGCGATCTCCCCGGACTGAGCCACCTGGACTTGGTTCAATTCCCACCAAGTCCAGCCCACTGGCCGCAAGGGCCAGTCCGCACTTACTGGCGGACACTGGATCTAGCCCGCCATACCGGGCGACCTCCAGTTCCTGTCCACGCTGACCGGCGGTCTCCGCGGCTTCCATTTGCCGCTTCACTAGAGCAAGACCAAGGCAACTGCCAAATCGGTCTGCCGAGCTCCAGTTCTTCAGTCCGCTTCAAGCCGGACTCCGCGGATAACATTCCTATCCGCCCGGTTACTTCCTGGGAGTAAACCGCCTGCTGAGCATACACTGGCCTGGCAGACCGCCGCTGCTGTCCGCGCAGTCCGCGCGAACAGACCGCCCAGGCCGCCACAGAGCAAACCGCCTGCAACATCCCTGCCGACCTAGCAGTCCGCCAACCCAGTCCGCGTAGTCCGCGCGGATAGGTTTCCCAAGCCTTCCATTCATCCACTTTCACTTCACAGAATTCAACATTCTTCACCCTCCTCCCAACATGAGCAACATCAGCCTTTACCGCTGATACGTTGCGAAGGAACCTCACGTCTGTTGGCCCAAACAGAATATGATACCCAGCGTCCACCGCGTTGGTCACCGAGAAGAGGTTCTTTTTCATGCCCGGCACGTGATACACACTCCTTAACGTGAGTGGCCCCTGATCACTACCCAAAGACACGACCCCCTCCTTCTCTACTGCATAAACAGTATTATCAGCAGTGATAATAGCTTCATTACCTGAGTAAGCCTGCATGGAGGTGAACTTCGACTTGTCTCCGGTGAGGTGATGACCACACCCGGAGTCGACGATCCACTCGCTGTTGAAGTCCTCAGCAGATAAGGCCCGGACACAAGTGCCCGTCATGAAAGCTCCTCCCCATTCTGCTTCTTCACTTCGCGAGCAAGCTTCCTCCTTTCCCGCAGCATGCCCAGGCTGCAATTTGACCTTGCAGTCCCGCTTGAAGTGCCCTCACTGATGACACCGGTAGCACTTCAAGTTCTTCTTCCAGTCCTTAGGAGCATTACTCCTCTCCGGCGGATATGAAGATGAAGTCTCCTTCTCAACAGCAGCCTGCACCTTCTTCTTCTTCTTCCCTTCCCATCCCTTCTTCTTGCCTGAGAAGAGAGCCTCACTGCCTTCCTGATTCAGATTCACTCCAGCCATCTGCCTTGCTAAGCTCTCATGCGAGGCAAGCAGATTCTCCAGCTCCAGCAGCGACGGCTGAGTAGCCCATCCTTGAACAGATGTAACAAAGGCCACATACTCCTTCCGCAAGCCGCGGATAATGTGCCTTTTCATCTTTGCCTCAGAGATAAGCTCATCAGGATCCAGTGCCGACAGCTCAGCACACAAGCTCTTCATCTTTAAGAAGTACTTGGAGATGGAAAGGTCTCCCTGAGTTTCCCTGGCCAACTCATTCTCCAGGAACTGAAGCCGCGCCACATTCTTCCTATTGAACAACTCATCAATGGTTGTTCAAATATCAGCAGCCGACTCACATCCAATGATGTGATCAAATAGTTTCGGAGAAACAGCTCTCTTCAGAATGAACTCCGCCTTAGCATTAGTTCTTCTCCAGAGCCTCACCTGCTCAGCAGTACCGAAAGCAGCAGTTACTTCCTGTCTGTCGTCTCCACCAACGACTTCCCACAGCTCCTCGCCTAGAAGATAACTCTTCATGCACGACTTCCACTTCTTGTAGTTAGTCTGCGTTAGGATTTCAATGCCCAGACCTCTTGCTAAGCTTCCTTCCATTGCGATCACCTGTTGGTACCCTTCAGCAGCTCCGAGCAACAACACAGGTTGAACACCACTCAATCACTGAGTAACAACACTGGCTGACTTCCGCTCACACAACTGAACCTCAGCAACCTCATAAACCTCACTCTGATACCATGTTAAATTTTCTCAATGTGGTCAGCAAGACAGCCCAAACACCAAATTAATATCTTCGGAACTACCCAGTTCGCACGCTGAACCTGCGGAAAACCCAAGGACTAGAGGTTGCACCCAACAAAACAATGGAAGCACAAGAAGGTCTTATTATGCATTCACTTCTTTACAATCCGAGGCATACATAGCGAGACATGATTTCGCTAGTATTACAGCTGTAAATAGAAAGAACCAAAAAACAAGCCGGGCGGACAGCACCGGAGTCCGCCGAGACCGCGAGGTCGCCGAGACCGCCGAGACTGCTGAGCTCGCCCAAGCTATGCTGCAATCCGCCGAATACCACGGAGTCCGCCGAGACCGCGAGGCCGCGCGGACAGACCGTTATTTGCCTTCTGCTGAACCCGAACTGAGGAACTCCCCTACCCGCCTGAAACCGGCGGACAGGTTATTGAAGCTGGCAAAGATGAAACAGAACTGACAAGCCGCAGAGCGACCTCCTGCTGAGTCCGCAGAGACCGCACACTTCCAAGCACTGACCGAAGTCACAGCCAAACTCCTGGCTCCTTGAAGTTATCCGCACGACCTGCACACAGCAAACCGTCAGCCTGAAATAATCCGCGCGGACTGACAAACAGAGACCGCAGCACTTCGCACACCCCAACTTACTGTTCACTCAAGTTACTTAGGTTACTGTAGATGTGCCAGGGGGGTCCAATTTATAGGCAAGGTGAGGAGTGTGGTCACCGCCCAAGAGATAGCGACACCACCCTCAGTCCGCGCGAATACAACCACCGTCCGCTGAGTCCGCATGGACTTAGCCGGATACCAAGGAAACCGCCAGGAGCAAGGCAACCATTGACGAACCCTCTCCAGTCCGCCCAAGCTAAGCGGACAAGGCACCAGCCCGCAAAGCTCCAACTGCAACAGGACAGCAAACCCCCTTCCATGGCTGTCCGCACCAACCCGAGGCAGTCCGCAAGACTCACACCTCAATCCGCCACAAGTCCACGACCAAAGGTAAACAGTAACAGTCCGCCCGGTCACAGCGGACTTGGCGGATACGGCGGACACCATGAACTTGGCACAATGTGTGACCAAGTCCAAAACCATCAAGGGCCAGTGCGAGTATGGCGGACACAAAGTCCCGTCCGCCAAACACCCTAGCACAGACCGCAACCAGTCCGCGAGCTCCTCGCACTTGTCCAACGCAGCAGCTTCCTGCCGGACTCCAAGCATCAGTCCGCCAACCGGTCTCCACAGCAAGACCTGCTGTAACACCAGAACTTGACAAGGCCTCAGCCAAGCTCTAAGCCCAGTCCGCAACAGCCCGCACCGCGGACACATCAGTCCGCAAGGCTTCTCGCGAACTCAAGCCAACCCGCCTATCAGCACAAACTTGCACCCGCGGCCTCTGAGCAATGCACCAGTCCGCAAGCCTCTCTATCCGCAGATACCAGGCCGCACCAAACCGCGGACTCCATGCAACAACCCGCTCAGAACACAGCCGGCTTCCACCAGACTTCTCACCAGGCCGCAAACCTCAGTCTGCCCAGTCCGCCCAGTCCGCCAAAGCTGTCCGACACAGGCCGCGCGGCCTGTTCCGTCACCCACTTCCACTTCACAAATTTCAACAAAAACTCGTCTGCCTTCTTCGCTTCACGCCGAAATAGATTCCACAAGATGGATCTTTGTTCCTTGGCCGAACTCTTCAAGGAGGAGGCCGACTGAATTTTGCCTAAGTGGAAGAGGAGGGAGGCAACTTGAAGTTGGTCGAAACCCTAAGGGTACTTGGGGGAGGTCAGCGGTTTGGAGAGAGGGGGTGGCCGAATTCACAAAGGGAGAAGAGTGCCGGCGGCTTGAGAGAGAGAGAGAGGGGAGAGAGGAGGTGGCTGAATTCTCAGAGGGAGAAGGAGGAGGGCCGGCGGCTAGAGAGAGGGGAGAGAGGAGGGTGGCCGAAATTTTGAGAGGAGGGAAAGGGGGCCATCGGCTATGGTGAGGGGAGAGAGCTAGAGTGGGAATTTCTTGAACAAGAATTAGGTTTTTCAACTTCATCAATCTTACTTAAAATCTTCAACATCAAGGCCTTATATAGGCTTACAACACAACCGGCTACATGCAACCCAAATAAAAGTAAAACACATACATAAATTAAAACACAACATCAAAATAAAATGACGCACCGAAATTACAAGGGGGTTCAAAGAAATATTAATAAGTCATCTTGCGCCGGGGGCAGAGATTGTAGCGTCGCTCCACAAGGTCACCACGGCGCCGCAAGTCTTTGATTGGAAATAGCGATCGATCTTCCATAAGCATGCCACCATCATCTTCAATATGTTGGAGGTTGCCATCTCCATCATATTGCATAGCGAGCCTTAAGGACCTTATTAGAAATCCGTTTGCGGTAAGATGTCATTTGTGATGATTGTCGCCACATGTTTTTGTGTGAGTACGAATACTGGATTTGGACGGGAAAGGCTTTTGATTGTGATGTGTTAAGGCACAACGTTGTCTCTATAGTCAGCTGGCTAGCTCGTGACGTTGCAAAGTCATGTGTGTAGAGTGTCTCGGCAAGACAATTCCACTTCTATGAAACTGACGAGAACGCCAAGCTTTGGACAAGCCCGGACGATACCAGCTGGTTCCACTTGGTCTCCTTCGATGGACTTGGTCCGGATATTGGAGTCGGGTCTGGGTCTTCACGAGCGGGTGGGTCTAGCAAGGCTTCTTAGCATCATTTTGTTTATGTGGCGGAATCCTAACGTGAGAAGTCAGAGCTTGCACGTAAGCCCGGGTTTTGAGGCCCACAAGCGGGTGGGGCCTATGCAAGAGTTTCATGTGGCAGCTTGAATGCCGTTAGGGGAAATTGGAAGTACCCATGTGGTTACGGCTTGAAAGTTGAAGGTGAAATTGGAAGTACCAAATTGTTGATATGTGATGATGTGTTAGATTCATATGCTATAGGGTGCCTTAGGTGAAGCCCAAGTTTGCATACATGTTGCATTGCAGGTCCCTTTTATTATATGATCAACATAGAAATATGTTTGTTGTTTGAGACATCCAAACCTATTTTACTGCTTTCAATGTTCATGTGTATTTGTATATGAAGTGTCGACCTGCAAGGTGATGGAGTACCCCAGGGTCTGCTCGGGACTGTCGGGATGAGATGTGTTGGTTGCACAGTTGAGGTCAGCCTTTGATGACCCACATAACAACAAACTTTTACAGGGCAAGAATCGCAAGTGGGAGCAAGCTCGCAGGCCAAAAAGGCCTAAACCTCATGAAGTGAACTCTCTTGTTTTTACTTATGTTTTGCTGAATGTTGTGCTCCATGAAATGTAATTCGGCGTGCATGCCGAGGTAGCGTAGAAGTGCTTATGCACATTGACATGTTGTTTCAGTTTTAGACTTATGAATGTTGTAAGTCCTTAAGGCCGTTTGGATACTCCTGTAGTAGTGGATAACTTCTAGTGTGGATGTTTGTTTCCACTGTGTTTAGTCTGAGTTTTAAGTTGGGTAGTTTATATCATCTTATAATGCTTAAGCTGTGGAGTCTGTATGTTGTGGGGCCCCAGCCAGACCCATATTATACGATCATTATAGGGGAGGTGTTACAATTTGGTATCAGAGCCAGGTTAGTGTCCAAGGTAAGGATTCATGGTGAATATCATAATCAGATCACGTTAAGAAGTTATCCACATAGGAGTATCGCGGGGCCATGAGTGTCCTTGTTTCTAAGTTTTGCGAATAGAAGTAGTCTTAGTTTGTGACCTTCATGTTAGAAGGTGATGCTAAGTTGTGGTGGGTTAGCTATAGCGGCCGCTAGTTTCTTGGACGCACCCCGTCCATGGAAGAATCCGGGAATGCTTTCTTGAAGAAGTATATTCCTATATCGACAAGGTAAGCCCTTCAGAGGCAATTTTTGCACTTAGTGCAACGAGACAAGACCGTAGATGGGTACGTTCAGGAGTTTACTCGTTTTTGTCGTTATGCTAGAACGACCGTGGCTGACGATGAGGAGATGAATAATCTCTTCTACCAGGGGTTGAGAGAGAATTTGAGGCAGCCCCTTATAGCTATGAAGAATGCGGGCTTTAATGAGTTCATTGAGGGGGCCAGGATGTTGGAAAGTGACATAGAACAAACCCAACGTCAAAAGCGACTTGCAGTGAAACAGGGAGAAGGAAAGCATTCTAAAT
The DNA here is from genome assembly GCA_039583875.1 of Platanthera guangdongensis. Taxonomy (NCBI): domain Eukaryota; kingdom Viridiplantae; phylum Streptophyta; class Magnoliopsida; order Asparagales; family Orchidaceae; genus Platanthera; species Platanthera guangdongensis. Next base: position 17,342,878 of record CM077163.1, read on the forward strand.
CGCAAGGGAAGTTGGAAGGGTGTAAGTGTAACGTCCCGAATCGCTCTAGGCCCCTAGTGTGTGTGTTTTGAGTCAGGAGGGTTGACTCGAGTCCTGAGAAGTGCAGGGAATTGGGCTGCACTTGTGGAGAAGGGGAGAAATCAGTGCAGAGAGAAGTGACACGGGTAGAGACACGTCCGTGTCCCTACCCGTGTGCGTCGAGATGATCTCGACGAGCCGTGTCGAGATCGTCGAGAATCGTCGAGAGTCGTCGAGATCAAGTGACACGGGTAGTGACACGGCCGTGTCCCTACCCGTGTGCGTCGAGATGATCTCGACGAGCCGTGTCGAGATCGTCGAGCGGGGTCGACACTAAGTGACACGGGTAGTGACACGGGCGTGTCCCTACCCGTGTGCGTCGAGTTGAGCTCGACGAGAAGTGGCGAGATGTAACTGAAGATGCACACGGCCAATGACACGGCCAGGCACACGGCCGTGTCATGTGAACACGGGTTGGGACACGGGCGTGTCCCGACCCGTGTCAAACACTGAACCGACATGGAAACTGTCGTTGCCGTTTCGCCAGGCAGGACACGGGTAAGGACACGGCCGTGTCCCTACCCGTGTCACATCTTGCATATAAGGGGCAGAGAAACCCTAGCCGTTTTTCATCCTTATTTCCTTCCCTATTTCCTGTGAGAGTTCCTGGTGAGAGGAAAACTGCAGGAGCAAGTTTTACCGAAGGAGATCCGCCATCGCCGCGAAAGAGAAGATGCCGCCAAGGAGAACTACGCGATCCATGGCCGGAAATGGTGGTACCGCTGGAGCCAACGTGAGTTTCCTACCCTCTCCCTTGGTGCTAGATCTATAGTTATGCCTTAGGAGAGACATCGACTCAAGAGAGTCTTGATGGAGAGGAGAAGATCTCTAGGTTAGGCCATGTTAGAACTTGTGTTCTAGACTTTAGATCTCTTCAACCCTTCCCCTTTTCTTCAATATGACGATGGGTGGATGGTCTCGTGAGGAGTTTATGGCCTTTGAGGTTGAATAAGGGAGGAGAATATTTCTGGAAAACTTAGGGACGATCGCCTTGAGGAGGAAGACGAACCGATGCCGTTCATTTTCCTTTAAGATGCGCGCAGAATCTGTATTCTGCGCGCAGCGATCTTCTATTCCATTTTCATGTAGGATAGGTGCAGATCTGGGCTTTTTGCTAAGCACGAAAGTTGTAGCCCTTGGAAATACCTTTCCAACGAGTGGTTGCACGACTTCAGGTGATGTCTGTGGCCCCGGGAAAACCTAATCGAGTTTGCTGTCCGGCAATTTCCTGTACACAGAAATCGTGTTCTGTGCGCAGCGAACTTCGAAGCCGATTTTGAATAAGTTATTGTCAGATCTGGGTTGTGACCTGAATATGAAAGTTGTAGATCATGAAAAGATCTTTCCAACGAGGGGTTACACGCCTCCACAGGATTCCTGTAACTTCGGGAACCTCCGGTCGAAGTTGCTGTCCAGATTAGTGATACACTTAGAGTTCTGGTTTTATATAAAGTGCAATTAGAGTCGGTGGAATTCTGTCAAGATTAAATAATTTGTGCTAATCACCGAAGAACTGTGAATGATGGTGTTTATTATTTGGAACGCATACAACTGATTTCTTATTGCAAGATGTCTTGAGGTTTGGATGGTTCCCTTTATGTTTAATCGAATCGAATTGATAAGATGTTGATAGATTATAACATATGCGCATCATATAAGTCTTATGTAGAGTTCATATGGAATGACATATAGCAGATTAAACTATGGCCATGTGTATGTTGATTGGTGAAATGAAATTCGTTAGTCCAATACTTAGAGCGTCGTCTCCCTACGGGTAGTATTATGAAGGGAAGTAAGTGCGGGGTTGACCGCCACTTGTTTTGGTTGTGTTGAGGTAAGGTATGGATGGATGGTTGGGCTGTGTCCTCGTGTTTACTTCCGAGGCCCCTTCCATGATATGTTGATGTGGTATGTGCATGTGGTGTGAGTCGACACGCGGTGTCGTAATCCTGGGTTAAGGATAGTGTGGCAGGTCTACGGGCTCGCCAGTCGTCACACCGACGGGAGTTGGCAGTTAGACTTGGTCGGTTTGGGCTGTGTCCTCGGTGTTCACGTCCCGAGGCCCCTCCGGCCATGTGAACGGTTGGGCTGTGTCCTCGTGCTTTCTTCCGAGGCCCCTTCCGGGTCACGCAAGGCCAGTTCGGGCTGTGTTCTTGGTGCACATCTACCCAAGACCCCGCTGGGCCATAGTACGCATGGGCTCCGCTGTTGTGTTTTTAGTGTTGAGGCGTACGGAGGCCTAGGTGAAGTAGTGTGATACCCGCCTAGTAGTAGAAGTGCCCGTTCTACTGTCACCTCCTGGCCACGGCGGCTGATGCCTGAGAGGTTAGCTACCTGCTCGAAAAGTGAGAACTATAGTCTGTGTCGACATAGCAGTTGCATGGGTGTGCATGGGTGAGTCATTGCATAGCGTTCATAGCATTCATAACATTGCACAACAAGATCCTCATCGTATAAGTTTGTATGGGCACTCTTATACGATGAGTTACTTTTATGTAACCCGATCCTTAACTTATAAGTTTGTATGGGCATTCTTATAAGTTAAGTTACTTCCTGCTCTTACTTATACTTGCTAGTTTACTTGTAGCTCTTATATAAATGCTGATAGTGATACTGTTTCTCTTACTCTACTGCCACCTGTTTGTACCTGTCATACACTTATAAATATTGTACCCTTGTTCCTTTTCTCCGCCCGGTGCCGAGGAGTCGCCGGGGGAGCGGAAGTGAAACCACTTAGTCGTTTCGACTAACGGGTGCTACGTCTTCCTGTTTAGGAGGTCACGCCGCAGGTAGAGCAGCCGCAGACTACGCAGCAGGACAGCCAGGCCAGGGAGACAGGGCCTGATGTGACGGTGCCGTCGATACCGTCTGTTACTGATGTTAGTTTTTGATACTCTGATGTAGCCGTTTGGGCAATGTTTAGCTGTACTCTGATATATTGTAGAAGCATGTTTTAGCTTCTCATTATTGATGTATTTGGACATTATAACTTAGTGTGGATTTGACTTCTCATGTTTATTTATTTGGTTGGGTTGGCATGATTTATTGATATTGTTGTAGCCGGCGGGATAGGCGTCTTGTGGTACAGGTTAGCCCGTGTGCTAATGCTACCGCAAGGCGGCTGTTCCGGGCATAAGACTCCCCCTTCGTGCCGTGTTTTGGGATCCGGGGAGGGGGGGTCTTACAAATGGTATCAGATTGCCACGATCCTCAACTACGAAGTCATTCAACAATGGTGCCACCCCCGTTTGGTTAGTCAGTTTGGGGACAAACTGACTTAGCGGAAGCAGTGGTGTGCCCATATGTAATTCACATTAAGTTTGTCCAACTTTGACCCTACGATTAGCCAACCTGACCACAAATTTGTCGTGTACGTGTAGGTTCCACTGCATGTTGAGCGATGAGGGGTACTCCTACCCCTCCCATACCCACTCAGTTCCAACAGTCTGAGTTGGGGCAAACACTCACCGCCATTCTTGATGCTTTTAAGGCACAGCAGGCTCCGGTGCAACAACAGGCCCCGAGCTCCAACTGGCTGAGCACCTTTCGGGCTCTCTCCCCTCCCGTCTACCTTGGGACGGAGTCAGCCGTACGTACAGAGGAATGGCTAGACACGATACAAGAGTTGTTGGCTGGAATCCGTTGCCCGGCCAACATGGCAGTAACATTGGCAGTGTCTGTCTTGGACTTACATGCGAAGAGGTGGTGGAAGTCCCTCATGGGCTCTACCTTCCAAGGCCGGATCTACACAGAGATAAGTTGGAGTGAATTCTCGGAGGTTTTCTTGGAGCACTTTATCCCTACATCGGCCCGAGATGAGCTTGAGCAGAGGTTCCTTCTACTAAAGCAGGGATCAAAGTCGGTTACAGAATACCAGCGGGAATTCCAGCATCTCGCAAGGTTTGCGGACTCTTATGAGTTGGATGACAGAGGTTATGCCAAGCGCTTCTATAAAGGGCTGCGAGATCCCCTAAGGCAGTCCCTTTTGTTTATAGCGGATGGTAGCTTGGCGGAGATCATTGATATGGCGAAAAGATGGAGGCGGACCACATGGGATGTAGTAAGAGGCCTGCGGAGGACGTGATGGAAGCCGGCCCAAGTAATAGAAGGAGACGGGACTTCAGAGGAGGAAGAGGTTATCAAAGAGGTGGAGGGCGTGTCCACCGAAACTATAGGGTGGAGCATCCAGTTCCGCAGCCGCCTGCGTTGCCTCCACCCCCACAGCCTCAGCGATTTCAACAACATGAAGGGCGTCGTGGTCTGGTGTGCTTCGAATGCAACCAGCCGGGCCACATCCGGCGTTTCTGCCCGCAGCTATATGGGAACGCCCCTCTTGCTCTCCCTCCTGCTCTCCCTCCAGCAGCTCCACGAGGGCGGGGATATATGCGTGGTCGAGGACGAGGACCGCCAAGAGGAAACCCTGGACCGGTCCGGGATCAGGTGTACGCGCTTGACATGGCGCAGGAAAGGAACCCACAAGATGTGATGGCAGGCACCGTGATTATTGGCGGGAAGACGGCCTATGCGCTGTTCGATACCGGTGCCTTACACTCTTTTGTGTCCGAAGATTTCATAAAAGACGTGGGTGATGTTCATTACTTCACGGGAATAGCCCGACGTGTACGCCTTCCGGACGGCTCGGAGATGATCGCGACCGCCAAGTGCGAGTTGGAGTTATTTATTGATGGGAAGGCCTTTGATACACCGGCCACGGTTCTGAGAATGCCGGAGTTTGACATCATTTTGGGCATGGCATGGCTGGACTGGCACTTCGCGAGGATCGACTGCGCGGAGAAGCGGATCTATTTGAGGCATGGAGACTCTGACGTCATCTTCCAAGGTATTGGCTTCGCGCCACGTATGATATTATCTTCTATCCAGGTTGTAAAAGCTCATATGAAGGGGGACGAGGTCTTCATGATCTGGTTCGAGTTGAAGGAGGAAGCGTTGGAATTAAAGGATGTACGGGTTGTGCGGGACTTTCCCGAGGTATTTCCTGAGAAGCTACCAGGATTACCGCCGCATAGGGAGGTCGATTTCCAGATTAATTTAGTACCAGGTGCCAAGCCTGTATCTAAGGCTCCGTACAGAATGGCCCCGAAAGAACTCGCGGAGTTTAGAGTTCAACTGCAAGAACTAGTAGATTCAGGGTTCGTTCGCCCCAGTTCGTCACCGTGGGGTGCCCCCGTATTGTTCGTAAAGAAGAAGGATGGAACCCTGCGATTGTGCATAGATTATCGGGAACTCAATCGATTGACGGTGCGGAACACTTATCCGCTACCTCGGATCGACGAGTTGTTCGATCAATTAGTGGGAGCGCATTGGTTCTCTAAATTAGACTTGCGCTCTGGATACTATCAGTTGAGGATACAAGAGGGGGACATTCAGAAAACAGCCTTCAGTTCGAGATATGGTTTGTATGAGTTCACAGTAATGCCGTTTGGGCTCACGAATGCACCTTCGGCCTTCATGAGCCTGATGAACAAGGTGTTTGAACCATACTTGGACATCTTCGTCATCGTTTTCATCGACGACATCTTAGTCTATTCAAAGACGGAGGAGGAGCATGTCGAGCACCTGACCTTAGTTTTGAAGAAATTGAAGGAGCACGCCTTGTATGCCAAGTTTAGCAAGTGTGAATTCTGGCTTAAGGAGGTTTCCTTCTTAGGGCATGTGATCAGTGGAGCAGGATTAGCTGTGGACCCAGCTAAGGTGCGGGCCGTGAAGGAGTGGTCGCCCTTGAAGTCGGCGGCCGATGTACGAAGCTTTCTTGGACTTGCTGGCTACTACCGCAAGTTCGTGAAAGGATTCTCCAAGATTGCCCTTCCTCTTACCTCCTTGACGAAGAAGGGTGTGCCATTTGAGTGGACTCCTAAATGTGAAGCAGCATTTCAAGAGTTGCAGGATAGGCTTACCTCCGCCCCCATCCTTGCACTTCCGTCTGGGAAGGAAGGATTTCAGGTTTACACAGACGCATCATATCAAGGGATGGGAGCGGTGCTGATGCAGCACGGGCATGTGATCGCTTATGCTTCAAGGCAGTTAAAGAAACATGAAATCAATTACCCGGTTCATGATTTGGAGTTAGGAGCAGTGGTGTTCACTTTGAAGGTCTGGAGGCATTATTTATATGGCGTCCACTGCGAGATCTTTTCCGATCACAAAAACTTGAAGTATGTTCACACTCAGAAGGAGTTGAACCTGAGACAACGGCGGTGGTTGGAATTTCTATGTGACTATGAGTTCACCATGAACTACCACCCCGGGAAAGCGAACTCGGTAGCCGATGCCTTGAGTAGAAAAGTGTCAGGCTCTAGCCCAGAGTCTCGGCTGATGAGCATGGAGTTGGCTCGGATGATCGAGGAGATGGAAATTACTCTAGTATTCAAGGATCCTTCGACAGAGTATGCGGAGTATTTGGCCAACATGAGCATAGTTTGTGATATCCGAGACCGGATACGGGTGGAGCAAGGAATGGATGCGTCCTTGGCCCGGCAATCAAGGCAATTGAAGATAGGACCACCGATGAGTACACACTCAAAGACGGCCTCGTTTATTTTCGTGGCCGACTTTATATTCCCAAGGGCGGCAAAATTCGGGAAGATATATTGAGAGAGGCGCATTCCTCTCAATATTCAGTGCATCCGGGTATTGCTAAGATGTATGCCGGACTGCGGAAGACCATGTGTTGGCCGGAATGAAGAAGGATGTTCGCTACTATGTTACACATTGCGAAGCTTGCCAAAGAGTGAAGGCTGAATGCAGGAGTCCCGGTGGTTTGTTGCAGTCGCTGCCCATCCCCGAATGGAAGTTTGAGGATATCTCCATGGACTTTGTCCATGGGCTACCTCGCTCACGCTCCGGGAATGATTCGGTGTGGGTTATTGTGGATCGACTGACAAAGGTGGCCCGTTCATTCCAATGAAGAAGGAAGCACACGTGGATGTTTTGGTGCGCTTTTTGTGGAACAATTTGTACGGTATCATGGCGTGCCCAAGACAATTGTTTCGGATCGGGATGGTCGGTTTACATCCAATGAGTGGAAGGCGGTACAGGCGTATTTGGGCTCACGCCTAACCTTTAGTACCGCATTTCATCCTCAGACTGACGGACAGTCAGAGCGGACCATCAGAACGCTGGAAGATTTATTGAGGTTATGTGTGCTGGACAGAGGAGAGCCATGGGAAAGGCTCTTGCCACTAGTGGAATTCTCCTACAATAATAGTCATCAAGCGAGCATCGGTATGGCGCCCCATGAAGCCCTTTACGGAAGAAGGTGTAGGACTCCCTTGTCTTGGGTGCAAGATGAAGATCCGAAGGCATTGGGAAACGAATACATAGATGATACTGATGTGACTGTCAGATTGATAAGAGACCGCATGTTGGAGGCTCAAAGTCGACAGGCGAAATATTACAATAAAAAGCACCGGATGGTGGAGTTCCAGGTGGGCGAAAAAGTGTTCCTTAAGATTCGGCCGATGCATGGAGTGTCACGGGTGCGGGGAGTGAAAAAGCTCAGCCCAAGGTATGTTGGACCTTATACTATATTGGAAAGAATTGGCCCGTTGGCCTATCGGTTGGAGTTACCACCGGAACTAGAAAATCTTCACGACGTGTTCCATGTATCGTCGCTTCGAAAAGCACTATTGCGGCCCGACCAATTTATTCCCACTACTGATGGTGCGGTGGCGTCAGATAGGTCTGTGCGACTAGAGCCGGTACGAATCGTTGACAGCGAGACAAGAACATTACGCCGCAAAAGTGTCCCCTTAGTGAAGGTGCTATGGATGAATCATGGGAAGGAGGAGTACACCTGGGAGCCAATGGATTTGATGCAGCAGCGCTACCCGGAGTTGTTTACCCAAGGTAATCTTATTTAAAAACATATGATAAACTTTCTGTTAGGTTTTTCTCCACACAGCCTAAGCCTGATTTCGGGGACGAAATCTTTTATTTTGTTTATAGGATTTGTAACGTCCCGAATCGCTCTAGGCCCCTAGTGTGTGTGTTTTGAGTCAGGAGGGTTGACTCGAGTCCTGAGAAGTGCAGGGAATTGGGCTGCACTTGTGGAGAAGGGGAGAAATCAGTGCAGAGAGAAGTGATACGGGTAGAGACACGGCCGCGTCCCTACCCGTGTGCGTCGAGATGATCTCGACGAGCCGTGTCGAGATCGTCGAGAATCGTCGAGAGTCGTCGAGATCAAGTGACACGGGTAGTGACACGGCCGTGTCCCTACCCGTGTGCGTCGAGATGATCTCGACGAGCCGTGTCGAGATCGTCGAGCGGGGTCGACACTAAGTGACACGGGTAGTGACACGGGCGTGTCCCTACCCGTGTGCGTCGAGTTGAGCTCGACGAGAAGTGGCGAGATGTAACTAAAGATGCACACGGCCAATGACACGGCCAGGCACACGGCCGTGTCATGTGAACACGGGTTGGGACACGGGCGTGTCCCGACCCGTGTCAAACACTGAACCGACATGGAAACTGTCGTTGCCGTTTCGCCAGGCAGGACACGGGTAAGGACACGGCCGTGTCCCTACCCGTGTCACATCTTGCATATAAGGGGCAGAGAAACCCTAGCCGTTTTTCATCCTTATTTCCTTCCCCTATTTCCTGTGAGAGTTCCTGGTGAGAGGAAAACTGCAGGAGCAAGTTTTACCGAAGGAGATCCGCCATCGCCGCGAAAGAGAAGATGCCGCCAAGGAGAACTACGCGATCCATGGCCGGAAATGGTGGTACCGCTGGAGCCAACGTGAGTTTCCTACCCTCTCCCTTGGTGCTAGATCTATAGTTATGCCTTAGGAGAGACATCGACTCAAGAGAGTCTTGATGGAGAGGAGAAGATCTCTAGGTTAGGCCATGTTAGAACTTGTGTTCTAGACTTTAGATCTCTTCAACCCTTCCCCTTTTCTTCAATATGACGATGGGTGGATGGTCTCGTGAGGAGTTTATGGCCTTTGAGGTTGAATAAGGGAGGAGAATATTTCTGGAAAACTTAGGGACGATCGCCTTGAGGAGGAAGACGAACCGATGCCGTTCATTTTCCTTTAAGATGCGCGCAGAATCTGTATTCTGCGCGCAGCGATCTTCTATGCCATTTTCATGTAGGATAGGGACAGATCTGGGCTTTTCGCTAAGCACGAAAGTTGTAGCCCTTGGAAATACCTTTCCAACGAGTGGTTGCACGACTTCAGGTGATGTCTGTGGCCCCGGGAAAACCTAATCGAGTTTGCTGTCCGGCAATTTCCTGTACACAGAAATCGTGTTCTGTGCGCAGCGAACTTCGAAGCCGATTTCGAATAAGTTATTTTCAGATCTGGGTTGTGACCTGAATATGAAAGTTGTAGATCATGAAAAGATCTTTCCAACGAGGGGTTACACGCCTCCACAGGATTCCTGTAACTTCGGGAACCTCCGGTCGAAGTTGCTGTCCAGATTAGTGATACACTTAGAGTTCTGGTTTTATATAAAGTGCAATTAGAGTCGGTGGAATTCTGTCAAGATTAAATAATTTGTGCTAATCACCGAAGAACTGTGAATGATGGTGTTTATTATTTGGAACGCATACAACTGATTTCTTATTGCAAGATGTCTTGAGGTTTGGATGGTTCCCTTTATGTTTAATCGAATCGAATTGATAAGATGTTGATAGATTATAACATATGCGCATCATATAAGTCTTATGTAGAGTTCATATGGAATGACATATAGCAGATTAAACTATGGCCATGTGTATGTTGATTGGTGAAATGAAATTCGTTAGTCCAATACTTAGAGCGTCGTCTCCCTACGGGTAGTATTATGAAGGGAAGTAAGTGCGGGGTTGACCGCCACTTGTTTTGGTTGTGTTGAGGTAAGGTATGGATGGATGGTTGGGCTGTGTCCTCGTGTTTACTTCCGAGGCCCCTTCCATGATATGTTGATGTGGTATGTGCATGTGGTGTGAGTCGACACGCGGTGTCGTAATCCTGGGTTAAGGATAGTGTGGCAGGTCTACGGGCTCGCCAGTCGTCACACCGACGGGAGTTGGCAGTTAGACTTGGTCGGTTTGGGCTGTGTCCTCGGTGTTCACATCCCGAGGCCCCTCCGGCCATGTGAACGGTTGGGCTGTGTCCTCGTGCTTTCTTCCGAGGCCCCTTCCGGGTCACGCAAGGCCAGTTCGGGCTGTGTTCTTGGTGCACATCTACCCAAGACCCCGCTGGGCCATAGTACGCATGGGCTCCGCTGTTGTGTTCTTAGCGTTGAGGCGTACGGAGGCCTAGGTGAAGTAGTGTGATACCCGCCTAGTAGTAGAAGTGCCCGTTCTACTGTCACCGCCTGGCCACGGCGGCTGATGCCTGAGAGGTTAGCTACCTGCTCGAAAAGTGGGAACTATAGTCTGTGTCGACATAGCAGTTGCATGGGTGTGCATGGGTGAGTCATTGCATAGCATTCATAGCATTCATAACATTGCACAACAAGATCCTCATCGTATAAGTTTGTATGGGCACTCTTATACGATGAGTTACTTTTATGTAACCCGATCCTTAACTTATAAGTTTGTATGGGCATTCTTATAAGTTAAGTTACTTCCTGCTCTTACTTATACTTGCTAGTTTACTTGTAGCTCTTATATAAATGCTGATAGTGATACTGTTTCTCTTACTCTACTACCACCTGTTTGTACCTGTCATACACTTATAAATATTGTACCCGTGTTCCTTTTCTCCGCCCGGTGCCGAGGAGTCGCCGGGGGAGCGGATGTGAAACCACTTAGTCGTTTCGACTAACGGTTGCTACGTCTTCCTGTTTAGGAGGTCACGCCGCAGGTAGAGCAGCCGCAGACTACGCAGCAGGACAGCCAGGCCAGGGAGACAGGGCCTGATGTGACGGTGCCGTCGATACCGTCTGTTACTGATGTTAGTTTTTGATACTCTGATGTAGCCCGTTTGGGCAATGTTTAGCTGTACTCTGATATATTGTAGAAGCATGTTTTAGCTTCTCATTATTGATGTATTTGGACATTATAACTTAGTGTGGATTTGACTTCTCATGTTTATTTATTTGGTTGGGTTGGCATGATTTATTGATATTGTTGTAGCCGGCGGGATAGGCGTCTTGTGGTACAGGTTAGCCCGTGTGCTAATGCTACCGCAAGGCGGCTGTTCCGGGCATAAGACTCCCCCTTCGTGCCGTATTTTGGGATCCGGGGAGGGGGGGTCTTACAGTAAGTGTAAAAATAAGCCCCATCCCTACAAGTCTTGGGAGAAGAGTAGTATGACATCGAGGGATATCATTCCTAGGGACCACCTTCATGCTATAAGTGTGGCAAGCCATGCCACATAGCTCATTTTTGTTCTGAAGGTGGCATTGAGCAAGAGCCAAGGGAGGAGCAGTCAGTGTGTTTCGGTCCCAGCACTGTCGAGAAAGGGAAGATGACAGAATCGAGCGCTTCATGGTTCCAACCAGTGCAGCCAAGGGCGTACAACCTTGGGATGCAGGAGGCAATTCAGCAACTAGATGGGGTGACAGGTATGGGAAAGTTAAGTTTACTTATTTGCTTTGCATTTTTGAGACTATTATGTGTGTCGCCTATGTTTTAGGCTTCATAATAGTTTCCGGACACCATGCTAGGGTATTGTTCGACATGGGAGCATCACACTCCTTTCTGGCGGAAAGCTTTCTTCCGAGAATTGGAGTCGAGCCCTTTTCGGCGGACGCAGAACTTATGGTGCGCATGCCCAATGGGTCTTTCATGACTGCCGGGATGAGAGGTTGCATTGGTTGGAGTTTAGACGTAGTTGACTTCATGTTAGTAGCAGCGGTTCTACCGTAAGCCGAGTTTGATGTGATATTGGGGACAGATTGTCTTGCAGAGCAGCATGCCAGTATTGACTGCCTATCTAAGTGGTGACCCTGAGAAGTGAAGGAAAGGAAGACGTTAAATTTGGGCACCTTAGTAGAGTGGCCTGTTCCCTGATCTCGGCCATACAGATGGTGTGGGCAGTCAACCAGGGAGGAGTAGCTTTCGTGGCATTGTTAGAAGTTCAACTATCCAAACTATCAGTTGGGAAGTGCCGGTTGTGGTAGAATTTGAGGATGCGTTTCCTGAGGAGTTTCTTGGAGCGCCTCCTCGACGGGAGATTGATTTCTCGATTAAGTTAGTGCTAGAAGCTAAGCCGGTGTCACGTCCTCCTTTTAGGATGACACCAAAGGAGTAGGCCAAGCTCAAGGTATAGTTGCAGGAACTGTTGGAGCAGGGGTATATCAGACCCAGCTCATCTCCTTGGAGCACGCCAGTGCTGTTTGTGAAGAAGAAAGATGGTAGTATGCGCTGTGCATAGACTATCGGGAGTTGAATAAACTGACCGTCAAGAATAAGTACCTGATTCCACTGATAGATGACCTGTTCAACTAGTTTGTAGGGTCAGTTATGTACTCTAAGTTGGACTTGAAGTCCGGATACTACCAGTTACGGATTCAAGACGAGTACATACCCAAGATATCATTTGGTACGAGGTAAGGTCAATTCAAGTTCTCGGTGATATCATTTGGGTTGATGAACGCGCCATCGGTACTCATGGATTTGATGAATTAAGTGTTTCAGGAGTATTTAGACTCATTTTTGGTGGTCTTCATCGACGATATTTTGGTGTACTATAAATCGGAGGCAGAGCATGAGGCTCATCTGAGAGTAGTCTTATAGACTCTAAGAGAGAACCAGCTGTATGCAAAGTTCTCGAAGTTTGATTTCTGGTTGGAGAAGGTGGCATTTTATGCCATGAGACTAGTGGTGATGGGGTAGCGGTGGATCCATCAAAAGTTGAGTCCATCAGAGATTGGCTAGTTCTGAGCACCGTGGCGGAAGTCAGGAGTTTTCTTGGACTAGCCGGGTACTATAGAAGGTCTGTGGAAAACTTTTCGTGGGTAGCTCTGCCCCTTACTACTTTGACTCGTAAGGATCAGAAGTTTGTGTGGATGCAGGAGTGAAATCTAGCATTCGACACATTGAAGGAAAGGCTGATGACAACTCCAATCGTAAGTCTTCCTAAAGGGACTGAAGGATTTCAGATTTTCATTGACGCATCAGGTTGCGGTTTGGGTTGCGTGTTAGTGCAACATGGCAAGGTGATAGCCTTTGTGTCTAGGCAGTTGAAACCTCATGAGGGGAACTACCCCATCCATGCCTTGGAATTGGCGGCAGTAATTTTTGTGTTGAAATTATGGTGGCACTATGTGTGTGGTGTGAAGGTAGAGATCTTCACGGACTACAAAATACTGAAGTACCTTTTAGTCCAAAAAGATTTGAACATGCAGCAACGCAGGTGGGTTAAGTTCCTTGGGGACCATGACGTGGCGATTCAGTATATGCCAGGCAAGGCCAACGTGGTGGCGAATGACTTTAGTAGGAAATATTCTAGATAAGTAAATTGGATTGAAGCTCATGATGAGTGGTTGGTGTGGGATTGTAAGTCCCTTGGCAATGAGTGTATAGCTAGAGGCGAGTCTAGCACGGCTCAGTTGAACTGGATAGAGTTGTAGAATAACTTATCTGATCATATCCGGGAAGTGACCGATGTGGATGTGGAGTTCCAGCCATTTGTGGTGGAATCTCAAAAGGCTAGGGTAGTGCTTGAGAAATGATTGATGGGATATTAAGGAAGAACTGAAGGATTTGTGTACCGCAGTTCAGCAAGCTCCGTGAGAAGTTGATGTGTGAGGCTCATTTCACGAAATACTCCATTCACCCGAGCAGTACAAAGATGTACTTGGATATGAAGAAATCCTTTTGGTGGCCTGGTCTGAAGCGGGATGTAGCTTTACATGTGAGTCAGTGTCAAACATGTGCCTTAGTAAAGGTTGAATGTCAGAAGCTGAGCGAGTTCCTGAAGCCTTTTCCTATCCCTGTGTGGAAATTTGATTACATCTCCATGGATTTTATGAATGGTTTTCCTCGATCGCAGTACGGTAACAATGCGATTTGGGTGATCGTGGATCGCTTGAACAAAGCGGCTCACTTCATCCCTAATTGGAAGGAGGACAGTGTGGAAAAGTTGGTAGAATTATATGTTCGCAATATCATGCAGCTACATGAAATCCTTAAGAGTATTGTTAGTGAACGTGATGGACAGTTCACGTCCAAAGATTGGAGATTAGTACAGAAGAGTTTGAGAACAAAGCTCAAGTTTAGTACGACATTCCATCCGCAAACCGATGGACAAATAGAAAGGACGAATGATATAATTGAGGATATGTTTAGGATGTGTACCCTTGACTTTGGTAAGAAATGGGAAGATCACCTCTTCATGGTGGAGTTCTCCTATAACAACTGTTTCCAGGTGAGTATAAAGACGGCGCCTTACGAGGCTTTGTATGGAAGGCGGTGTCGAACACCAATATCACGGACATAGGTGGGAGATACAAAACTTTGGGGAATAGAGGTGGTGGCTGATACTTGCGAGTTGGTGCAGACAATTCAGGAGTGCATGAAGGTTGCTCGGGATCGGCAAGCAAAATATTTCAACGCTCGCCACAGGAACGTGGAGTTCGCGATAGGCGACTAGGTAAACCTAAAGATTACGTCGTTCAAAGATTCTTCACGGATTCGTCAACTCCAAAAGTTGAGTCCGAGGTTTTTAGGACCGTTCGAGGTCGTGGAACATATTGGAAGAGCAGCCTATGATTGGCGTTGTCCATATAGCTGAGTGGATTCCATGATGTCTTCTATGTCTCTATTTTGAGGAAAGCCTTGTAGGAGATGAGCGTTGTCGTTGAGTTGGCAGTGATGCCGGTAGAATATGACTTGAGGAAGAAAGTCTGTCCTGTCGGCATAGAGGATTCAGAAGTTCGGCAGTTGCGGAACAAAGAAGTTAAGCTCGTGAAAGTGCGTTGGGATAACTGCGAGCGATACGAATTCTCATGGGAGCATGAGCAAGTAATATGGGAGGACTTCCCAGAACTTTTTTCTTCAGGTATGCTTTTTTGTTTGAGTGCATGGTAAATTTCGAGGACGAACTTCTTCTAAGGGGGGAGGACTTGTAACGCCCCAAATTTTTCCAGAGCGTTAGCCTCAAGAAGCTACCGCACAGTGATAGGTAGCTATCTCCCGACAATAGCCTTGCTTCGTCAAATCTAGTTGCTGAGTTAAATATGTTGAGAGCATTGATTTCTAGCGCGCAGCGGTAGCTAGATACTGCTTGGCAATAGCTTGGCGTTGAGTGCGTTGAGTGGCTGGCGTTGTGTGGATGCATTGAGTGAGCTAACGTGCAGCGTTAGTACTACCACCGGTGTTAGCGTGGCCTTATTTTTTTGGTCGAGCTCTCGGGAAGCTACCGCCCGATGGTAGGAAGTTACCGTCTGGCGATAGAGCGTGGGAGCAGTTTCATCGTTTGGCGTTTTAACCATATGATTTCTCTTAGGATTTGATCCTATGGCCCAGGACACTCCGTCCAAAGGGCATATATAGGGATGAAACATTCTAAACCCTCATTCTTCTCATTTGGAGTGGAAGTTAGGGTTTGAGTCTTAGAGTTTGGAGGAGGAAGAAGAAGATCTTTCTCCTCCATTGACGAAGCTTTGGGGCTCCGATCGTTGACCCGGTGCCAGATCCGCGGAGAGGACTTGAAGGTGTGCATTTTAATCCTTACAAGTCGAGGTTTCCCTAGCAAGGAAGACGAGTTGTAAGGTAACGACTCTTCTCCTCTCAGTCTTTAGGATGCGTGCATGGAAACCATTCTTTTTTTGCTTTCTTTCAAGCATTTAGGCACTGGATCTCTCAAATGAGAGGGGTTCGGGTTACCATGGTTCAAGAGGAACCACCGGGTCGATTGTGTCCATCCTTGGCATGATATTGAACTAGAAATCCGCTCTGCTAGTGGATTAGGCATTGTGGGTGAAGCCGTAGTCGCGACCATTAGTCCGACTCGGTGATGTTGCATAGCGAGCTTTAAGGATTTTGTTAGAAATCTGTTAGAGGCAAGATGCTATTTGTGATGATTGTCCCCCCATGTTTTCATGTGAGTACGAATGGTGGATTAGGGCTGGAAAGGCTTTTGATTGTGATGTGCTAAGTTGCAACTTTTTCTCTATGGTCGGCTGGCTAGGCCGAGACGTTGCAAACTCACGTGTGGAGAGTGTCCCGGCGAGACAAGTCCCCTTCTGTGAAACTGATGAGAACACCAAGCTTTGGACATGCACGGACGATACTAGCTGGGTCTCCTTCGGTGGACTTCGTCCCGATATTGGAGTCGGGGCTGGGTCATCACGAGCGGGTGGGGTATTGCAAGGGTTATTAGCATCGATTTGTTTATGTGATGGAATCCTGACGTAAGAAGTCAGAGCTTGCAGGCAAGCCCAGGTTTTGAGACCCACGAGTGGGTGGGGCCAAAGCAAGAGCTTGGTGTGGTGGCTTGAATGTCGTTAGGGGAAATTGGAAGTACCCATGTGGTTACGTCTTGAATGACGAAGGGGAAATTGGAAGTACCTGATTGTTGATGCGTGATGATGTGTTAAGATTGATATGTTATAGAGTGCTTTGGGTGAATCTTAGGTTTGCATATATGCTGCATTATAGGCCTCTTTTATTATATGATCAACATAGAAACATGTTTGTTGTCTGAGACATCCAAACCTATTTTACTGCTTTCAATGTTCATGTATATTTGCATACGAAGTGCTGACTTGCAGGGTGATGGAGTGCCCAGGGGTCCATTAGGGATGGTCGGGAGGAGATGTGTTGGTTATACAGATGAGGTCAGCCTTTGCTGACCCACGTTACAACAAAATTTTATAGGGCAAGGATCGCAAGTGGGAGCAAACTCGCCAGCCAAAAAGACCTAAGCCTCATGAAGTGAACTCTCATTTTTTTACTTATGTTTTGCTGAATGTTGTGCTCCATGAAATGTAATCCGGCTTACATGCTGAGGTAGCCTAGGAGTGCTTATTCAGGTTGACATGTTGTTGTTTCAGATTTGGACTTATAAATGTTATAATGCCTTAAGGCTGTCTGGATACTCTTGTAGTAGTGGATAACTTCTAGTGTGGCAGTTTGTTTCTACTGTGTTTAGTTTGAGTTTTGAGTTGGGTATTTTATATCATCTTATAATGCTTAAGCTGTGGAGTCTGTATGTTGTGGGGCCCCGGTCAGACCCATATTATACGGTCATTATAGGGGAGGTATTACATACTTACCCACTGGAACCTGACAATGGTGTGTACTTAGCAATGTAGACCTTCAAGTACATAACTGAAAATACAACATCAAATACAATCTCAATTCATCTTAGCTTAACGGAATCCTTTTTCAAATTAGGGTTATTGTGGATACAATACCCAATATAGAGGAACATAGGATTAGAGTCATTCATTCCTAGTCTTTTAGTTTTCTCTACATTATAGATCAGATGATCTATATCTTTATACTATAAGGAAACCCTTAATCCCTCATGGTGTAACATTCGGTGGACAAAAATACCCTCAAAAAATCGGTTTTGATGGGTTAACTAGGGGGTCTTTTGGTCTTTCGGCTAGATTAGCGATTAATTAAAATAGAGCTGCATTGTTCATCCGCCATAAAATCCCGATACCCGGCTTTTCGTTGCTTATTCTGCGCAGGTAGGGAAGCCCGTCGCAGCCCATCGCAGCGCCTACATCTTCAACTTCATCGCAGCGTCGATACCCCCTTTTCTTCTTCCTCCTCGAGCGTGCTTCTTCTCCTGCTGCGTCTTCTCCTCATTCCAGACTCGCGCTCATCCCTACTCTTCCTCTCGCCCAGCCTCTCCAGATTCCGCTCGGCGAAGATACCTCCACGCCGTTCTTCGGCGAAGATACCTCCCAACCTCTTAATTTTTCTTCTAGCCGCGATTTCACAGGTAGGGCATCAACGCCAAGATTTTGCGATTCCTCAGGTAGCCGCGATTCCTCAGTTCTTCGGCGATGGTCGCGATTCTGCGATTCCTTCCTAAGTTCTTCGGCGCAGGTTGGGCATCAACGCCAAGATCATCGATTTTCCCCAGTTCTTCTGCACAGGCAGGGAGCGTCTTCCGCCTTCCTCACCGCTGCCCGATTTTGGGAACTCGCGATGCACTGTTCGCCCGCCTCAATTTGACGATATCCGCAACTTCTATAGGACTTTCGAAGAAGCTCTCCACCATTGCTCCTGTAAGTTTATTCAGATCTCCCACCATCTCCATGTTTCTTCTCTCCTTCTCAATTTCATCATTTGCTATCATTGATAAAAGGCTTGAGTGTTGTTGTTGTTGACTTTCATTGATTGCATTTGCTAACATGTTGTAGGAGGACAAAATGGTACTTTGTAATCAGTTCTATTTCTTCACTCCTTGCAGGGCGCTACTGTGTTTCTATAGTTTAGCAGCTTTAACATTATGTTGTGTGCTTTGAATTAATTAAAAAATATTCATAACTATTTTAAACCTTTTTTTGATGATCATGTTTATAAAGCTATAGACGCTCTCCCATTATCTGCCCATCCAATGACTCAATTTACATCTGGTGTTATGGCACTTCAGGTTGAGCAACAGACTCAAAATTTCTGCACCTTTATGTTCTACTTTAGCTCAGTAGATATTGCAAAGTATACCTTAACTATGGTATACGAGTTCCTGAAACACCTGCACATTCATTTCAGGTCCAGAGTGACTTCCATAAGGCATATGAAAATGGAATTTCTAAAGCAAAGTGAGTCATTTTATGTAATTTTTATCATTCATTGAGAGTGATATTTCATATAGTAACAAAGTATTTGATTATCTGTAGGTTTTGGGAGCCTACATATGAGGATTCTCAGAATTTTATTGCTCCGCTTCTGGCGATGGCATTTTATATATATCGCTGGTAACTTTGTGCTTAGATGACTCCAAAACAGTATCCACGAATCAATCTTTGACATATTGTCGCCATGTTTATTAATTATCTTCTCTTAATCCTATTTTTCACTAATGAATCCATGTTGTATTGCTATGACATTGTAGTTACTGTTTTTGGATTTCACAAATGACCCATTTTCTTTTTAATGTGGTGTTTATATATCCAGAAATTGATTCATCGAACCAAGCTGTATATCTCACTTGCTCCGATATTGAGTAGTTTTTCTTCCTATGTATATGGTGTATTGATCATTCGTGTGCTTCTAGCTACTGATGAGTTGAGGAATTGATAGTTCGTGGATTTTGTTGCAGAGCAATTTCTTAGCTAAGCTCCATGAGTTCAACAATTTTTATTTAGGGAAAATTGAGGTATGTTCCATCGGTGCAACTCTATTCCTGTTTATTCATAATTTTATCTTTCAATAAATTAGCTTTCCTAACTTTCACTATGTCATGCTAATTTTATTAGATTTTTCATGTTGTATTGCTAATTTTATTCATTATGAGCATATGTAATTAGCTTACATAAACATATCTGAGCATATGTAATTAGCTTACATAAACATATCTGAGCATATGTAATTTTATTCATTGTGTCGGTGCAACTCCATACCTGTTTGCTCAATTATTTGCATTAACCCCATGTTTCCCTGAAAATTTTAAACATGAATTTGATAGAGGACTTGCATATGGGAATATTATGATGCAATTGTTCTTATTTACTCTTTTTGACTTTTTATGTGTGCACAATTTATTTGTGCGTGTTGTTCAATTCTAGCACAATTTATTTAATGAGTATTAAAATTATAAATCAATTATCATTTAAAACTGCATAACCAATGATGTGACTTAATTAAGATGAATCATTCCTCAGGGTTCAGTGATGTAATTCCAGGCTGATTTTAATAATGCTAGCCTGAACATATAGAGACTTACACCAGAGTTTTAGTGGCGGCAAGATTATGTTGGAGGTCGACTTTGTGGAGGTTTCCTTCAGTCTTACTTGACGTTTGTCGCCGCCCCCTATCTATGTCGCCGCCCACGACCGATGTTACCGCCCATGACCGATGACGCCGCCCACGACCGATGTACTCGCCCACGATCGATGTCGCCGCCCACGACCGATGCCTTCCCCCACGACCAGTGTCGTCTCCCGCGTCCAATGTCGCCCCCACGTCCAATGTCAGTGCCCACGTCCAATGTGAGTGCCCACGACCAATGTCAGCACCCACGACCAATGTAGCCGCCCGTGACCAATGTCGTCGGCCCCGACCAATGTCGTCGTCAATGACCAATGTCCCCTCCCACGACCAAGGTCTCCCCCACGACCAATGTCTCCCCCCACGACCAATGTCAGCGCCCTCCACCGATTTCGCACTGATGATAGATGTCGCCGCCCCTAACCAATGTCGCACACCACGACAAATGTCGCCCCCACGACAAATGACACACCAACGGCAAATGTTGTCACCACGATAAATGATGTCCCTATGACAAATGTCGCCTTCACGATAAATGTCCCCCCAACAAATGTCCCCCCCCCCCCCCCCCACAAATGTCGCCACCACGACAAATGTCGCACCCACGACAAATGTCGCCCCCACGAAAAATGTTGCCCGCACGGGGTCCCCTGTGCACGACTGCTTGTTCAAAATATATAAGGCATTAAATAGTTGAGTTACACCATAACAAACATCACTCATAAAAATAGAACAACAATTGTTCTTAATAATGAAATAAAATCCTTTTATGTCCAAACAAGAAATAAAAATAATATTTAGAGTTATAGAAGAAATATAATAACAATTATCAAGTTCCAATACAAGCCCAGCTTGCAAAGAAAGATGGCAAATGCCAATGATAATGACATCAACTCTTGCTCTATTTCCAATACACAGGTCGACCTCCCCTTTACCCAGTAGTCTTCTCCTTCTTAGTTCCTGCACATTTGCACACTTTCCTTCTTCTTCTGTAGATCTTCAATATAAAGAGGATACTTCATCCTTCAGTGTCCAGCCTTGCCACAGTGGTGGCATTTTCCTTCCTTAGACATGCCTTTCTTCTTCAGTGCTGAAGAATTGGCATCAAGATACGACTTAGGTGTCACCTTAATCTTCTTAGATCTCCTGATCTTTCCCTTGCCTTTATGCACCATTAGTACGGGGATAGCAGGCTTGGCCTTCTTCATGTTGATTTGGGCAATTTTCAACAGGCCTAGGAGCTCGGCAATATCTTGTCTATCTCATTCATGTTGTAGTTCAAGACAAACTACTCATAACTATACGACAATAATTGCAAGATCAGATAAGTAACCAACTCTTGCCCCAAAGGAAACCCCAGTATATCAAGGTTCTCTATATACCCAATAATCTTGAGTATGTGAGTCCCAATTGGGTATCGAGCTCCCATCTTGCACTGAAACAATGACTTAGATATGTCAAACCTCACTTGTCGAGCTTGCCTTGAAACATTTTCTTAAAGTTCTCGATTGTGTCATAAGCACACATGTCATCATGTGTATTCTGAAGCTCAGAGTTCATGGTGGCAATATGAGGCATTCTATATCTAGGGAGTCATCGACATACTTCTTATAAGAAACCTTATCTGCACGAGGTGCCGTGGCAGCTGGCACCATAGGGTGTCTTCTTCCAAGACATGGATCTTACGCTCTTGTCTGAGAATAATTCTTAGGTTCCTGTACCAGTCTAAGAAATTTGTCCCGCTCATCTTGTCCTCTTCAAGGAGAACTCTTAGGGATAGGGTGAAGTGCGGTCCACTTGCCATAAAAATTCTACAAGAAATTTATGCAAAGTAAAAGTTATTACTATATTTCAAAATACATTTTATATTTTAATATGGACTCTAATTAAAAGAACTCTCACTATTTTAATCAAATTTATAACCCTCGAAATCAATTCAGAGAGCTTATGCGAGCTACTCACTAGTGGAAAAGATTCGTATTTCACCAACACCATAAGTCTGCGTTGGCTGATCACCCATATAGTGGTTATTTAGGCAGGAAACTTTTGCAAATTTCATCACCATGCAACTCTTGTATGGATGGTGAATAACTCTTTATCTGCATTCATCATATGGCGCATGCTAACCATATGCCTTAAGACACTCAACCTTTGAAGTCATGTAGTTAAGTTGGACCCGATGTCGATAGTGGGATATCACAATTATCCACACGCGCCCTTACCAAGATAGATTATTGTACCTTGCTTTGGCAAGCCCACACTTCATAGACCTATGTAGGAATAGTCTCATCCATTAGAAGGCATCTAAATACTTAATATTGGGTTGAGGGATTTTTATGATAGTTGATTAACACTTAATCATGATTAACATTTAATCAAGGTGGATAAAAACAAAACAAAATTACACCATCCACATTCTAGATATGCACAAAAGAAAACCATCAACGCTTGATGTAAAAATGCTAAACCAGAACTTTTAGAATATTTCTAAATCTTTGCATTTATATGTATTGGGCACATGCACAAACAATCTGAAAGTGCAAGCTAGATCTGATATACTCTAGAGGGCTGTTAATAGGGTATGGTGCTTAAAAACTTTTTACAACAGTTGTTGTAATCTGAGTGAACAGGGAAGCAAATAGTAAATCTAATCACAAAAACTATCTAATCACAAAAACAAGCACAGCCAGAAACAAAAATAAAGACAAGCAACCAGAAGACACAAGGAGCTATAGTGGTTCCCCTAAACTTGGGTACATCCACTCTTCTACCACCCTAGGTATGAATCCACTGCAGGATGAGTTGATCAGGTGTCCTGGGCACCAATGAGCTTTTGATAAGGTGCTCAAAAACCAAACCAGATTTTTTGATCAGGTGTCTTGCCACCAATGAGCTTTTGATAAGGTGCTCAAAAACCAAGCACAAACTTTTGAAGGGAGTTTGAAAAACCCTTTACAGAGATGGGGATGAGAGAGTGATGGAAGTCTTCTCTTTCTCAAAGCAGCTGAGAAGACTATGTGGATATTGATGTTGTCAAAGCTCCCCCTGTGATCTGTAGTTGTTCAGGAAATGAAGCTTTGCTGTAGGGTGACAGGCCTTCAGAAAATTGAACTTCAGCAATTGATGATTTCAGCAACAGCTGAAATGTGAGGTGTCTGGAGTCTTGAATGATGATGGCCTTGAACACTTGACTCAAAAGAGATCTGAAGATTTCCGATTTGTTGATCTCCTTTTGGTGATGGTGTTCTTGTGAATTCTTTGAGACAGAGAATGTCTACAGCTTTCTTTCTTTTTCTCTTGAGTGATTGTTGTTAAGAAAGATGTTGTTGCAGAGAATATTTTGTTCTTCTTCTTCTTGTGCACTCTCTTCTTCTTTTTCTTGTTGTGAGAGATTCAAAAATCTTGTCTTTTATTCCTTTTGTTCTGAATAGAAAATGATCCTCTGTCAAGAATAGCCGTTAGCTTGTCATTAAATGACTTCCTTAATTGCAATTGTCTTCTGGGAGAAAGTCCAAAGAAACATTCATTGATAATTCCTTGAAACTTGCTCCAGAATAAATGAAAACGGCTACGAGATCTTCTGAATTAATTACTGACAATAACTCCTTAACTGTTCTGAATTTGAATCTTGAAAGACATTTAACTCTTCAGAAAAACGTCGAACTGAGCTCTACTATCGTCGAACTGAGCTCAGCGATTTGTACTTAGACAGCAACAAAGATCGTCGATCTGAGCTCAACTATCGTCGAACTGAGCACAGAGATAGAGAATCAATACTGGAGTCAATATCGTCGAACTGAGCTCGAAGATCGTTGAATGGAGTTTGACGATTTGTTGAAGTTGAGCTCAGCGATCGTCGAATGGAGTTCGACGATCCGTCGAAGTGAGCTCAACGATCGTCGATTGGAGTTCGACGATTCGTCGTACTGAGCTCGACGAAATGACTTAGTCTCCAAACTGAAAAACCTTGGTCTTGAGGGCAGCTTCCAAACCTAAGTACTAACCCTTAGACTCAATTCTAATTGACCTTTAGATCTATACAATGAGGTCAAAAACAGGTTTCCTAAAGACATAGTGATCCTGACCCAAATTAGTAATAGGGTGTTCCAACAATCTCCCCCTATTTGGGTTAGGATTACTATTTACAGAAATTGGAGAAAAAAACATCATACAAAGCAACAATATAACAACATTGCAGAATCACATATAAAATATCTCAGACAGATCATAAATCAGAATAATTGTCACCTTACAAAATTATTCTTTCTCCTTGCTCTTTATACGTTTAATTTCTCTATTTGGATTAAGAGCTTCCTTCTTTGATCTTTTGTCATCAACTGCACCTAAAGAAGTTTGTTGTTTAGGCCTTGGTACCACAGCTTCAGGGTGCAGCTCCATGTATCTTTCAGAATCAAAGAACTTGCTAGAGGCATATCTTTCAAGTTCCTTCTTTCTTTGTTCTGACAATGTAGTAATGCTAGAGGTGTCCTTGTCTTGCTCTCTGACTTTCTTAATTTGATCCAAGGCAGCTAATTCTTTCATCCTAGCAGTCCATGCAGTAGGATTATTCTCTGAATCCTCAAAAGGCACTGGAGGTTCATATCTGTTGGAAGGATTATCTTGAGGAGCTCTGGATGAGACTACTTCTTTCAGCTTGTAGGGAAAAGGGCCTGAAGTTGTATCAGATGAAGCTTGTCCTTCCCTTGAGTAAGGATGTTACCTTGAATAGCCTTTGGAGTAAACTTGGAATTCCCTTTGGTTTCCTCTATACTTTCCTCTCCTAGATTGAGAACCTCTGGATTGGCCTCCCCTATATTGAGATCTTTTATGAGGCTGATAGGGGGATTGGCTTCTAGCAGAAGGATGAGCAGTAGAACTACCACCTGCACCTGCATCAGGAGGAGGAGGTGGAGCAGGATGATGGACTTGAGAAGATCCTTTTTCATATTTTCTCTTCTTTTTCATAGCCTTTAGTTGATTCTTGGAATATTGCATCCAATGTTCAGTTATAGGGCAGTCATGAAGAATATAATAAGGTATGTCATTTGTATCTTTGACTTTAGCTGGTGGAACTCTTTTCATTGCTTTGCTTCTTGCTTTTCTTTTCCTAGCTATAGTGGCAGAAGAATCATCAGAATCAGTCATATATTCATCACTTTCAGAGCTTTGCTCATCATATAAAGCATCAATCCTTTTCAGGTAGTCTTTCTGTTGTTGGGTTGGAGCAGATGAAATAGTGGTGACAGCAGTTGTAGCAGCAGCAGATACAGCAGATACAGAACTTTCAGATACAAAAACATCAGCAGTGACAGCAGGCTCAAAGTCATGTGCCTCTGTCATATGTATATCCTTAGAGATTAATTCATCAGCAGTATCATCACTGACAGCAGCAGGGGCAGCAGCAATAGAACTAGCAGCATTATTGTCAGCAGGAGTAGCAGTAGTAAGAGCAACATCAGTGCTTTCAACAGCAACAGAAACAGCAGGGGCAACAGTAGGGACAGCAGCATAAACTGAATTTACAAAGAAATGAATAATGCTGGTGTCACAGCTTGAAAAGGGCACAATGGCCTTGGAGAGGTCTTCTGATGGCTGGACTGCATTGCTTACTGGAAGGCAGCTGAAATATATTGAATCAAAAACTGATAATAAGGACCTGAGGTCCACTAAGAAGACAGCAACTTGTGGTGGTGTTGAAACTGGAGCTTGAGTTGAAGAGACAACAACAACAGCAGCAGCAGGCAATCTAATATCTTCATAAGGCATCTCCCCCTGCCTAGATTCAGGGACAGCTGTATCAAGGCACCCAAATGAAGGGATTGCCTGAGGAGGAAAGATGGAAGAGAGCCTGGCAGATAAGTCTGCAACTGACTTTAGGAGTGGATCCAAGGAGGTCTCCAACAGAAGTGAGAGCCTGGGAGCTATCAGCTCATATAGTTTGTCAGCTAAGGCTGGAATATCTACATGCTCAGTAGGGACTTAAGCAGAGGTAGAGAAGGATGGTGGAGCAACTGGAGATGTTGGTGGAGAGCTGGAGTATGGTAGAAGTGAAGGTTGAGGTGTGGGGATTGTGGAAATGGAAAAAAGTGGTATGGAGATAAAAGATGTGAAGGAGGGTTGATCAATGATATCTTGCACAAGTTGTTGGTACGATGTGGATGAGGAGGGTAGCTCAGGAGGGGATGAAGGTGAATCATCCATGAAGGAATCATCTAGAAGATTAAATGATGGGAGGTGAGATGACGTGTCAATGTCTGGTTGAGGGTAGTGATGTAGAGGGTGAAAGATTTCTTCTGTGAGAGGAGGGATTGGAGATGGAATTGATGTAGGAGATGGGCTGGAAATAATGATGGTGGATGAAATTTGAATGGTGGAAGTGGCTGGTTGGGATGAAATAAAAGTTGGAGGAGGAGAAGAAGCAGCAGGCAAGTCATCTGCAGGGGCAGAGACTTGAGGGGAAGAGACTGCAAGAGTCCTTGTGCCTGAAGTGGTGCTTGCAGAGGGCCTGCTGGGCTTCACTATCTGTCTGTCCCATTTGCCAAACAGGGCACAGGACAGCCTCTTAGAGGCATTGATGTGCATCCCAGATGAGACAAGCAGTGCAGGGCATCAGTTTTGGAGAAACAGCCCTAGAATCCTTCCAAAATTCACAAAATTCTTATTGATCTTCTTCTTAATCAGATCAAAGAAGATCTCTCCCCAGTTTAACTGTTTCTTATCCACTAAAGCTCCCATCAAGCACAGCTGATACCTGGAGATGGTATCATGTGCTGAATGCTTGGCCAACAGAACCTTTCCCACTACATCAGCTAAGAACCTATATTCAACAGCTAAGTTCTTTTTCAGCAGCTTGCTAAGGTTTGCATCAGAATGACCCATTCTAGTAAGTAAATCAGAAAATTCTTCTCCAGATAACTCAGCAGAATCTCTTCCAGAATTTAATTGAAAAACCTTTGTCAGAATGGTAGGTGTCAGAGGTACCTGAGTTCCAGAAATGGATCCAACAACTGTATTTTGGTCCTGGTTGTGGGCAGTATACACCCACTCCTTAATTTCATCTATAGGCAGTTTGATTCTGGTGGACATGATAGTAGCTAATTTTTGCTCCTTGAACAGTTCGAGAATGTCTTTGAAAATCTGATCACTGGTGCTGAAGAACTCCATGTCTATATCAAATCCGGCATCAAACTTCATTGCGGCTAGAACGGTAACTGAGACGGCCATTGTTACCTGCAAAAATCAACAAACAAACGACCAAGTGTAGAGATGTTTGGAGGGAAAGAGAAATGTTTGCAGAGAGAACGAAGGTGCAAAGAGAGAACCACGGCCGAAAAATGAATTTTATATTAGTGTTCGACGCAGAAAAGGAAAGATCGTTAAACTCAGTTCGATGATCGGGGCTTCTAAAGGAATCTGAAAGGTCTTCAATATCGTCGATCTCCGTTCGACGATACTGGAGAGCGTCGAACTCCGTTCGACGATAGTTCAGAAAATAAAATCGTCGAGCGCCGTTCGACGATCGTTGACCTGGAGAGATAGTTGAACACTAACTAAGAAGCGTTGAACTCCGGTCGACGATTTCGGAAAGCGTCGATCTCCGTTCGACGATCTGGGGGAAAATCGTCGAGCGCAGTTCAGAGACCAGAAATACACTCTAGACACTAGAAAAATCAAGAAGTTTGCCTAGTCTTGGTCAATTTTTAGAGTTTTAAAATCTTGGATATTATTTTAGACTTCCTCCATCTAACATTCCTAACTGATTTAGGAAGAAGGTGTGTTTCTTTTCATCCAAGGGTTTGGTGAAAATATCTCCCCTTTGCAAATTAGTTGGGATATATTGAAGTTCAATTTTGTTCTTCTCAACATTATCCCTTAAAAAGTGATGCCTAATTTCTATATGTTTTGTCCTACTATGGAGGACTGGATTTTGAGCTATAGAAATAACACTGGTATTATCACAAAAGATTTTAGACTTCTCTAAGTTGTAGCCATAGTCTAGGAGTTGGTTTTGGATCCACAATATTTGTGAACAACAACTACCTGCAGCCATATATTCAGCTTCAGCAGTTGAAGTTGACACAGATGTTTGTTTCTTGCAAAACCAAGAGACAAGTCTGTCACCAAGAAACTGACAAGTTCCACTAGTGCTTTTCTTGTCAATTCTGCATCCAGCATAATCAGCATCAGAAAATCCAGTTAATTCAAATGCTGAATCTTTTGGATAACAGAGACCTAGATTTGGACAACTTTTAACATACCTGAGAATCCTTTTTACTAATGTTAGGTGTGACTCTCTAGGGTTTACTTGGAATCTAGCACATATGCATGTAGCAAACATTATGTCAGGTCTACTAGCTATAAGGTACAGTAAAGAGCCAATCAGTGCTCTATATGTTGTCTGATCAATAGGTTTCCCATGTTCATTAGCATCCAATACAGCATTGGTAGGCATAGGTGTTTTCATATAGGATGCCTCAGACATTCCAAATTTCTTGACCAATTCATTTGCATACTTGGTTTGAGAAATAAAGATGTCTTCAACATGTTGTTTGACTTGCAATCCTAGAAGGAAGGATAGCTCACCCATGCTACTCATTTCAAATTTAGAATGCATTAGGTTGGAGAACCTTCTGCACAAATTTGAATCAGTAGAGCCAAAAATAATATCATCTACATAGATCTGTACTAGTAGGGTATGGGACTTATGGGTTCTAATAAAAAAAGTTTGGTCTACTCTATCCCTTATAAATTCATTTTTTAGGAGAAAGCATGCTAGGGTCTCATATCATGCTCTAGGAGCTTGCTTGAGACCATATAATGCTTTGTTCAGCTTAAAAACATAATCAGGATGGGTTGGAGAGATAAAACCTGG
This sequence comes from Platanthera guangdongensis, assembly GCA_039583875.1. Taxonomy (NCBI): domain Eukaryota; kingdom Viridiplantae; phylum Streptophyta; class Magnoliopsida; order Asparagales; family Orchidaceae; genus Platanthera; species Platanthera guangdongensis. Next base: position 17,371,674 of record CM077163.1, read on the forward strand.
AGGTTGTCTGACATAGACTTCTTCTTTGATGTCTCCATTGAGAAATGCACTTTTTACATCCATCTGATATACCTTGAAACCTTTATGTGCTGCATAAGCTAAGAAGATTATGATGGCTTCCAATCTTGCAACTGTTGCAAAAGTCTGCTCATAATATATGTCTTCTTCTTGAGAGTATCCTTGAGCAACTAGCCTTGCCTTGTTCCTTACAATTACTCCTTGATCATCCAATTTGTTTCTGAACACCCACTTTGTTCCCACAATGGAGTGATCCTTAGGCCTTGGCACTAGTTCCCAAACTTTGTTTCTTTCAAATTGATGCAACTCTTCTTGCATTGCCATGATCCAATGTGGATCTTGCTCTGCATCTTGAATGGATTGAGGTTCAATTTGAGATAGGAAGCAAGTGTGCAACAGGTTTTGGTTGACCTGATTTCTGGTTTGCACACCAGCTGAGATGTCTCCAATTACTTGGGAAATTGGATGGTCTCTTGATGTTACTAAATCAACAGGGGGTGTTGATTGTTCACCAACCTGTGTTGTTGTTTCCTCTGATGGTACAACAACTGGCTCTTCAAGTTGTTTCTCTTCAATATGTTGAATGCTTTCTTCATCTTCACTGCTTTCCTCTTTTTGAGTAATATGTAACCTGTTCAAATCTTCAGCAAGAGAATGTACCTGCAAAGGTTCTATGGTAGAAGTATTCTTCTCCTTGAAAGACATGTTAGATTCATCAAATGATATGTGAACAGATTCTTCAATTTTAAGAGATGATTTATTATAAACCCTATAAGCCTTACTGATCATGGAGTATCCCAGAAACACTCCTTCATCAGCTTTAGCTTGAAATTTTGTTAAATATCTCTTGTCATTATTGTGTATATAACAAATACAACCAAAAAATCTAAAATAATCAACTTTAGGTTTCTTCCCTTTGAGTAATTCATAGGGAGTCTTGCCCTTTAGTTTATGTATTAAACTTCTGTTCAGCACATAGTTGGAGGTGTTCACTGCCTCTGCCCAAAAAGATAGAGGAAGGTGAGCATCTGACAACAATGTAGTGGTAGATTCAATAAGGGTTCTATTTTTCCTTTCAGCTACCCCATTTTGTTGAGGAGTTCTAGGAGCTGAGAAAGTGTGCCTGATCCCTTCACTCTAACAGAACTCTTGCATAAGAAGAGAATCAAACTCTGTCCCATGATCACTTCTGATCAGGGCAATGTGAGTATTGAACTCAATTTGTATACATTTGAGAAACTCTGTCAAACACTTAAAGTTATCAGACTTCTTCCTTAGAAAGAACACCCATGTGAATCTAGAGAAGTCATCTACAACTACTAAAGTGTAAGATTTCCCTCCTAAGCTTTGTACTGTAATGGGTCCAAAAAGATCCATGTGTAACAGATACAAAATCCTAGGTGAATCACTCTTGTTAAGTGACTTGAAACTAATTTTAGTTTGCTTGCCTAATTGACAAGCCCTGCAGAGTCCTTCCTTCTTGTAGGGGCCAGAAGGTAGTCCTTTAACAAGGTTGTCCTTGGATAGCATAGCAATGGTTCTAAGTTTTAAATGTCCTAGTCTCTTATGCCATAAAACATTAGGTCTACAAACAGAATTAAATAGGCAAATGTCTACATCTGTTGAAAGAAAATCTACTAAGTAGATGTTACCATTCCTTTTACCTGTCAACATAGTTGTGTTGTCCTCTAACTTGATCTTGCATAAGGCTTTGCTGAAAGTCACCTGGTAGCCTTCATCACATAGCTGACTGATACTTATCAAATTATGCTTCAGTCCTTCCACATAGGCTACCTTCTTGAATGTGACTATCCCAATCTGGACTGCACCATATCCTTTAGTTTGTCCAAAGTTTGAATCACCAAACATGACTTTGGGTCCAAGCTTGGCTTTAAAGGATGTGAGGTTGTCCATATTTCCTGTCATGTGCTTAGAACACCCACTATCCAAATACCATTGTTGGTTTGATGTTGGATAGATCTTCACCTGCATATAAAATAATTCATTTGTTTTTGACCCAGTTTACCTTGGGCCTAGGTTGATAACCTTTAAATTCAGAAATAAAAGACATCCCAGGTTGACTCTTATAACCTTCAGGATGATATCTCCTTGGAGGTATTATCCATTCAGTATAAGGGTTAAAGCTTTGGGATGAAGGACCCCTAGGATTGGATTTTGATTTGCCCTTGAGAGAATTTGCAGAGCTCTGATCTCTGTTCGACGATCGTGGAGCTGCGTTCAACGATCTTGGGTCAGATCGTCGAGCTTCGTTCGACGGTCGACTGTGGCAGAGTTCAGGAATTAGAGATCGTCGACCTGAGTTCGACGATTTTGCCTGAGTTCGTCGATCTGCGTTCGGCGATCGTCGAGCTCCGTTCGACGATTTCTGCTGGAACTTGGTTTTCTTAGGCAGATCAGAATTTTTCCTAGCTACCTCTATAACTCCCTTCCCTTTATCAGAAATAAACTTGATTGTGGTTGTTAGAACTATAGGTTGGCTGGATGAAGCACCCAAGCCCAGTGTACTATTGAATCTTTAGTTCACTGTGCTTGTGATGTCCATCAACTTGATACTTTTCCCATTAAGGGATTCTTCAACCTTCTTGGCCTCTGATAGCTCACCTTTCAGTGAAGTTATCTGCTCCCTACAGCACTCCAACTCCTCAGAGAGTTTGAGGTTTTCTGACTTTAAGATACTATGTTCAGATAATTGATTTCTGAGAGAAATAATTTCCTTCTCAGATTTTAGTAAGTCTAAACATAATGCTTTAAACTCAGACTTAAAGTCCTCAGAATTGAAATCAAAAGAACTAATTACCTGGTCCTCTTCAAGTTGAGTCTCTGAGTCTGACTCTGACTCTTCTGCATCTGAATTGTGTTGAGAGGCATTGATTGCCATCATGCAGAACTCCTTCTCTTTAGTATCATCTTCATCATCACTGGAGCTAGATGAAGCTTCTGACTCCTCTTCAGTCTCACTCCAAGATTCTGCAACAAACCCCTTCCTTGTGTGTTTGTTCTTGCTTGAGGAGGGTTTGCCATTGCCATTCTTCTTGAAGTCTTTGTCTTTTCTTCTTTCTCTCATGTCCTTTCTGTCCTTGTTTTTGTTTTCTGGACTGTAAGGCACAATATGGTCTGGTTTCCTGCAACCAAAGTAAACAATTTCTTTATTATTTGACTTATCATATCTTGGCTTATCATGCTCCTTGTATGATCTCTTTATGAAGTCCTTTCTGGCCATTTTGTAAAATCTTTTGGCCAATAGACTAAGCAGCTCATCATTGCCTGTGACCTTGTCTTCAGGCTGATCTTCAGTGGCTTTGAAAGCTATTGTCTTTTCCTTTCTTGTGTCTGGTGAGGCAGCCTTCTGCTCTTCTTCTCTGTTCTTAATGAGCAGCTCATAAGACTTGAGCTTGCCCAAGAGAGCTTCTGTTGTAATCTCATTCAGACTTCTGGTATCCTTGATTGGCCAGATCCTTGAGTCTCAAGTGCTTGGGAAGCACATTATGATTTTATCATTAAGCTCAATTAATGAGATCTCCTTATCCAGAGTCTTCAGTTCATTGACTATCAGACTGAGTCTGTTGTACATTTCAGCTACTAACTCAGCTTCTCCTTTCTTGAAATTCTCATATTGGGATATGAGGTGGGATCTCCTGTCCTTTCTTTCATCAGCTGATCCTGAGACTATTTCAGAGAGCTTATCCCAGATTTCCTTTGCTGAATTACATTCAGCCACCTTTTGGAAAATGTCATCAGACATGGCCTGGGCTAAGATATTTATAGCCTTTGCATCTTCTACTTTCCACTTCTTGATATCGGCATCTGTTCCTGATGGAGGTGGAACAGCATTTGTACTTGTGTTCTCTGCAGGTCTTGGACAAACTGTCAAAATAGAATTAAAAATGTCCTCGTCAATAGAATTCATGTAGAGTCTAATCCTTGCTTTCCAAAGTGCAAACTTAGACAGATTGCACACTGGAGGTCTGGTGCTAGCATAATCTTTGTTTTGGGCCATGATTTGTGAATAAATAATCTAATAACAAAATAAAAAAAAAAACAGATCTAATTAGGAATCTTTGGGTTCAGGTGTTAGCCTGTGCAACCACCAAGTTGTGGTATATTTAACCAACCTCCCTCTGATACCAATTGAAAGTGCAAGCTAGATCTGATATACTCTAGAGGGGGTGAATAGAGTATGATGCTTAAAAACTTTTTACAACAGTTGTTGTAATCTGAGTGAACAGGGAAGAAAATAGTAAATCTAATCACAGAAACTATCTAATCACAAAAACTATCTAATCACAAAAACAAGCACAGCCAGAAACAAAAATAAAGACAAGCAACCAGAAGACACAAGGAGCTATAGTGGTTCCCCTAAACTTGGGTACATCCACTCTTCTACCACCCTAGGTAGGAATCCACTGCAGGATGAGTTGATCAGGTGTCCTGGGCACCAATGAGCTTTTGATAAGGTGCTCAAAAACCAAACTAGATTTTTTGATCAGGTGTCTTGCCACCAATGAGCTTTTGATAAGGTGCTCAAAAACCAAGCACAAACTTTTGAAGGGAGTTTGAAAAACCCTTTACAGAGATGGGGATGAGAGAGTGACAGAAGTCTTCTCTTTCTCAAAGCAGCTGAGAAGACTATGTGGATATTGATGTTGTCAAAGCTCCCCCTGAGATCTGTAGTTGTTCAGGAAATGAAGCTTATTTGTAGGGTGATAGGCCTTCAGAAAATTGAACTCCAGCAATTGATGATTTCAGCAACAGCTGAAATGTGAGGTGTCTAGAGTCTTGAATGATGATGGCCTTGAACACTTGACTCAAAAGAGATCTGAAGATTTCAGATTTGTTGATCTCCTTTTGGTGATGGTATTCTTGTGAATTCTTTGAGACAGAGAATGTCTACAGCTTTCTTTTTTTTTCTCTTGAGTGATTGTTGTTTAGAAAGATGTTGTTGCAGAGAATATTTTGTTCTTCTTCTTCTTGTGCACTCTCTTCTTCTTTTTCTTGTTGTTAGAGATTCAAAAATCTTGTCTTTTATTCCTTTTGTTCTGAATAGAAAATGATCCTCTATCAAGAATAGCCGTTAGCCTATCATTAAATGACTTCCTTAATTGCAATTGTCTTCTGGGGGAAAGTCCAAAGAAACATTCCTTGATAATTCCTTGAAACTTGCTCCAGAATAAATAAAAACGGCTACAAGATCTTCTGAATTAATTGCTGATAATAACTCCTTAACTGTTCTGAATTTGAATCTTGAAAGACATTTAACTCTTCAGAAAAACGTCGAACTGAGCTCTACTATCGTCGAACTGAGCTCAGCGATTTGGACTTAGACAGCAACAGAGATCGTCGATCTGAGCTCAACTATCGTCGAACTGAGCTCAGAGATAGAGAATCAATACTGAGTTAAGATTGTCGAACTGAGCTCAAAGATCGTCGAATGGAGTTCGACGATTTGTTGAAGTTGAGCTCAGCGATCGTCGAATGGAGTTCGACGATCCGTCGAAGTGAGCTCAACGATCGTCGATTGGAGTTCGACGATTCGTCGTACTGAGCTCGACGAAATGACTTAGTCTCCAAACTGAAAAACCTTGGTCTTGAGGGTAGCTTCCAAACCTAAGTACTAACCCTTAGACTCAATTCTAATTGATCTTTAGATCTATACAATGAGGTCAAAAACAGGTTTCCTAAAGACATAGTGATCCTGACCCAAATTAGTAATAGGGTGTTCCAACAAAATCTTCCTTATGATATTGGACAAATTTATCCCTCATCATTGAATTCAAAATTCAAGATATAATTTGGTTTCACAAACCATATGGAGATACAGTTACTGCTAAGGGAAAAGAAATTCTGAAACATGAAAATCACAGCAAATCACAGGCGTTCCTAGCGGGGTTTTAAGGGTCTTACCCCTTGTGGGGTTTTAATGGCAGAGCCCCTAATACGGTCCAAAGGCCAACGCCCCTGGTGGTGGTCTCGCTGACTGATTAGCAAGCAGGGTGCAAGGAGGATCTCCGACCAAATTATGAAAAACCACCACCAGTATAATGGAGAAAATTGTCAATATTTGATGTTCCAGGAATAAATCTAGACATTTAGAACAATTCTAAATCTCCTAATTTACACACATTGGATCTGCAACCTGGCTCTTATACCACTTTTGGGTTTTTATATAAGAGGTGAAACAACACATCACATGTGCGTAATGGAATAAATATACAAGAACAACCCAAAATACTAAAGGATTTTGCAATCTCCATGAGTCAAGAAATAAACCACAACAACCTATCGCAATATACCTGAGAGGGATTGAGTTTTTACTGAACCAAGATACTCCAAAGATCTAGTCCAGAAACAGTCATCTTATTCCACAAATAAATAGATATGTGACTCTACAGGTATCCACACAAGCGGTGGAGAACCTCAAGATCTTGTCCCACAAGATCTAGGTGAAAGAAGGACTGCTCTATACGTCTTCACGAATTGCTAGATTCGTTTACAAAAGAGGCGGAGACAAGAAGAAGCCATGACAGGATCTAGGGCAGGTGATGGCTTCAGAAGCACTGGTTGTCCACAAGGAAAACCCTTTTCCAAGTCTATTTATACCCAAGGATATCAAACAAACAAAAGCCTCCTTAGAAATCTGCCAAAACTCAACATGCGTTGACATGCGTCGACTTGCACTCGACATGCGTCGATAAGAACTCGACACAATGTTGAACTTGACGACATTCGTTGCAACTATATCGACACGCAATAGATGCACATGCGTCGAGTATAACTCGATGTTGCGTTAATTTCAACTCAATGTAGCATCGATAAACTACTTGCTTCGACATTGAGCTTGGATGCGTCGACATCTAGTTGAAGTACGTCGATACGCACTCGACGTGCATCAAAATGCCATCAACATAACTCGTCAGTATACTTTATGTCATAGGTTTGGTCCATTAATAATATCCCATATGAATGGGGCCAACACAATCTTTCCTCCAACTTCTACAAACACTCTTATGTGCCACCCTATAGGCTCATATCGCGGTGGTAGTGATACTAACTGCCTGATTACTTCCAGATCACTATAGGAACACCAACAAAAATACCTCCAATTTGGTGAGGACAAAACCCCATAAGAAAACGGATAAGGCTTCTAGGCCAACTTCCTGAGTACGTCTATTTACCTGTATTGAAATACATTCCCTTTCTTCCTTTGACTCATTTTCTTGTACCAAATTTCTCACCCTTTTGTTCTTAGTAAAAAAGGGACATCTATAGTTTCTTATCTACTTTATTTGAATGTCAGTATGATGTAGGTCTTCATTTGAGTTACCAATTAAATGCACTTGATACCATTTTGAGGGATATCAATAAAACGTGTTTATAACACAATTGACTTCCATATTCCTCTAACATTATTTTTACTAAAGAAGTCTCCTTCTCTTCCTTATTCCAAATAAAAGTATTGCCTACTACTTGCTTGCTCTAGTTACCAATTAGAAGTGGCATTTCTGATACCAACTTGAATTTTCTTCAGCTATGGATATTCTTAGCATATTTGCTTTTTTGTATCTTTATATACCAATTTGAATGGTGGTATTAGATTCATGTTTGGCTTCAGCAGTAGTCATGCCTTCTAGTCTCCTCCTAAGTCTAACACTAACCATGGAATGAGATAAGTGCTCTCATTAAGTTGAAGCATTCCATCTACTGGCACACCTATACCTTCTGTTTACGCTCCATTTTATGTTGAGTCAATAAGGGTGAATGATGGACTCTTCCATGCACATTATTTGAAGACCATACATCCTTACTCCAAGCTTTGCTAGGGCTACTCCTGTCTAAGTCACAAATATATGGCTTGGACTACATGCTACCTGCATTCATAAATGGTAGTCCCGAAATAGATTTGTACATTTAGTAGCATTGCTCACACAAACCGTTGGCCTCCTTGGGCATGTATTACCTCTGGAATAAGTGTTTGTGTGGTTGTAGTTAAACTAGTAGTCAGCCATGAAACAAGAGAATCTATTATATTTGCTCTTTGATGAGTGGTTTTCATATAGGGATTTTGACATGTATATAGCTTATATTCTCATTGTTTAGCTCCTATATTTATGTTAAAATACAAGCTTTAGATATAAGCTCAAGGGAAATGGTAGCAGGAAGCAGATCCTCAATGAAGAAAAAGGGAAAGGCGGATCACAATGAAGAGGCGCAGCAAGCTTGCATAGCTATGAAAGGATTTCAGAAGATAAAACACCCGTCTGCAGAAGAAAATTCACACTTCAGAAAAGTTGCCAAGATAATATAGAGGGATGCAATGAAACCCATCCATGTTCACTTTTTTATTGTCCCTTTCTCTATCTATTTAATGTCCTGTACGGTAATGAAAAGATAATCCTTTTCGCATTTTGCTTGTACAGTTGTTCACTTAATTTACCCAAATAATTGTCTTTTTATCTCCCCTGTGTCAGTGTTTCTTATGACACTTCTCCTTTAGTTTAACAGTGGTATCAGAACTATGAGTTCTAAGGCAAGCGATGGAATGTTGTCTTCAAACATACTATTATTCAATGGAGAACTCTGTGAACACTGGGCTATTCAAATGAAGACATTATTTTTGTCGCAAGGATTATGGTAAATAGTTAAAAATGAAGGTCCAATGATCACTACAACATCTACAACACCACTCACGGCAGAGGAATTAAAAATACAAGAAGAAAATTAGAAATGATATGCGAGAGCTCTTGTGTACATCCAACAACGTGTCACCAACTCAATCTATCCAAGGATTATGGTTGCAACATCTTCACAAGAGGCATGGAAAATACTACAAACAGAATATAAACGGTCTCCTCAGGTAATTTGCATCAAATTACAAACTGCATGGAAAGTATTTGACACACCAGTTATGAAAGATAGTGAGAAAGTCCAAGATTTTATTGCATGTGCCACAACCACAATAAACTAAATAAAATTTTTAAGGGACATCATAGAGGATAAACGAATAGTCCCTAAACTACTTAGAAGTTTAACCCCTTAATTTAATCATATTGTGGAAGCAATTAAAGAGTCAAAAGACCTCAATATTTTGAGCATATCATAATTGTTAGGATCATTGCAAGCACATGAAGATAGACTACAGTATCAGTCTTCTCCAATGGATCAAGCCCTGCACCTAATCTCCATCTCTACAAAAAAAATCCTGCACATAAATATAAAATAGACTATGCAGACAACAAACGACCCCAGTATACAAATACTGGAGGTCGTGGGAGAGATAGATCCTCCTTACTAGGAAGGCTCTCTAATAATAAAAAGAATGGATTATCATGTGCATTGTGCAAAAGAACAAATCATGAAGCAAGTGATTGTTTTTTTCAAGTGTAAACGAAGCAAGAAGCCTACACATATGGAGAAAGAATGTTGGTTTAAAGAAAAAACTGAAATTAAATCTTCAGAAGAGGAGAACAAAGAAGCCATGTTCTTCATAAATAAAAAGAGTTCTCATCAGATTACTACTTGGTATATAGATAGTGGATGTTCAAGCCATATGACAGGAAATAGAAGTTTATTCATTTACTTAGATGAGTGTGTAAGGTCAGGCAACATACAACAGATCTAAGGTGTTGGAACCATTAAGGTAAAAACAAAACAAAACCAAGTAACATACATCTATGATGTTAGTTATGTTCCCTCCTTAGCAACAAATCTCATAAGTGTGGGACAACTAATGAAAAAATGGTATCAAATTCATTTTACTGAAAAAACCTGCACCATTTTAAATAAATATGGCTTAGTTGAAGCAAGTACCAAAATGACAGAAAATAGAGTGTTTGCACTTTCACTATTTCCTGCACCTGATATTGCTCTCACCAACACAACCCAAATGGAGCAACAAACAAGTTTGTGGCATCAGAGATATTGGCATTTAAATTTACAAGATTTGAAAGCACTTCAAATGCATCACATGTTAGATGGTCTACCTGAAATAGTTGTTGAAAATCAATTGTGTGAAAAATGTCCTGAAGGGAAGAGTGATAGACAGCCTTTTCCTAGAGCTTCATATAAAAGGAGTTTACAACCACTTGATCTGATCCTTGCAGATCTATGGGGGCTATCCCCATTTCCCTATTTTGCCAACAAAAGATATTTCTTATTACTGGTAGATGATTGTAACCGATATATGTGGATTTATTGCCTTCAAAATAAGTTTCAAACTTTTTTAACTTTTAAAGCCATGACATAGAAACAGTTAAAGAGGGAAATTAAAACACTAAGAACAGATATAGGGAGAGAATTTACCTCATATGAGTTTAGCAACTATTGTAATCAACAAGGTATTAGAAGAGAGTTAACTGTCAGCAGATCAACTCAACAAAATGGTGTGGTTGAGAGAAGAAACGGAACTATTATTGAAATGGTAAGAACAATGCTATTAAGTAAAAAATCTACCAAATGAGTTTTGGGCTGAGGCAGCTCATACAGCTACATATATACTAAATAGATCACCCACTAAGGCCTTACTTAAACAGACTTCATATGAAATTATCCATAAAAGAAAGGCAAATGTAAATAATTTTAGAGTATTTGGTTGCATAGCCTATGCCCTCATCGAAAGAGAAGCTAGAGGAAAGCTAGATAAGAAGAGTTAAAAGTGCATATTTATAGGCTATAGTGGAGAGTCAAAAGCATACAGACTTTATCAACCAGGAAAACAAAAGCTCTTAATATCAAGAGATGTGTTGTTTGATGAAGGAAAGTGTTGGGGCTCAGATCTGGCACAGACCTCAAATACAAAAATTTCTCTAATGAAGAAATGGGAGATTCCTTCCATTCTAGTGAATCATCAGAGGTTGAACCTCTCATTCCTGAAACACCAAGGTCTGAATTATCACATAGTATTGAATCACCACAATCACATACATTACCTCATTCATCAATCTCTTCTTTTAACCCATAATCATCATCACCCATTCGAATAGTGAGATCTTTAGAAGATATTTATACAAGAGGAGGATTAGCATTCACTATTTCTACTCCAGTGACTTTTGAAGAAGCATGCAACACCCTGGCTTGGAAGAAAGACAAGGATGATGAAATTAGAATGTTAATAAAAAAATAATACATGGAAGTTAGTAGATAAACCACCAGAAGTAGATATAATTGGCTTAAAGTGGATCTACCAACTAAAAGAAAATGAAGATGGTACTGTGCAAAAGTATATGGCTAGAATTGTAGCCAAAGGTTACTCACAAATACCAAGTGTGGATTATAATGAAACATACGCACCAGTAGCTAGGATGGAGACTATAAGGACCATCCTAGCATATGCTGCACAGTTCTGACTCACAGTTTTTCAACCAGATGTAAAATTGGCTTTTTAAAATGGTGAGATTGAAGAAGAAATTTATGTCGAACAGCCAAAAGGGTATGAAGTAATTGGAGAAGAACACAAAGTACACAAATTAATTAAAGCCATGTATGGCCTAAAACAAGAAGGGCATGGAATGCAAATCTCGATAGACATTTGCTCTCCAAATAGTATATTAGAAGCAAGTATGATCCCTCGTTATATCTAAAGCAGTTACATGGACACAAGCTAATTGTCTGTGTGTATGTAGATGACCTTATTTTAACGGGTAGCAACATGAGTTTAAATGAAGAGTTCAAGAGAGATATGAAAGACAAGTATGAAATGACATACTTAGGTCACCTTAAGTATTTTTGGGACTACAAATAATACAAAGCCAAAATTGGATTATACTTTCTCAAGAAAAACATGCTAGAGACCTGTTGAAGAAGTATAAAATGGAAGAATGCAATTCAATGGTATTGCCCATGACACCAAATGATATTCTAATTCCTACATTGGGCAATGAGGAAATGGATGATGCAACCTCCTTCAGAAGCCTGGTTGGATCATTAATCTACCTAACCAATACAAGGTCGGACATAGAGTTTTCCGTAAATTCTATTTTTAGGTTTATGAACAATCCAACCAAGGCTCACTATGAGGCAGCCAAACATATCTTAAGATATATTCAGGGGACCAAGAGTTTTGGTCTAATCTATCAAAATAATTATCATAGCCAACTTACAGGATACGCAGATTCAGATTAGGGAAGATTAGTTGAAGACAGAAGGAGTGTGAGTGGATACGTTTTCTTCATTGGGCAGAATGTGATAAGCAGATCCTTGAGGAAACAGCAGTCCATTGCCCTCAGTTCTGCTAAAGCAGAATACATGGCCCTAAGCAAAGCAACCACTGAAGCTATTTGGCTTTGAAGACTCATCGAAGAAATTTTGTCAGAAAAATGCAAAGAAACTGTCATCTTCTCTGATAGCTCATCGACAATAGCCCCTAGCAAAGAATCTGATTTTTCATAACCAAATAAAACATATAGAGATCAGGTATCATCATATTATGGAGAATATAGAGAAAATAGAAGTCAATTTGCGGCACATATCTTCTGAACAACAGCTCGCAGATTTTTTCACAAAACCCTTGGCAGAATCTTGCTTTGGATACCTAAGGCTGAAGATAGGCGACAAAGACCTCTCATGCTTAAGGGGGTGTTAAAATACAAGCTTTAGATATAAGCTCAAGAGACATGGTAGCAGGAAGCAGCTCCTCAATGAAGAAAAAGGGAAAGATGGATCACGATGAAGAGGCGTGGCAAGCTTGAATAGTTGTGAAAGGATTTCAGAAGATAAAACACTCGTATGCAGAAGCAAATTCACGCTTCAGAAAGGTTACCAAGATAATGTAGAAGGGGTGCAATGAAACCCGTGCCTGTTCATTTTTATTGCCCCTTTCTCAGTCTATTTAATGCCCTGTATGGTAATGAAAAGAAAATGCTTTTCGTATTCTTCTTGTAACAGTTTTGCACTTAATTTTCCCAAATATTTGTCTTTGTATCTCTCTTGTGTCGGTGTTGCCTGTGACACTTCTCCTTTAGTTTAACAATTTATGGATGTCCATTGAATATCATCTAATTTTCATGAAGTTCACATGAGATCATCTTGGGAGCTAAATTGGTGGGTTTTCATAGTTTTCTTGCATTGCAAGTTTGGGGATGATCACCTCTTCCCCTCATTCTCTATGATTCTTGTTGACTTACGCGTAATATAGAATGTATATTGTTGTGTGGTAGCTAGTAGTCACCTTAACGAGTTTGTGGTGCATGTTTGGGACTTTTCTGTGAAATGCATGACCATGCTAGTAAAAGTTTGTATGATTGTTAATGTTCATGAGCAAATTACTTGAAAATGCAAAGCTCTGAACTTTCTCAGCATTTTGGACACGCACGATTGTTCATGTTTAAAACAAATGACTCGTTTATATCTAAGGGTTTTGCATGACCATGCAATTTTCTTTGTGCACGACCATGCATGTACATTTACTGCGATAATGCCAATATCTGTAAAGCTAGTGCACATATGCACTTGCATGTCCATGTGAAATTTATGGCGCATGACCATTTTGTAGCTTCTAGGGATTCTCATTTTTGCTCCAATTTCTCATTCCTTCACACATGATCAGACAGATGACTACGTGTCTGATCATGCAAGACCATGTTTCGATAGCCCATATAAATAACATTTTTGACAAAGGTTTTTGCATCATGCAGGATTTTAGCTCCTAGATCCATCTGATTCATTTTTTAAAGTGGGGGTTCATCCCTAAAGCCTTTTCAAACATTCTTAACCTTTAAGGAGGGGATTTCTCTTCATCATTCTAAGCCTCCAAGCAAGGAAGAAAATGAGATGAACGTGGATGGTGAAAAGAACTTGAGAAGATGAGTAATGACTTTTGTGGAGGTGATAAGTCTCTTATGACCCCAGACACAACCAAGGATCAGAACAGATCAAAGCTACAAACACAAGAATCCATGAATACCCGAGGCATAGTCTCAAGCACTGTTTGTATCTCTCACTCTCTAATCTTCCACCTTTTTAGGATATATTTCAATGAGATTTTCCATTTTTATGAATGTTGGGAAGTGTGGATCACTATAATGAACTCTCATAATCATGTATTGCACTTTGCTTTTCAATGATATGGTTGATTGTGTTTGTGTTCATTGTGATTTCTTGAGAATGTGTTCTTGCAATAAGGTGAAGGCGACCCTCAAGTCCTTGTGATTGTGATCTTTATAAGAGGTGAAGAGGCCCTCACGCTCTTAGCTTAGGTTTTATTTTCATGATTTTAGTGTAGGAAAACAACTTTCAAAGTGACGATCCACACCACCGTAATAACTAGATATTTGTTTTCTTAAATCACCACACCTGTGTTTCTCAAGAGATTCAATACTCAAGAATAACTTTCCATTTTATATTACTTATATTGCAGTCTTACTCGACATCCTGACCGGACTGGAATAACCTGGACTACCTTAGCTCTCGGAACGGTTGAGCGCATACATCGTTAATGAAGTACATCGATCATACATACGGAGTTTTAACGTGGGAAAACCCCTCGACTGGGTAAAAAAACCACGTGACCGGATCTGTGCCGGTCAAAGTCCAATATTTCCTATTGTCACAACTTATTCGTTGAATCGAGGGCGACAGGCCGCCTCTCGTTACAATTTTGTGGTGAGAGAACACTTAGCACACGGCGGACGACAGGTCGTCACGCTTGGCGTTTATTATAAATGGCACTTTGTGACTATGGGCTTCACTGAGCATCTCGTTGGCTCTGAACGTGGGAGTGGAGCCCTTGAATTCGCATTGCGGAAGTCTCTTGGAAACTGAGAAATTGGGCTTCGTCAGGTGGCTTGAATGTGTCTCGTATGTGGCTCATACGTGGCTTTGGCATGGCTTGAGTGCAGCTCGAGTGTTGCTTATAGGAGAAATTTTGCAGAGCTCCAACCTGAGGAAAAAGAATTGTTGGGCTCATTGCCCACAATGTCCTAGATTTGAAGAAGTCAATCATATTAATGTCATACACAAAGTTGTATTTGATGTATGCTTAAGTTCATGCATGCAGGTTAGTCCTTATAATATTAATAGGACATGTATTCCAATTTTGTGAAAGGTGGACACAAAGATAGATGCTGGACAGACAGGAATTTGCATAAGTCCACAGGCATTGAGTGAAGCATACTCACTCAATGCGAGGTGCAGGAAAACAGTTAAGTCCACAGGAGTTGAGTGAAGTTTACTCACTCAATGACATACAACATAAATCATTGAGTATAGCTCAAATAGTCAACGACACAGAAAATCTGTCCAACTATTTGACTAAATCCATAGGCGTTGAGTGAAGCTTACTCACTCGACATCATGAGATAAAAAGCGTTGACTGAACCCGAGTCCGTTAGAGATAGTGTTTCCAACACAAGATTTTGTCTAAGGACAAAAGCATTGAGTGAAGGATTCTCGCTCAACGCCTAATCAACTGAGAATCTGTCTAAGGATAGAGGCGTTGAGTGAAGTCTACTCACTCAACGCCATGTTAAAATAATTAACAGATGCTGAAAGCGTTGACTGAATAAGCAACATTCAACGCTTCCCAAGCAAGAAAATCGGTTAAGTACAAATGCGTTGAGTGTAGCTTACTCACTCAACGCAGATAATGGAAGAATATCTGTTAAGTAGTTTGGCGTTAAGTGATGAAGGCTCACTCAATGCCTAGTAATAGAAAGTTTGGCTAAGGCAAAAAGCGTTGAAGTGATGAAGACACACTCAACACTCTCAACGCCTAGTAATAGAAAGTTTGGCTAAGGCAAAAAAGCATTGAGTGATGAAGACACACTCAATGCTCTCAACACCAGGCAAAAAGCATTGAGTGGACTCAATGCTCTCAATGACTAGAGGTAGAAAGATTTTTCTAAGTGTTTTGGCATTAAGTGAAGCTTACTAACTCAACGCCTAATGATTGAAATATTTTCTAAGTGTTTTGGCATTGAGTGAAGGCTGCACACTCAACGCATAGTGACAGAATTCTGTCTAAGTGTTTTGGTATTGAGTGAAGCTTACTCACTCAACGTCTATACAAAATATGTTTAATTTTGTCTAATTCCATAGATGGTTAAGTCAATAAAGTCAATAGAGTTCAAATTTAGTGCAGGAAAGCTACAGAACACGACAAATGTTGCCGGAAGTCTACTGTATGACTTCTTCCGTTAAAGCAAGGTACAGCTGTCTGCTCTAGGTGGTCCCCACTACCTCTTGGAGCCGTTAATCAGCAGAAGATATAAAGGGACAGCTTCAGATGTTGAACTCAAATTTTTAGGGTTTTATCCAAAATGAAAAAGAGCGGCTGGACTTCATCTTCCTCGCCATTACTACCAAGAAAAAACTTGAAACCTTCCAGCAGAACAAAAAGTTCAGTTAGTTGTAGCACCTGTTCTTCTGCTACAGCAGGATCTGAAAGACTTTTGAGAAAGAAAGAAAGGAGAGCCTTCAGTGTAACGACCTGGCCTACGGCACGCTCGCCGACCCCAAGCGACGTTACAGGGATGCAGCCCATGCCAGCCAAACCCATCTTCGGCCTATTTCTCAGCACGGCGGGTTTTTGAGCATGCCAGGTTTCGAACCCAACACCTCCATAACAAGGCACCTTCAACAGCCCTCATTACCAACTAAGTTGCAGCCCTTATGGTTTGCACGTTTTAAAAATGTTAAATCATTATATTTAGCGACCGTAAAAATCTACTTTTATTGCTATTATAAATTTCGAACTTGTATACCTTGAGGTGTCCTCTAGGAACCTCTAAGCTCATGTAGGATGTCTAATCTTATAAAAGAAGTATTTTTCGCAGCGTTCAACTACTTTTCTCATGGACTAGATGAGCCATTAGGCCGAGGGATACGGCTAACTATTATACTTAAACTGATTTTATCTCGAAATAACTTAAAGAAATTTCTTCATGGTTAAGTAGGAGTTTTGCCTGAGCGTCCGCAGTTATCCCCTGTAGACGTGACATCATGAAGCGCATTTTTCCCTTACTCTGATACACCTTTATTGGCGGTGAAAAATACGGGTTGTGACATTCAGTCCTCTACAGGTTCAGTAAACTGATTGAAGATCTCAAGACCTAGCCGTTCTTCCATCTTCTTCAGCAAGTTTAGAATTTATATTCTGAGATTCTTCCAGCAGAGGCAGAAATTTCTTCCTGTTGTTGTGAAGAAAGATAGAGCTGAGATAAATCAGCCCTAGTTATTGACACAGAGAAATTTCTCTATGTCAAATTAATTTATCCACTATTTTTTTGTAGGATCCTTTTGGATCTGAGCTGTAGGGCCTTTGGCCTAAGGTAGGGCAAATTTTCCTGAGCTGTACGAGAGTTTTTATCTATGAGTGTAGGATCCAGTTTGGATCTGAGGTAGGTGATCTTTTGATCACTGAGCTGTAGGGCTTAACAGCTTGAGGTTGGTGAGTCATTCTCACTAAGTTGTAGAAAACTTGTGCCTGAGCTGTAGGAACCTTTGGATCTAAGATAGGGCTTAACAGCCTAAGGTAGGAGAGTCATTCTCTCTGAGGTAGGATCCTTTGTGGATCTGAGGTAGGGCTGTCCTCCCAGCCTGAGTTGTAGGGCCTTTGGACTGAGGTAGGTGATCTGTTGATCTCTGAGTTGTAGGGCACTTGTGCCTGAGCTGTAAGTCTTGGAGGAGACTGAGAGATCCTAAGGGATCTGAGGTGTAAGCTCTTTGAGCTGAGTTTTGGAGAAGTGTCTTGTCTAATTGAAAATTAGAAAGGTGAGAGGAGAGCAGATGTACTCATAAATAAGGGAACCACTATTAATTTATGTGTGTGTTTTTCTGTGTTGTTTTCCTTGTGCAGGTTCTTGAAAGCTAATAATTGTCAACACACTAAGTAATTAAAGAAGAAACCAAAAGAAAATCTCAAGACATCAATAAACCTATTCACCCCCCTCCCCCTCTAGGTTGCAAGCTACCTTGAACACAAAGACTTTCAAGTGGTATCAGAGGGAGGTTGCTCAAAAAGGATTTAACAATCTGAGTGATCTCCAAAGGTAGAATAGATCTGAACTTATTGGTTCTTGAGAGAACCATAAGGAGTTTAGTTCCATGAAACTCCCCATCTGTAGGAAGCAGTATTTTGGAATCTGGAAAGAGAGGGTATGGTTATTCATGGAAGCCTCTGACCCTAGAAACTTTGTGACAGTAAAGGAGGGACCCTTCATCCCTATGATGATCTCTATTCTAGATGCCAATGTCTGGACTCCCAAGACTTATACAGAAATGACCAAGGATGAGGTCATGTTGGTTGCATTGGATAAGAGAGCCTAGAACATCATAGTCAGTGCTATTAATGATTCTTCCTTTCAGTACTTGGTCTACTGCCAGACCTCCAAAGAGATGTGGGACACCCTTTTGGTCTACATGGAGGGTACTGAAGAGGTAAGAGATGATAAAATGTTCATACTCAACCAAGAGTATTAATATTTCAGACAATCCCTGAAAGAGAACATAGCTACTTGCTATGAAAGCTTTTTCAGGATTATTAATGAACTGAGGACCTATGGGAGGGTCTTCAGTCATTATGAAATAAATGACAAGTTCCTAAGATCTCTCACTAGAGACTGGGATACCAAGATCCATGCCATAAGAGAGGTGGCCAAGCTTGCTGAAACTCCTCCCCAAACATTATTTGGAAAGTTGCTCTCCTATGAGATGTAGCTAGCTGTTAGAAACGAGGAGGAGGCCACCAGCAGATCCCAGGCCAAGGAGAAGTCCTTGGAATTCAAGGCAGACAACATCAAGAGGAGCAAGGAGGGGATTCCCTCTCCTCCAAGAAGACCAGCTGATTCAGAAAGTTCAGAGTCAGATGTATCAGAAAGCATCATATCAGATGAGGACTATGCTGTCTTCTCCAGGAACATTCAGAAGTTGATAAAGAAGAAGCATTGGAAGAGCAAACCTTCCACCTCTTCTCATCACAAGAGAAATCATGCCAAGGCTGATAGGTATGATTCTAAATCCAGAAAATATAATTCTTGTAAAGTTATTTGGTACTGCTGTAGCAAACTGGGGCATGTGATAGCTAACTGCCCAGTGAAGAGGAAGGAAGATGCTTTGAAGAAATAACATCAGCACAAGGGCAAGAAGGAGAAGTCTTTTGTTGCCAAGAAAGATAAGAGCTGGACGGACTCATCTTCATCTGAGTCTGAAGAAGAAGAAGCCTATATTGAGCAAGTTGCTGATGCTGCTGAATAGATAGTTGTAGCAGCAAATGAAGACTATCCTGCTACCAGGATAGGAATCAGGGCCCCTCTATCACACTCAAATAGTGATTCATAGGTGGATGAGGAAGATGAAGAAGATTCCTACAATTATCGTGGGATGATGGCAATGACTAATAAGGAATCCAACCAGGATTAGTCTGGTTAAAGTAAAGTAAAATCTTTATCAAGCTCTTCTTCTGAGTCTGGATATGAGACTAGTCCCTATACAGAAGCTTGTTCACCCAGTGGTGAAGATAATTCTGAATTAGAAGGTGACGTCAATCAATTGATTGACTGGTATGAAGAACTTTTGGATGCCTTTAAGAAGTGCAAGAAGTTGTCAAAGAAGCAAACTATGGAGATTGCTTCTCTACAGCAGGCTGCTTCCCAATTAACTGAAACAACATCTTTCCTGGATCAGAAGGACAGTGAACTTAGCCAACTTAGGTTCTTGAATGACATCTAGATAGGCTCCATCAAGTACAAGAATAGTCTCATCAGGGATCTTGAAGAGAGGCTAGGGAGGGAGAAAAGAATTGTGGCTAGTTTTTTAAGCCCAATACAGTATTGCCCTTGATAGACTCCTTCTCCTCTCAGAAGGGTAAGAAGGGGTTGGGATTCAAGGGAAGCACTAGTGTTGTTCCTTCTAAAGGGAATGGAAAAGCTCCAGTTCCATCTCAGCCTCCTGCTTCCATGCCTCCCAATCCTTTTAGGAAAGTTCAATGGCCTTCAAACAAGTATGACCAAGAAAGCATATTTGGTCACTGGATGAATGACAGATCCACTGGTGTGAACAAATATGTTCACAGCCAGGGTGTAAAGTATAGCAAAGTGAGTGCCTTTAAGGCTACTCAAGATAAAATTCAAATGGCCCATCATGGACCATTTGTCTTTGGTGCTTCATCCCCCACACTCAAAAATATGGCTACAACAAAGGCTCAAAACCATTCAGTAAAGAATCAGACCAAAGGTCAGTCCTCCAGCAAGCCTGGTTTAGTTGTGTCTGATGTTATCAGAAGAATGCTTTCTGAAAAGAAACTTGCTTCTACTGGCACTCAGAGCACGCAAAATAAGCCAGCTAGAAGACTTATCGTTAGCCAGATCCTTGCTGAAAGGAATCTGAAGAAGGATGCTTCCCCTCTTCCTACTATTCATACAATAGTTATCCAAATTGTTAGGCCTACACATAAATGAAGATACAACATTAATGAATGTTGGTGCTGTGGCAAAATGGGCCACTTTGCTGTAGACTGCTGGCGTAATCCAAATGTGCCAAGAGCAGCTGTGAGTCTACCAGTCAGAAATATTGTTGGTAGACAAGTTCATTATAAGACTAAAATGCACCTAGGACCCAATAGAAATTAGGGTCCTAAGGTAAAGTAAATTGTGTGATGCAAGTAAGCTCAAG
Source organism: Platanthera guangdongensis (assembly GCA_039583875.1). Taxonomy (NCBI): domain Eukaryota; kingdom Viridiplantae; phylum Streptophyta; class Magnoliopsida; order Asparagales; family Orchidaceae; genus Platanthera; species Platanthera guangdongensis. Next base: position 17,392,311 of record CM077163.1, read on the forward strand.
TGGCCATACCCCTATATGGTACTTGGACAGTGGTTGTTCCAGGCATGTGACTGGGATAAGGAGCAACTTGAAGGAGTACACTCCAGTGAAAGATGGACCCAAGGTTATCTTTGGTGGTTCAAATAGAGGGGTGACTAGAGGCTATTGTAATATTACCAATAGCATAGTCACCATCACAAAAGTTGCTTATAGTGAAGGTTTGCAACACAATCTCATAAGCATAGGCCAACTTTCTGATCGTGGTTATGTTATTGTCTTCCGCAAGGATGAGTGCCTTATTAAGAGGTAATCTTGACAGGCACTAGGAGTGGAAATTTTTACTGTTTAAATTTTCTTTCTTTAGATACATACACACCTATTTGTCTCGTGGAAAATGAGAAAGTCTCATATTATGTCCAATGGCACAAGAGGCTAGCTCATTTGAATTACAAGACTATTGGCAAACTCTTTAGTCAAGAGCTAGTTAGGAATGGTCTTAATGTGAAGTGTGCACATGAGGATATTTGCTCAGTATGCCAAAAGGGCAAGCAGAACAAAGCCTCCTTTAAGGGCATTGGGACCAAAGACTTTGTGATGTGTTTGTACCTCTTGCATATGGACTTGTTTGGTCCTATGTCAGTTCATAGTCTTGGTAGGGAAGTCTATACACATGTGTAGGTTGATGACTATTCCAGGTTTTCTTGGGTGTTCTTTCTTAAGAAAAAGAATGAAACCCTTGACATCTTCATCAAGTTTGTCAAGCAAATTCAGAATGAGTTTAACAGTTCAGTGGTCAAAATTAGAAGTGATCATGGAACTAAATTCCAGTTTGAAAGCATGACAAAATTCTGTGAAGAGCAAGAGATTCATTAAGAATTTTCTTCTCCAAGAACTCCCCAGCAAAATTGGATTATTGAGAGGAAAAATAGGACTCTCATAGAGGCTGGAAGAACATTATTGAGTGATATATCTCACCTAGAATATTTTTGGGTTGAGGCAGTGAGTACTACATGTCATGTCCTCAACATGACCTCTATTACCAAAAGCCACAAGAAAACTCTCTATGAGATCTTGAAAGGCAGAAAACCAAATCTGGGCTATCTCAGAATCTTTGGTAGTAAGAGCAATGTGCTTCACAATGGTAAATCCTATGTGACTAAGTTTGCTTCCAAGTCGTTTGATGAGATTTTTGTTGGGTACAACAATCGTAGTAAAGCCTATAGGATCTATAACTTGAAATGCCAAATTGTAGAAGAATCTATTCATGTAGTCTTTGATGAGTCTACTATGATTAACAGTGAGCTGCCAAGCTACTCTTCTAGTATGGTAGGTATAGACAAGATGATGGACTAGCTAACCATCAAGGATGCAGCTCCAATAGAGGGACTATAAGACACAAATGAGGTGGGTGAAGATCAGCAAGACGCTGCTCCTATAGCTGAAGCTAGATTGCCTACAGCAATCATGCATTTGAGGGATCATCCAAGAGACCAAATCATTGGTGATGCCAACCAAGGAGTAGTGACCAGTAGCAGAAGCATCAACACAGCACTTTACTTAATCTTCTTATCACAAGTTGAGCCAAAGAAGTTGGAAGAGGCCAGCATAGATTAGTTCTGGATTGTTGCTAAGAAGAACTGAACCAGTTAAAGAGATATAAGGTCTGGAAGCTGGTTCCCAGACCACAAGGACATAATATCATTTGAGTCAAGTACATTTACAGAAATAAACATGATAAAAATGACATTATAATCAAGAATAAGGCAAGGCTAGTAGCTAAGGGGTACATGCAAGAGGAAGGTATTGATTTTAATCAAACCATTGCACATGTAGCAAGATTGTAGGCCATCAGATTGTTCCTTACATATGCTTCACACAAGAGATTCAAAGTCTACCAGATGAATGCGAAGTCAAGCATTCTAAATTGTGTCTTAAAAGAGGAAGTATGTGTTGAGCAGCCTCTAGGTTTTGTCATTCCTAACTCACATGATTCAGTTTATAGACTTAGAAAAGATCTATATAGGCTAAAGCTGGCCCTTAGAGCATGATATGAGACTTTGTCTAGCTTCCTCATTGAGAATAAATTCTCAATGGGGAAGATAGACAAGACCCTATTCTTAAGGGAATCTAAGGGTAAGATCATCCTAGTCTAGATATATGTAGACGTCATTATATTTGGATCTACTGATGGCAGCCTTTGTAGAAAGTTTGCCAAACTTATGCAAGGGAAGTTTGAGATGAGCAGTATGGGTAAACTTAAGTTCTTCTTGGGTCTCCAAGTTAGATATACTGATGATGGCTTGTCCATATCCCAGTCTAAGTTCATCAGGGAGTTAATCAAGAAATTTGGTATGGAGAATTCCTTCACCATGAAAACTCCCATGGGGTCAAGTATGCCTATAGGCAAAGATGAGGTAGGGTAACCTGTTGATGAAACTTTATATAGAGGGATAAATGGCTCCCTTTTATATTTAACTGCAAGTAGGCCAAACATAATGTATAATACATGTGTTTGTGCTAGGCATCAGGCTTGCCCTAAAAAATCTTACAACTCTACTACAAAGAGGATTTTGAGGTATCTTAAGGGCACACCAGATCTTGGCCTATGGTACCTTAGGAATGGGGATTTTGAATTAATTAACTATTCAGATACAGATTTTTCAGGCTGCAAAGAGGACAGGAAGAGCACTTCTGGTACCTGTCAATTCTTGGGAGGAGTACTAGTGTCTTGGAGCAGCAAGAAGCAACAAGTGTTGCAATCTAAAGTACAGAGTCAGAGTACATTTTAGCAGGTAGCTGTTGTGCTCAGTTGTTATGGAACCAGCATCAGCTCTAGAATTATAACCTCCAGATAAGTAGAAGTCCATTATATTTTGATTTTACTATTGACATCTCAATTGCTAGGAATCCTGTCTCACATAGCAGGACAAAGCATATTGAGATTAGATACCATTTTATTAGGGAGCATGTGGAATGAGAAGATATCTGAAAGAGATATCAGATATGCTCTGATACCAATTGAGGGATAGATCTATTTAACTCTAGAGGGGGGTGAATAGCGTATTTTAAAAAACTTAACTGGTTTTTATAGCGGAATTAAAAATAGTGATATATATATATCAGATATGCTCCTTTGAAAATGTGGAAGCCTCCTGTTCAGCAGCCTCCCTTGTCTTGATCAACTACTCATAAGACTTGAGCTTGCCAAGGAGAGATTCTGTAGAAATCTCATTTAAACTTTTGGCCTCCTTAATTGGCCATATCCTGGAATCCCAAGTGTTGGGGAAGCACATTAGGATTTTATCATTTATCTCAGTTAATGAGATGTCCTTGTCCAGGGTTCTCAGTTTATTTATGATGACATTGAGTCTATTATACATCTCAACAACAGTCTCTGATTCCTCCTTCTTGAAATTCTTATAATGTGGTATGATGAGGGATTTCATGTCTTTTCTTTCATCTGATGAGCCAGCAACTATTTGGTTCAGTGAGTCCCAAATAGCCTTTGTAGAGGTGCACTCAGCCACCTTCTGAAAGATGTCATCTGACATTGTCTGTGCCAGAATATTCATTACTTTTGCATCAGCCATCTTGGCTTTCTTTTGTGCATCAGTCTACTCAGGTGGTGGAACTACATGAGTATTGAGAGTTGTAGTAGCAGCTGTAGGTTGAGGGGGACCTGTCAAAAGAGAGTTGAAAATGTCATCATCAATAGAATTCATATAGAGTTTGATTCTTGCCTTCTCGAGTGCAAATTTATTTAAGTTGCACACAGGAGTCTGGTGCTAGAATATTCATTATTCTGTGTCATGCTGTAAATAAGAGGTTAGAGAGCAAAAGGATCTATCAAAGGATCTTGGTTCAGATGTAAGTCTGTGAAACCAAAGCAACCATAACCCTCTGATACCAATTGAAAGAGATATCATGTATGCTCTGATACCAATTGAGTGATAGATCTAATTAAATCTAGAGGGGGGTGAATAGAGTATTTTTAAAAAAACTTAATTGGTTTTTATAACGGAATTAAAAAATAGTGATATATATCTATATCTTAAGAGAGTGCAAGAATGAAAAACTAACTAATCACAGCACACAACACACAGCAATAAGAAAAATAGCAAGCAACCAGAAGACACAAGAAAGTTATAGTGGTTCCCCTAAACTTGGGTACATCCACTCTTCTAACACCCTGGTAGGAATCCACTATAGGTTTTTTATCAGGTGCCCTACCACCAATAGGTTTTTGCTCATGTGCCCTGTCACCACAAGATCTATTTGAAGGGAGATCTCACAACCCATTAGGTTTTTGATCAGGTGCCCAAAAACCAAGCTAAGTCTTTTATTAAGGAGACTTAAGAACCAGGTGGTTAACTTTTGAAGGGAGTTAAAACCCTGTGTACAGTGGGGTGAAAAGAAAATGATATTATCTTCTCTTTCTTGAACAACTGAGAAGAATTTAGTGGATTGCTTGATGTTGTCAAAGCTCCCCTTGAGATGATTACTGTTCAGGAATTTGCTGGAAGCTTTGCAGGGTGTAGGTCTTCTTTGATGAACTCCATAAGCTTTTAGATTGATTGTATTTTGATGTCTCTTGAAAGCTTGGAGAAGAGTTACAGATGAAGAAGACTGTATGAGTATGCAGACTAAATATGTTTCTACTATGTCTGCCTGTAACCCTGAGTCTTTTTTTTTCTTCTTTTTAAAACTCCTTTATGTATCCTGCAGAAATTCTTTCTCTGAATTTGAATTCTACTCCATGATTAACTGCTGAAATCTTGGAACTTGGACAAATGTCTAGAAGGGCAATAAATTGATTCCTTAACTGTCCTAGTTATTAAGCCGAAAATTTACTCATCAAATCCAATAATTAATGCTGCCAATGAACGACTATATTCATAAGAATATATATGTAATTAAGTACTCAGAGCAATATATGCAATAATATATTATATAAACCTTGGTCAATCTGGAAATAAACTACAGGAAATAGAAAAATGAACAGGCAGATTTCATTGATCAGATGTCCAAGATTGTCGAACTCAATCCTCATTTTCGTTGAGCTGAGCCCCAAGAACTTTGAACTGAGTTAATGCTATCCATTCTGGGCTCCAAGTTTGTCGAACTGAGATAGTTGTTCGTCAAACTCAACAACTGATAGAAGATCAGAGTTCGTCGAACTCAGTTAAACTTTCGTCGATCTCAACTTCAGATAAGAAACTTTGAGATCGTCGAACTGAGAACGAAGATCGTCGAACTCCATTCAGATTTCGTCGATCGACTTCTTCAACATAGAAAAATCTGTCTTGTTCTGAAATCATCAGTCTTCTAAGTCTTCTGAAGAATTGGTCCAATTAAACGGACTTGTTGACCTACCCTAAGATTCAATAAAGACCTATGACTCTAGACTATACATTGTGGGTCAATCTATGCAATCCTAATAGTGAACCTAACCCAAATCAACCCTAAAACAGGTGGGGTTCCAACAATCTCCCCCTATTTGGGTGAGGTCACTATGTACAATGCATTAAAAAAATAATATACAATCACAAAGCATAATAACAAATATCTGGCAGAGAGAAAAAGTCTAGCAGATATATATACATCAAGTGCTTTGTGACAAATTAACCAAAATAAATATTTCAGTCGAAAAATAAGCTAATCAAAAAACTATTTAGACTTTTTTGACTTGACTTTCTCTGATGGCTGCCTGAAAATGATTTTCCTGTTGGGATTTGCTGCTTCTCTTTTAGACATAGTCATATCAGCTGCTCCAATGATATTTCCTGAAGTTACTCTTGGAACAACTGCCTCTGGATGTAAACTCATATAAGCATCAACATTGAAAAAGTGTTTATCTTTGTCATACCATTTTAATTCTTCTCTTCTGTAAGAAGACATTGTAGTATATTGAGAAGCATCTTTGCCTTCTTCTTTAGCTTTATTTATCTGAGAGAGTCCAACCGGCTCTTGAAATCTAGCCATTGTAGAAACGTTTTCATGTTCTGGATTAACAAAAGGAACTGGTGGAGAGTAAGGACTTTCCTTATGTTCAGATTTGGAAGATTGATGCCATCCACTGCTACTGTGGCAGCTTCTGTAGTCACTCTTGGCAGATTTGTCATATTTCTGATAAGAAGATTGCCTTGAGTGCTGAGAAGATGTGGTTCTTGAGGTTAGATTGCCTGAAGCACCTGCAGCTGGTGGAGGAGGAGGAGGAGGTGGATCGTTTCTGAATTTCTTAGTAGGAGCAGATCCAAACTTCTTCTTATTCTTTTGTGCTTTCATCTGATTCTTTGAAAGCTTCATCCAGTGGGGAGTAGTTGGAGTTAGAGGAATCTTATACAATATATAATATGGAATGTCATTCTTGGTATTAGGTGGTTGCCTTGTTGTTGCCTGAGACACTTTCTTCTTTTTCTGAAACTTTCTCTTCTTAGACTTAGTATCCTCTAAATCATCAGATTCATCTTCACTGGATTCATTTACAGGATTGTCATACAAAGCCTTTATCATCTTCAGTTGATCTACAGACAAGGTCTCTCTGAGAGATACACTCTGAACTGGAACTTCCTCTGAAACTTGAACTTTAGCTTCTGGCATTGGAAGAACCTCTGCCTCTGTAATAATATCTTCCTCAAAATGATAATCCAAATTTAGAAGAGGAGATTCTGCCCAACTAAAATTTAGAAAAGAGAAAGCCTTTGGCTTATCCTCTAGTCCTGAAGGGGAAACTGAAGGTTCTGCAAAACTGCATTTAATTTGATCTATAATCTCTGAGCTGATATGGGCAGTATAACATACTATAGCCTTAGAAAGAATTTGCTTAGGAATAGGAAGAGAATGATAAAGAATATCACAATCTTTTAATAGATTTGCTAAGTCCACGGAAGGGGCTAGGAAAAAGAATGGTGCAGCCTGAGGCTCTATAATCTCAATATCAAATTCTGAAAAATCAATCTCAAGAAAATCTGACCAATCTGTATCTGTATTTACATGCCCTGTAACTGCTATATCCATATATACTACTGTTGTTGTAGCTTCACAAACTGCTGTTGCTGCTGTTGGAGAGTGGACCTTATCATAGAACATCTCCCCCTGCCTGGTATCAAGAATCCCTGAGGCCAGGCCCCTGAATGAGGAGGGGCCAGTAGAGGTAGCAAGTTGAGAAGAGAGAGCATTGATGGAAGAAATTAGGTGTAATGGCAGCCTCTATAAGAGATTTGATGGTGGGAGTTAGTATAGAAATGATGGTGGATGTGGAATCAAATGATGATGATGGAAAAGAGGTGGTTGTGTTACCACAAGAAGTGCATATGTTGAAAGTGGTAGATGGAGTTGGAGGTATATATGGTGGTAAGAACGGTGCGGTGATGACTGGGGGATATCAATTTTAAAGTCATCATGATATGGAGATGGTGGTGGAGTGTGGGTTGGAGATGGAGATGGTGTAGGTGTTGGGATAAAAGTGAAAGAGGGTGATATCTGGGTGGAAATAGATATTATGGATGGAAGTTTAATTGAAGGAATTTCAGCGGTAGAAGTAGGAATTGTGGTAGTGAGTGTGGAGGTGGGTTCCCTAACTGGAGAGAGATGTGGAGATGGTTGAGGAGGAGACAGTAGATTGAAAGTAGGCTGGGAGGAGGTAGATGGAATGTCAGAAACATGAGTTTGAGGAGGGACTGGAGCCTCTACAACAGGTTGGAGAGTGACTATTTCAGTCCTTGTGTCCTCAGAGCTCCTGAAGGAAGAGGAGGCCTTGGAAGGCTTAACAATGGTCCTCTCTCATTTGCCAAAGAGGGCTGATGTTAACCTCTTTGAGGCATTAATAAAACTAGTCGGGGAGACCAGCAGCTGAGGGCACTTTTCCTGGAGGAAAAGCCCTAGTACCCGTGAAAAACTCACTTCTCTTTTAGAATTCTTCTTCTTTATCAAATCAAACAACAACATACTATAGTTGACTGATTTTTTATTCACCAATGCACTCATCACAAGAAACGGATGCCTTGTGATATAGTCATGTGCAGTGTGCTTGCCCGGCAAGACTTTACCAACAATATCAGCAAGGAACTTATATTCAATAGATAAGTCCTTCTTCAATAGCTTGCTGGGGTTTCCAGCAGAGTGACCCATCGCAGTCAGCATGTTGGAAAATTCATCATTGTTCATCTATATATCATCTTCTCCATTATTAAAACCAAAAAATTCAGACAAAATTGTAGGGGTGAGAGTGACCTGTTGTCCTGCAATGGTGCCGATGAGGGTTTGGGCGTCAGGAGACGGAGACGAATAAACCCATTCCTTGATCTCAAGCACTGGAAGTTTGATTCGAGGTGTCATGAACTTTTGTAAATGTGGCTCCTCAAATAATTTCAGTATATCTTGGAAGACTTGATCAGTGTGATGGAATGATTCCAAATCGATGTCAAAACCTGCATCAAATTTCATTGCAGAGAGAACGGGCACCGGAATCACCATGGATGTTTTCCTGCAAAGAAAGAAACAATAATCAAGTGCAAAGGGAACTGAAAGCGCGGGATAGCTTTCGTCAAAAACCTATTAATAAGGTTTTTATAAGATGAAAAGACGATCTCAGTCCAACGAAAAAAGAAAAATCTTTGATCTGAGTTCGACGAAATATTTTATTAATAAATGAGTTCGTCGATCACAGTCTGAAGAACGAGAATAAATTGTCGATCGTCGTTTGACGAGATACTCACAGAAGCAGGGATCGTCGATCTCCGTTCGACGAAATCTGTTTCACTAAGAAGTGTTCGTCGATCTCCGTTCGATGAACTCTTCACGAAGAGTTCACAGATCGTCAATCTCCGTTCAAAGAACTGTGCCAAATCGTCAACCATAGACAAAAATTAAGTTGAATCTTCCCTATTTATCATACCTAGCTGATTTAAGAAGAACAAATATTTCTTCTCATCCAATGGCTTGGTGAAGATGTCTGCTCTTTGTAAATCTATAGTGATAAAGACAAGATTAATTTTTTTGTCTACACAATCTCTAATGAAATGGTATCTAATTTCTATATGATTGGTCCTACTATAAAGCACTGGATTTGTGCAATAGATATTGCACGATTACTATCACAAAATATAGTTGAATTATTTAAGTTGATACCATAATCCAGCAATTGATTTTGTATCCACAAAATCTGTGAACAGTAGCTGCCTACGCCTATGTATTCAGCTTCAACAGTAAATGTGGGCACAGAGGTTTGCTTCTTACAAAACCAGGACACAAGCCTATCACCAAGAAACTAGCAAGTTCCTGATGTGCTCTTCCTATCCACTCTACATCCAGCATAGTCAGCATTAGAAAATCCAGTTAAATCAAATTCTGACTCTGATGGATATAGGAGTCCTAGATTAGGACAACCCTTTATATATCTCAAAATCCTTTTTAATAAAATATAGTGAGATTATTTAGAGTTCACTTGGAACCTAGCACAAATACATGTGGCAAACATTATGGCAGACCTACTTGCTGTGAGATATAAAAGAGACCCAACAATAGCCCTATAAGTTTTCTAATCAACAGGCTTGTCATGTTCATCAAAATCAATCACAGCATTAGCAGCCATGGATATTTTCATTGCTGAGGCATCACATATCCCAAACCTTTTAATAAGCTCCTCAGCATACTTAGATTAGTAGATGAAGATACCATCAGGTAATTGCTTCACTTGGAGACCAAGGAAGTTTGAAAGTTCACCCATGATACTCATCTCAAACTTTGAATGCATTAGATCAGAAAATCTTTTGCATAGTTTTGGATCGGTAGATACAAAAATAATATCATCTACATATATTTGAACTAACAAAATTTTATTTTTATGATGTCTAATAAAAAGAGTCATATCTACAATGCCCCTAGAAAACTTATGCTCTAAAAGAAAGCTAGCTAAGATCTCATACCAAGCTCTTGGAGCTTGCTTTAAACCATTGAGAGCTTTATACAATCTAATGACATAAGAAGGATGAGTTGGAGAGATAAAACATGGTGGTTGCTCCACATATAATTTCTCTTTTAATTCTCCATTTAGAAAAGCACTCTTTACATCCATCTGGTAGACTTTGAATCTTTTATAGGCTGCAAAGGCTAAGAAAATCCTTATAGCCTCAAGCCTTGCCAATGGAGCAAAGGTCTGATCATAGTCTATTTCTTCCTCCTATGAATAGCCTTGAGCTAATAGCCTTGCTTTGTTCCTTATAATATTTCCTTCACCATCCAGTTTGTTTCTGAAGACCCATTTGGTTCCAATGACTGGATAGTCTTTGGGTCTAGGAATAAAATCTCAAACTCTACACCTCTCAAACTGATTGAGCTCCTCTTGCATTGCAATGATCCAGTGGGGATTTTGCTCTGCATCTTTAATGGAGTGGGGCTCAAGTTGAGAAATGAAACAAGCATGCATCATATCATTGTTGAGTTGATGCCTTATTTTCACACCAACTGAAATGTCTCCAATCACTTGAGATATAGGGTGATCTCTAAGTGTGACAAGATCAGTGGGAGGAGTTGGTTGAGCAACAACTTGTGGAATTAATTCCTCTTGTGGAATTATATTAGCTGTTGGAGGAAGTTCAGCCACTTCCAAACTTTCTTCTTCACTTCTTCTTCAACTTGTGGAGAAGGATGTGATGGAACCTCTTGGGTGAGGTTTAGATCATCCAATCTTTCACACAAGTGAGGTATCTGCAAAATGTTATTGGTAGAAACTTCTTTCTCCTTATAAAACATGTTAGCCTCATCAAAAGTAACATGAACAGATTTGTTAATTTTTAAAGTAGATTTATTAAACACCCTATAAGCTTTGCTGACTTAGGAATATCCTACAAAAATTCCCTCTACAGCTTTTGCTTCAAACTTTCTAGTGTATTTCTTATCATTATTGTGAATATAAAATAAGCATCCAAATACTTTAAAATATGTGATTTTAGATTTCTTCCCTTTAAGTAAATGATAAGGAGCCTTATTCTTAATCTTGTGTATCAGACTTCTGTTCAGTACATAATTTGTTGTGCTCACAGCCTCTGCTCAAAAAGATAGGGGCATGTAAGCATCTGCAAGTAATGTCCCTGCAGATTCAATTAGGGTTTTATTTTTCCTTTCAGCAACCCCATTTTGTTGAGGAGTTCTAGGAGCTGAGAAGCAGTGCCTGATACCTTCCTTCTCACAGAACTCTTGCATAAGAAGAGACTCAAACTCAATACCATGATCACATCTGATCAATGCAACTGGAGTAGAGTAATCAATCTGTATGTTCTTGAGAAAATCTATAAAAACCTTGAAGTTATCTGACATAGATCTCAGAAAGAATACCCAAGTGAATCTTGAGAAGTCATCTACAATCACTAAAGTATAAGATTTCCCTCCTAGACTTTGTACAGCAATAGAGCCAAAAGGTCCATATGTAGTAAGTACAATATCCTAGGTGAGTTACTTTTATTTACAGATTTAAAGCTATTTTTAGTTTTCTTGCCTAACTGACAAACCCTGCAGAGGCCTTCCTTCTTGTAGGGGCCAGAATGCAATCCTCTAACAAGGTTGTCCCTAGATAACATAGCAATATTTTTAAGATTTACATATCTCAATTTCTTATGCCAAAGTTCATTATGATTGCTAACCTGATTAAATAAACAAAGTTCTGAACTAGCTGATTGCAAATTTACTATATATATGTTGCTTTGTCTAAGTCCAGTTAAAATAGGTTTGTTTTCTTTACAAGAAATAATATAGGAAGATGAATTAAATGATACCTGATAATCTTCATCACATATTTGACTTATGGATATTAGGTTATGCCTTAGGCCACTCACATAAGCAACTTTCCTGAAGGTGACTGCTCTAACTTTAACATCTCCATAGCCTTTAGTTTGGCCATAGTTGGAGTCACCAAAGATCACCTTTGGACCTAGCTTGGACATGAGTTTGTTAGATTGTCCTTACATCCAGTCATATGCTTTGAGCATCCACTGTCCAGATACCATTGTTGATTAAAGACACGACAATCCTTCACCTGCATAGAAAGGAATTAGGTGTTCTTGACCCAGGTTACCTTGGGTCCTTGTTTCTTTTGATAAGAGAAATTGGAAATATTAGAAAATTCTGGTTGATTTTTATATCCTAAGGGATGATATCTTATAGGTGGTATTTCTCATTGAGTAAGAGGATTAGTAGATTCTCTGAATTGATTGAAGTTTCTAATAGAGTTATAGTTTTTATTAATCCTGACTGGGTTCGACGAATTATTATAAGTTCGTCGATCTGCGTTCAACGAATAGGGATGAGTTAGTCGAGCTCTGCTCAGAGAATGAACATCTTCATTTTCTATGCCCCAAGTTCGTCGATCGCTGCTCGAAGAACCATATACAGTTTGTCGATCGCAGTAACACAAATTATTATAGTTATAATTTGTATTTATAGATCATCGATCTGGGTTCGACGAACTATGCACATTTCGTCAATCGAAGTTCGACGAAATCTGTTGAACATAGTTTTTATTCAGATTTTTTTTCTTTTCTTCTTATTTACATATTTCTGAGAGACATTTGGTTGAGTAGTCTCTCCCATTTTCTCTTTGCCTTTTTCAGAGATAAATTTAATTGGTGTTGAAAGAATATTTTTCTTTAATATGGGGGGTAAGCTTGATGAAGCACATAAGCCTGGCTTGCCATTTAATCTGGCATTGACTGTGCTTGTGATGTACATCAGCTTAAGCCTTCTCCCATTGAGAGATTCCTCAAGTTTCTTTGCCTCACATAATTCAGTTTTTAGTGAAATGATTTGTTGATTAGCTAAGTCTAAATCATTTTCAGTTTGATATTTTCAGCAAATAGGTTATCAAATTCAAACTGTCGATCTCTAAGAATTTTTATTTCCTTCTCTAACTTGATTAAATCATTGCACAAGGATTTAAATACAATTTTAAAATCTTCTAAATTAAAATAAAATGAAGAAATTACCTATTCTTCTTCAGATTTAGATTCCTCTTCTGATTCTTCAGCTTGTTCCTCAATATCAGATTTACTGCTGGAGGCAGTAATAGCCATATGGCAAACTTCCCTTGACTTTACCTCCTCTTCATCTTCACTAGAGCTGGAAGAGGAGGATTCTTCATCTGTGTCACTCCAGGTCTCAGCAATGAAGCCTTTCTCCTTTCTCTTGTGTTTGCTGGAGGAGTGCTTGTTATAGTGCTTGCTTGATTTCCTTTTATTCTCCTTTTCATTTCGTCTGTCTTTCTTCTGTGCCTCTGGGCATTCAGGTAGAATGTGCCCAGGTTTTCTGCATCCAAAACAAACAATCTCCTTGGTATGAGTCTTGTCATATCTTGACTTGTCATCATTCTTGGATGAACTTCTTTTAAAGTCTTTCTTGGCCATTTTATAGAATCTTTTAGCCAACATGCTCAGTAGTTCTTCATTAGCTAGAAGAGCTTCTTATTCTTCTATTGCTTTAAAAGTAATGTTTTTCTCCTTCCTTGAAGATGTGGAAGCCTTCTGTTCAACAACCTCCCTTGTCTTGATCAACTGCTCAAAAGGCTTGAGCTTGCCAAGGAGAGATTCCGTAGAAATCTCATTTAGACTTCTGGCCTCCTTAATTGGCTTTATCCTGGAATACCAAGTACTGTGGAAGCACATTAGGGTTTTGTCATTTATCTCAGTTAATGAGATGTCCTTGTCCAGGGTTCTCAGTTCATTTATGATGACACTGAGTCTTTTATACATCTCAGCAATAGTCTCTTATTTCTCCTTCTTGAAATTCTCGTAATGTGATATGAGGAGGGATCTCATGTCTTTTCTTTCATTTAACGAGACAGCAACTATTTGGTTCAGTGAGTCCCAAATAGCCTTTGCAGAGGTGCACTCAGCCATCTTCTGAAAGATGTCATCTGACATTATCTGTGCCAGAATATCCATTGCTTTAGCATCAGCCATCTTGGCTTTCTTTTATGCATCAGTCTACTCAGGTGGTCGGACTGCATGACTATTGGTACTCGTAGTTGCCACTGTAGGTTGAGGGGGACCTGTCAAAATAGAATTTAAAATGTCCTCATCAATAGAATTCATATAGAGTTTGATTCTTGCCTTCCACAGTGCAAATTTATTCAAGTTGCACATAGGAGGTCTGGTGCTAGAATATTCCTTATTATGTGCCATACTATAAATAAGAGGCTAGAGAGAAAAGGATCTATCAAATGATCTTGGTTCAGATGTAAGTCTGTGAAACCAAACCAACCTTAACCCTCTGATACTAATTGAAAGAGATATCAGGTATGCTCGGATACCAATTGAGGGATAGATCTATTTAACTCTAGAGGGGGGTGAATATAGTATTTTAAAAAAAAACTTAATTGGTTTTTATAGTGGAATTAATAATAGTGAAATATATATATATATCTTTAGAGAGTGCAGGAATGAAAAACTAACTAATCACAGCACACAGCAATAAGAAAAACAACAAGCAACCAGACGACACAAGAAATTTATAGTGTTTCCCCTAAACTTGGGTACATCCACTCTTCTAACACCATGGTAGGAATCCACTACAGGTTTTTGATCAGGTGCCCTGCCACCAGCAGGTTTTTGCTCAGGTGCCCTGTCACCACAAAATCTATTTGAAGGGAGATCTCGCAACCCTTTAGGCTTTTGATCAAGTGCCCAAAAATCAAGCTAAGATTTTTGTTAAGGAGACTTAAGAACCAGGTGGTTAACTTTTGAAGGGAGTTAAAACCCTGTGTACAGTGGGGTGAAAAGAAAATTATATAATCTTCTCTTGCTCAAACAACTGAAAAGAATTTAGTGGATTGTTTGATGTGTTCAAAGCTCCCCCTGAGATGATTATTATTCAGGAATTTGCTGGAAGCTTTGCAGGGTGTAGGCCTTCTTTGATGAACTCCAGAAACTTTTAGATTGATTGTGTTTTGATGTCTCTTGAAAGCTTGGAGAAGAGTTGCAGATGAAGAAGACTGTATGAGTATGCAGACTGAATATGTTTCTTCTCTGTCTGCCTGTAACCTTGAGTCTTTTTTTTCTTCTTTTTAAAACTCCTTTATGTATCCTGCAGAAATTCTTTCTCTGAATTTGAATTCTGCTCCATGATTAACTGCTAAAATCTTGGAACTTGGACAAACGGCTAGAAGGGCAATAAATTGATTCCTTAACTGTCCCAGTTATTAAGACGAAAATTTACTCTATGAAATCCAGTAATTAATACTGCCAATGAACGACTATATTCATAAGAATATATGCAATTAATTACTCAGTGCAATATATGAAATAATATATTATATAAACCTTGGTCAATCTGGAAATAAATTGCAGAAAATAGAAATAATGAACTAACAGATTTCGTCGATCAGAGATCCAAGATCGTCGAACTCAATCCTCTCTTTTATCGATCTGAGACCCAAGAACTTTGAACTGAGTTAATGTTGTCCATTCTGGGCTCCAAGTTCGACGAACTGAGATAGTTGTTCATCGGACTCAACAACTGATAGGAGATCAGAGTCCGTCGAACTCAGTTAAACTTCCATCGATCTCAACTTCAGAGAAGAAACTTTGCGATTGTCGAACTTAGAACGAAGATCGTCGAACTCCATTCAGATTTCATTGAACAACTTCTTCAACATAGAAAAATCTATCATGTTCTGAAATCTTCAGTCTTCTAAGTCTTCAGAAGGATTGGTCCAATTAAACTGACTTTTTGACCTACCCTAAGATTCAATAATGACCTATGACCCTAGACTATATATTGTGGGTCATCTACGCAATCCTAATAGTGAACCTAGACCAAATCAACCCTAAAACAGGTGGGGATCCAACAATATCAACCTTGAGTTTGCCCCAACAAACAAGCAAGTGACTGACATCTTCACTAAGCCACTTAATGAAGCAAATTTCAACACGTTCAAGTTTAAATTTGGTATGTTGAACCTAGCATAGCTTCAGTTACTCCCCATGGTGTGCAAGTTATACTTTTTCTTGCAGGTGGACAAGTACTTCAGGGAATTGAAGATCCTTCAAAATTGTATATCTTGAGAGGTATCATGCTAGTTGAAACACTATCCAGATGATGTAGATAAAAGGGTCTATCAGGAAACATGATAGATGATGCTTCAGTTGAGGGGGAGCAAGTCTAGCACTACTCTAGCACTCTTAAGTGTGTCAACTGCTGCTTATTTCTAATCAAAAAGGGGGAGCAGAAGATCAGATCCTCTCTGACTATTTACAGAAGTTAAAAAGTGGGAGGAGAAGGATATGAATCGAGAATCATGGGACATGGGGAGAAGGATACAAGTGTTATTAGAACTATGAGAAAGAAGGTTATGATCAAATTGATCAAGACCATGTAGCAACAATTAAGGGGGAGCAGGTGTGTCGTGCAGGCAAGAAAGTATGGTAACTATAACTTCTCTTATTATATGTTTTCCAAGTTAATGTATTGCTGCATAAGTTAGTGTATGTCATTGACTCATTTGATCGAGGGTTTTGACTTCTTCAAATAGGGAGAGATTATTGAGTCTATTGCCCACAATATCCTAGATTTGAAGAAGTCAATCATATCAATGTCACACACAAAGTTTTATTTGATGTATACTTAAGTTTATGCATGTAAGTTAGTCCATATAACATTAATAGGATAGGTATTCCAAGTTTGTGAACGGTGGACACAAACATAGATGCTGGATAGGCAGGAATTTGAATAAGTCCACAGGCGTTGAGTGAAGCTAACTCACTCAATGTCAGGTGTAGGAAATCAGTTAAGTCCACAGGCATTGAGTGAAGTTTACTCACTCAACATCATATAACATAAATCATTGAGTATAGCTCAGACAATCAACGCCATAGAAAATCTGTGTAATTATTTGACTAAGTCCACAGGCATTGAGTGAAGCTTACTCACTCAACGTCGTATGATAAAAAGTGCTGACTGAACGTTAGTTAGTCAGAGATAGTGTTTCCAACACAGGATTTTGTCTAAGGACAAAAGCATTGAGTGAAGCCTGCTCACTCAATGCCTAATCAACTGAGAATCTATCTAAGGATAGAGGCGTTGAGTGAAGTATACTAACTCAATGCCATGTCAATATAATTGACAGATACTGAAAGCTTTGAGTGAAGAAGCAACACTCAATGCTTCCCAAGTAAGAAACTCGGCTAAGTCCAAATGCATTGTGTGTAGCTTACTCACTCAACGTCAGATAATAGAAGAATATCTGTAAAGTAGTTTGGCGTTGAGTGATGAAGGCTCACTCAATCCTAGTAATAGAAAGTTTGGCTAAGCCAAAAAGCATTGAAGTGATGAAGACACACTCAACGCTCTCAATGTCTGGTAACAGAAAGTTTGGCTAAGGCAACAAATATTGAGTGTTGAAGACAAACTCAACGCTCACAATGTCAGGCAAAAAGCGTTGAGTGGACTCAACGCTCTAAACACCTACAGGCAGAAAGATTTTTCTAAGTGTTTTGGCATTGAGTGAAGCTTACTCACTCAGCGCCTAATGATTGAAATATTTTTTAAGTGTTCTGGCATTGAGTGAAGGCTGCTCACTCAATGCCTAGTGACAGAATTCTATCTAAGTGTTTTTGGAGTTGAGTGAAGCTTACTCACTAAATACCTATATTAAAGATATTTGATTTGGCTAAGTCCATAAATGTTGAGGTCAGCAAAGTCAACAGATTTCAAATTAAGTGCAGGAAATCTGTAGAACACGACAAATGATGTCGGAAGTCTAATGTATGACTTCTTCAATTAAAGCAAGATGCAGCTATCTGCTGTAGGTGGTCCCCACTACTACCTGGAGCCATTAATCGGCAGAAGATATAAAGGAACAGCTTCAGATGTTGAACTCACCTTATAGGGTTTTATCCAAAATGAAAAAGAGCGGTTGGACTTCATCTTCCTCGTCATTACTCCCGAGAAAAAGCATGAAGCCTTCCAGCAAAACAAAAAGTTCAGTTAGTTGTAGCACTTCTCTTCTGCTACAACAAGATCTGAAAGACTTTTGAGAAAGAAAGAAAGGAGAGCCTTCAGTCTTCTACAGGTTCAGTTAGCTGATTAAAGATCTCAAGACCTAGCTATTCTTTCATCTTCTTCAGCAAGTTCAGAATTTATATTCTAAGATTCTTCCTATAGAGGCAGAAATTTCTTCCTACTGCTGTGAAGAAAGATAAAGCTGAGATAACTCAGCCATAGTTGTTGACATAGAGAAATTTCTATGTGTCAAATTAATTAAACCACTATTTCTCTAAAGGATCCTTTTGAATCTCAGTTGTAGGGCCTTTGGCCTGAGGTAGGACATATTTGTCGGGTTATAGGAGAGTTTTAATCTCTATATGCAGGATCCAGTTTGGATCTGAGGTAGGTGATCTTTTGATCACTGGGTTGTAGGGCTTAATAGCCTGAGGTTGGTGAGTCATTCTCACTGAGTTGTAGGGCACTTGTGCCTGAGTTGTAGGATCCTTTGGATCTGAGGTAGGGCTTAACAGCCTAAGGTAGGAGAGTCATACTCTCTGAGGTATGATCCTTTGTGGATCTGAGGTAGGGCTATCCTCCTATCCTGAGTTGTAGGGCCTTTGGTTTGAGGTAAGTGATCTGCTGATCACTGAGTTGTAGGGCACTTGTGCCCGAGCTATAAGTCTTGGAGGAAACTGAGAGATTCTAAGGGATATAAGGTATAAGCTCTTTGAGCTGAGTTTTGGAGAAGTGTCTTGTCTAACTGAAAGTTAGAAAGGTGGTAGGAGAGTGGATGTACCCATAATCTGGGGAACCACTATAAATTTCTGTGTGTTTTTTTCTGTGTTGTTTTCCTTGTGCAGGTTCTTGAATGCTAATAACGGCCAATACACTAAGTAACTAAAGAAGAAACCAAAGGAAAGTCACAAGACATCAATAAACCTATTCACCCTCCCCCCAGGTTGCAAGATACCTTGAAAACAAAGACTTTGAAGAATGCCTCGAGGAAAAAATATCCGAAATGAGGAGGCCTGAGGCTCCTTTTATAGCCTCTAGGAGGTGGTTATGTGGTTATCCGCACACCATAACCACCCTTATAAATATTTTTGCTATAGTTTAGGGGTGCGCATTATGATAATTAATACTACTATTTGCACCCTAATTAAATTAATAATAAAATCCCCCAACCAACTCGGTGGTTATTGGGTGGTTACACGCGAATCGGAGGGCGAGAAATGACCCTAAACGATCGGACGGCGGGGACGGGCTCCCACGGGCGGCCGACGAACTTGCCCCCTATCTCGCCAATGAGGGGGTGACCGTCGGTGACGACTGAGGAGGGGCGCCCGGCTAGGCCGCTCCCTCGGTCGCGCACCGGCGGTCGAGGGAGAGTGGCCAGTTCGGCCGTTCTCTCGGCTGCGGCGGACGGCCGAGGAGGAGTGGTCGGCTCATTCGCCCCTCGGTCGCGCGTCGGCAGCTGAGGAGGAGCGGCCCGTGCGGCCGCTCCCTCGGCCACGTGCCAGAGGCCTATGAGGAGCGGCTCGTTCGGCCGCTCACTCGGCCGCGGCCGGCGGTCGAGGAGAAGCGGCCTGTGTGGTCGCTCCCTCGGTCGCATGTCGGCAGCCGAGGAGGAGCCTCTGACTCGGCCACTCTCTCGGTCGCGGTCGGCGCTCAAGGAGGAGTGGCCGGCACTACCGCTCTCTCGGCTGCAGTTGGTGGTTGTGGAAGAGCGGCCGGCATGGCCGCTCCCTTGGTCGCACGCCGACGGCCAAGGAGGGGCGTCCAACTCAAACTCTCCATTGGCCGCGCGTCGGCGACTAATGGAACTGCTACAAGCGGCAAGAGGAGGGGGCATCCGGCGTCCGGGGATGACACTGGCCACCCAAAGCCAATAAGGTGACATCCGTGGCAGTTTTGTTGTTATGCGTGATGGGATCGACATGTGGGGGTGGATCGGGCGCGTTGATTGCGCGTGCGGCCAAACCCATGATCCCATTATTTTTAGGTTGAGATCAAGGGGGTGTGGTTATGTGCACTCCAATCCTTTTAAACATGGATCTTATCTCTAACAATTTCCCCCCAGATCCTTGTTACAATAGACTAGTTCGGGCAAAGAAAAACAAGGATCTTCCCATTGATCATTCTTCATAATGGAGATGATATCGAATGGAGAAAGTCTTGAGACAACGGATGGTGGCATCCTGCAAACTCAAGTAAAATGTTAGAATATGCCAAGGAGGAGAAGGTGATGTGGCGGGGAAAGTAATTTACTTAAGGTTAGATATTCACCTAGAGGGGGGGAATATTTCTTTGAAATTTTATTAGTCTTTATGCTATTTTCTTCTTGCGTGAACTAGAGCTTGTCCTTAGGTCCTGCAATATGAAAGAAAACAAACAACACAGCCAAGCACACAAGTGTTTATAGTGGTTCCCCAATTGGGTACATCCACTTTCCCTCCCACCTATCCAACAGATTTGTTGGACTAGGCACAAACTCCACCAATATGCTCCTCAGAGCTTACACCTCAGGCCCTCAGCCTTGCACATAAGTTATCTTCAGAACCCAATCTCAGAACCACAAGGGTTCCTACCTCAGAGCCCTGAAGAGCTCGTACAGCTTAGTGGTCCACTGACCACCTACCTCAGCATTATTTCTAAGGCCTACAGCTCATGCTTCTTAGCCCTACAACTTCAGGTACACAGCATTACTCTCAGAGTGCTGTAGCAGTCCTACAGCTCAATACCCTTCCAGGTACCTACCTTAGTGCCCTTCCAGGCACCTACAGCTCAGCCTCCTCCAAGGCCTACAACTTAGTGACACACATGTCACCTATAGCTCAGTGACTCACTAGTCACCTACCTCAGCCTTATTTTTAAGGCCTACTACTCAGGCTGGGAGGACATCACTACTCTCAGATCCACACTTAGATCCTACCTCAAAACCCCAGCAGGGCACCTACCTCAGTTACTAATTAGTCACCTACAGCTCAGGACAAAAGGCCCTACAACTCAGATTCAGTTAAACTAAATCCTACAGTAGTTTATACAAGATGAAATAAATTTAAGACAACTGACTCAGAGATAAATCTATGAGTCTACCTTGCTGGATAGAGAAGATATCAGTCCATCCCACTTGCTGTAGAAGGAATGAGTCTTCTTCTGCAAGTAACTCCTTTGATAAACCGATGAGAAGCAATCTGCTATTGTAGGTTGATGGCCCTTCACACAGTTATCTCCTTGCTGAATAGATGAATCAACTGCCTTGTTCTGGTGAGAACTATTTCGCTAAACGTTAAGAACTTCAGCTTTCTTTCTTTGCCTTCTGGCTAACTCTGCTGGACTTTTGCTTTCAAGCTTATTGGAGAAGATGAAGTCTAGCCACCTCAGGTTTTCTTTGTATGTTCTGCATTTTTTTTATTCGGTACCCTAATCCTTTTCTTTTTCCTTTCTATATATGTTGATTTGAATCAACGGAACAATTGAGGAGTGGGCCTAGTCAAGGATTGGTTAGCGCCACCTCCCTCAGAAAAGGACAAACCAGCTTTCGGCGCTACAGCAGCTTTACTGCAATGGCTTCATGCAATTTGACTTTGTTGACTTTTGATGATGTCAGCAGCGGTCATCACATTCTGGACTTAGAAAAATTCCAGATCTTCAATAAGTGTTGAGTGATGTTAAGTCACTCAAAGCCATCTGACTTGGCTCTCAGCGGTTCTGGACTTGTCAATTTTCACTGACTTTGTCTCAGCAGTTCTTTCTCAGCTGTCTTAGTGGTTTCTTCTTAACAGCTGAGACAAGCTTTTGTCTCAGCACCTTCTTCGCAACAGTCTCAATGTTATCTTCTTCTCAGCTGAGACTGTCTTCTGTCTCAGTGGTTTATTCTCAGCGGTCTCAGCGCTTTCTTTTTAGCTAAGACTATCTTCTGTCTAAGCGGTTTCTTCTTAGCGGTTATGCTGAGACATGCTTCTCAGCTGTATCAGCTGTCTCAGCAGTTTTTCCTTAGTCAATTTGTCTGACTTTAGGTCAACGAATGTTGAACTACGTTCGACCATCGATGGGCTGAGCTTGACGAATTCTGGATCCCAAGCTTTTGAATTTAGCTCAATGAGTGGTGAGCCAAGCCCGACGATCTGTGAGCTAAGCTCGATGAACTGTGAGCTGAGCTCGACGAAATTTGATTCCTAAGCTCCTGATTTTAACTCAAGGAATGGTGAGCTGAGCTCGACGATCTGTGAGCTGAGCTCGACGAACTGCGAGCTGAGCTCGATGAAATCTGAGACCCAAACTTTGAACTGAGCTTGACAAAATTTGAATTCTCCAGCATTTTCTTTTTGTTGACCTGTCCAATCATGGACTACCTGCATGCATGAACTCAAGCATACATCAAATACATTATGTGTGTATGTCATTAACCCGTTTGACTTCTTATAAATCTGGGATATTGGGATCAATAGACCCAATAGGTGGGGTGCACTTGCGAGGGCCAACGCCACTTTATCCGCGCATGATCACGGACAGGAGCGGTTAACTCAGGGAAAATAGGGGTCGCGTCGTCGATTGTACCCGAGGATGGCAGCCAGTGTACCAGCGGGCGCGCGAGCATTGGGCTACACACGGGCGTGTGTGCACATGCGGGTGTGCATGATCATGCTCACGCGCCTGATCGCGTGCGGGAGATTATGGGAGCGCCCGCTCCTAATCGCTTGCGGGCACACGCGCCTGATCGCTTGTAGGCGCGCTCTTGCCAGATCGCTTGCGGTCGCATGTCTGCCTGATCGCACGCTCAGGAGTGCGCGTGCCAGGATGCGGACATGCACGCGTGCTTGATCGCACGCGCCAGGTTGCGCACAAACCAGCTTGCGTGTGCATGTGTGCAGGATCGCTTGTGCGTCGTCGACGAATGTTGAACTGCGCTCGACGATCGATGGGCTGAGCTTGACGAATTCTGGATCCCAAGCTTCTGAATTTATCTCAATGAGTGGTGAGCTGAGTTCGACGATCTGTGAGCTGAGCTCGATGAACTGTCAGCTGAGCTCGACGAAATTTGAATCCTAAGCTCCTGAGTTTAGCTCGAGGAATTATGAGCTGAGCTCGACAATCTGTGAGCAGAGCTTGACAAACTGCGAGCTGAGCTCGACGAAATCTGAGACCCACACTTTGAATTAAGCTTGACAAAATTTGAATTCTCCAGCATATTCTTTTTGTTGACCTATCCAATCATGGACTACCTACATGCATGAACTCAAGCATACATCAAATATATTATGTTTGTATGTCATTGACCCATTTGAATTCTTACAAATCTGGGATATTGGGATCAATAAACCCAACAATCTCCCCCTAAATGTGGAAGTTAAAACATTGCTTGATCAATAATACATGTCATTCACAACACAGCATATTCATCATAAAATAAAATTTAACATTATTAGAGTGTGGAAATGTTACCACATTTCTCCAGCCTGTGGAGAATTACTTACTCCCCCTAGCATACTGCCACCCTTACTATTCCACCTGTCTATTCTTCTTACCCCTTGACTATCCTCCCCCTTTTGACTTCTGCAATAGGGAGCATTCTATGGGGTTTTTCTCCCCCAATCTATTTGGAGTAGATCTTCCCACTTTGACTCAATCCAGTTCAGCAGTTGGGCTAGATCCCCCTCAACAGTGGCACACTATCTTCATTATCTGGAAGAAGAACTTGTATTACCTATAAAATGGACAGTGTAGTATATGGTAGAAGAGATAATTGAAGCTACACAAGATTCAACATACCTAATTCAAATTTGAAGGTGTTGAACTTGGCTTCATCTAGTGGCTTAGCGAAGATATCAGCCACTTTTTTGTCTGTGGAGACAAACTCAAGGCTGATGTCTTCCATTTCCACATGTTCTCTAATAAAGTGATACCTAATTTCTATATGCTTAGTCCTGTTATGGGAGACAGGATTCCTAGCTATAGAAATTGCACTAGTAGAATCACAAAAGAGTGGAGTTCTACTTATCTAAATATTGTAGTCCTGAAGTTGATGCTGGATCCACAGCAACTGAGCACAGCAGCTTCCAGCTGAAATATACTCTGACTCTTTTGTTGAGATTGCAACACTCATTTGTTTCTTGCTGCTCCAAGAGACAAGCCTTCCACCAAGAAATTGACAGGACCTAGATATGCTCTTCTTGTCCTCCTTGCAGCCTGCAAAATCTGCATCTGAATAGCCTGTTAGTTCAAATTTCCCATTCCTGGGGTACCATAGGCAAGGATCTGGGGTGCCCTTAAGATATCTCAAGATTCTTTTCACAGCAGTGTAGTGAGACTCTTTGTAGCAGGCCTAATGCCTAGCATAGACACATGTTGCATACATAATGTCAGGCCTACTTACAGTGAGGTAGAGAAGGGAGCCAACTATACCTCTATACAAAGTTAGATCAATAGGTTTCCATGTATCATCTTTGCCTATAGGCATACTTGAGCTCATGGGAGTTCTTATAGTGGAAGCATTCTCCATGCCATATTTCTTGATTATCTCCTTGGTGAACTTTGACTAGGATATGTATAGACCATCATCAGTCTGTATTATTTGGAGTCCCAAGAAAAACTTCAGGTCACTCATACTACTCATCTCAAACTTCCATTACATAAGTTCTGCAAACTTCCTGTAGAGGTTGGCATCAGTAGAGCCAAATATTATGTCATCAACATAAATCTGGACTAGGATGATCTTGCCCTTAGATTCCGTTAGGAATAGGGTCTTGTTTATATTCCCCCTTGTGAATTTGTTATCAATGAGGAAGGTATACAATGTCTCATACCATGCTCTAGGGGCTTGCTTGAGCCCATAAAGAGCTTTCCTAAGTCTATATACAACAATAGGAGAGTTGGAATCTACAAAAGATGGAGGCTGCTCTACATAAACCTCTTTCCTCAAGTCTCCATTCAGGAAGGAAGACTTTACATCCATCTGGAAGACATTGAATCCCTAGAAGGCTGCAAATACAAGGAATAGTCTGATTGCTTCCAACCTAGCAACTGGGGCAAAACTCTGATCATAATCAATCCACTCTTCCTGTTTATAACCTTTGGCCACCAGTCTAGCTTTATTTTTTATTACAATGTCATTTTCATCAAGTTTATTTCTGAAAATCCACTTCACTCCAAATGACATTATGTCCATCTGGTCTGGCAACCAGCTTTCAGACATTGAACCTTTTGAACTGGTTCAGTTCTTCTTACATTGCACCAATCCATAATTGGTCTTGATTTGCTTCTTCAAATTTCTTGGGCTCTTCTTGTGACAGCAAGATGGAATATAGAGCTACGTTTAGACTTTTGCTTCTGGTCTGTACACCTTGGCTGGTCTCACCAATTATCTGATCTGGAGGATGATCTCTCGGATATCTGACTGCAGGGGGCAGCCTGACTGCTTCTAGTTGAGCACCATTTTCTTCAAGTGGTTGGTCTTCATCTCCAGGTAGACAGTCTTGTGCTTCCTATGGACAGCATCCCTCTCCCCTTTTATCTTGCATAGATGGGTCTTTATCTTTGATGGAGATTTTTTCCATCATGACTTTTGTACCTGCAAAACTAGGCAAGGAGCTTGACAGCTCACTGTTAATCATGCTTGACTTATCAAACACAGCATGGATAGATTCTTCTATAACCTGATTGGTCGAGTTATAGACTCTATATGCCTTGCTGTTATTGTTGTACATAATAAAGATCCCCTCATACGATTTGGCAGCAAACTTAGTCACTTTTGACTTACCATTATTCAAGATGAAACACTTACAACCAAAGATCCTGAAATAGTCTATGTTTGGTTTTCTATCCTTCCTGATCTCATATGGAGTCTTCTTGTGGCCTTTGGTGATAGAAGCCCTATTGCGAACATGACAAGCAGTGTTAACTGCCTCAGCCCAGAAATACTCAGGGAGAGAAGTGTCACTCAATAATGTTCTCCCTGCTTCTATGAGAGTCCTGTTTTTCCTCTCGGCTAACCCATTTTGCTGGGGTGTTCCCGGAGAGGAGAATTCCTGATGAATCTCTTGCTCCTCACAGAAAGTAGTCATGGCAGTAGACTGAAATTTAGTTCCATGGTCACTTCTCATTTTGACCACAGAGCATGCAAGTTCATTCTGAATCTGCCTGACAAAATTCATGAGGACATCAAGAGTTTCATCCTTTCTTCTAAGGAAGAACACCCAAGCAAATCTGAAATAGTCATCAACCACCCTTGAACCTTCCTACCTAGACTATGAACAGGCATAGGACCAAACAAGTCCATATGTAGGAGATATAAGCATCTCACAGAGTTCTTAGTCCCAATGCTCTTGAAGAAGGTCTTAGTATGCTTACCCTTTTGGCAAGCATCACAGATACCCTCCTTGAAGCATTTTATTTTGGGACTATTTTTGACTAGCTCATCACTAAAGAGCAGACCATTGGTCTTATAGTTCAAATGAACCAGTCTCTTGTGTCATTGGACACAAAGTGAGACATTGTCATTTATAACTAGGTATATAGGGGAAGTACTATCTAAGCACGAAAACTTTAAAAAATAAACATTTCCACTCCTAGTGCCTGTTAAGATGACACTTTGGTCACTTAACCTCTTGATGTTGCACTTATCCCTGTGGAAGGAAATGTCATAACCAAGGTCACATAGTTGGCTTATGCGTATGAGGTTGTGTTGTAGCCCCTCCACATAAGCCACCATTGTGTTAGTGATTATGCCATTTGAGATATTAACATAACCTCTGGTTATTCCCTTGTCAGGGCCTCCAAAGATGACCTTAGGTCCATTCTTTACTGGAGTGTGATCCTTCAACAGCTCCTTTGTTCCAGTCATGTGCCTGGAACATCCATTGTCAAGGTACCATTTAGGGGAATAGGTACCTGAACTAACCTGAAAAGAATACAAATTATCTCACCTAAGGACCCTAATATCTATTGGGTCCTAGGTTCACATTTTCCTTAAAATATCCTTGCCCTCCTGTAGTATTCCTGATAGGTTAACTACCTCTGGAAACAGAAGGATTGTGCCAGCAATCTATAGCATAGTGGCCTACTTTGCCACAGCACCAGCACTCATAGATATTATATATCCTTTTCTGTTTAGGACCAGCACTTGGCTTGACTGCTCCATGAACAGTGGGAAGATGTGTTGCTGTACATTTTTGTTTTCTTCCAACGGTCATTCTGTTGGGTCTGCCGTTCCTTCACTTGACCCGTGGCGCTCTACTACTTATTTAAACAATTAAGTTGAACCCTTTCCAATAGTCCAGGCTTTTGGAACAGTTGGGTGTGCACTTGATCCTACATTTGGTATTAGAGCAGGTCACAGGTTCAAGACCGGGGGGCGCTATTAAATCCTAATTTTTCCCTTCTACCTGTGTGGGTCCGGCGGATCAGGCAATCGTGGATATGTGGTAACCCCACCTCTGAGTCGTGCAACCATGGACATTTGGTAACCCCACCTCTAAGTCGTGTGGGCCATGTGGTAACCCCACCTCTGAGCCATATGGGCCATGTGGTAACTCCACCTCTGAGCCGATGGGTTATGCTGGACGTTGGGGGGGATTATTGGGTCTGACGTTCCTTCACTTGATGCGAGGCGCTCTACTACTTATTTAAAAAATTAAGTAGCACCCTTTCCAATAGTCCGGGCTTTTGGAACAGTTAGGTATGTGCTTGATCCTACATTTGGTATCAGAGCAGGTCACGGGTTCAAGACCGGGGGCGCTATTAAATCCTGATTTTTCCCTTCTACCTATGTGGGTCAGGCGGGTCAGGCAACCATGGATATGTGGTAACCCCACCTCTAAGCTGTGCAACCGTGGACATGTGGTAAACCCACCTCTGAGCCATGTGGGCCATGTGGTAACCCCACCTCTGAGCCATATGGGCCATGTG
The DNA here is from genome assembly GCA_039583875.1 of Platanthera guangdongensis. Lineage (NCBI taxonomy): Eukaryota > Viridiplantae > Streptophyta > Magnoliopsida > Asparagales > Orchidaceae > Platanthera > Platanthera guangdongensis. The sequence goes on from CM077163.1 coordinate 17,420,169, forward strand.
GTAACTCCACCTCTGAGCCGACGGGTTGTGCTGGGCACCGGGGGGGATTGTTGGGTCTGGCGTTACTTCACTTGACCAGTGGTGCTCTACTAATTTAAAAAATTAAGTAGCACCCTTTTCAACAGTCTGGGCTTTTGGAACAGTTGGGTATGAGCTTGATCCTACACGTTCGACTGAAGGAGAGTCTTTTAGCTCGTTGTTTTGGACTTTTCTGAGATCCACCAGTCATATGTCTCTTTTCAGCTAACATGCTTTGATAGCATCAGAGACTGCCATCCCAGCCATGGTAGAAGACTCACCTTGGGTCATTACTTTTGCTGGTTGACTCATATTTCCTGTAGTAGCAATATCCTTGAGTTTTGGGGCTGGGGCAACAAAGACAAATGGTACAGGATGGGCCATTTGAATTTCCTCATGGGAAGCCTTGAAGGCCTCACATGGATGTATCTTCCACCTTGGTTATGGCCACATTGGTCCATACCAGTGGATCTGCCAATCTCCCAGTTACCATAACAGCTTTCATGGTCATACATGTTTGAAGGCAACATGAATCTCTGAAAAGGAATTTGAGGCAATGAGGCTAGAGGCATAACTGGTGCCTTTCCCTTTCCCTTTACTTTTGGAATGGGAGGTCTAGTAAATCCCTTAAATCCTAACCCTTTCTTGCCCACTTCGGTGAGGTGGGTGTCAATTAAGGGAAGCACAGTGTTTGGCTTAGAAAATTTTGTCACTAGCAATTTCTCATTTAGGGGATCATTTTCAAGTTTTTGGATAATTTCTCATTTGAGACTCTTACCATAGACTGCTCGTCAATGATCTCCTTGAGCTGGGTTAACTTTGCAGCCACATTAGTGAGAGATTTTTCTTGGCTTTCACACTTGCTCTTGAGACTAAGAAGCTCTTTTGTCTATCTCATGGCAAGGACCTTGTACCTCTTGAATGCTTCAAGAAGTTCTTCATACTTGTCAATTAAAGAATTGACATCATCCTCAAAATCTGAATCCCCTTCATCTCTTGATGATTGAGCTTCAGAATCTGAGTTAGCCTCATGACTTGAAATAGAATGCAGAGATTTTGAATTTACCTGAGCTTGTCCAGGCAGATCCTGGCTCTCATCATCAGTAATTGCCATCAGTCCATGACATTGAGCATCTTCTTCTTCATCTTCATCCACCTCTGAGTCACTATCTGAATGTGATAGAGGGGCCCTGATCCTTATCCTAGCAGCAGGGTAATCTTCAGGTTCTCCTTCAATAACAACAATTAGCCCAATATAGGCATCTTCTTCTTCACTGTCTGATCTAGAGGAATTGCCAGACCAGGTCATTTCCTTCTTGGCCACAATGGACTTCTCTTTCTTCTTTCCCTTGTGGTGCTTCTTAACTCCTTTTTCTTTCCTCTTCACTGGGCAGTCAGCAAGTACATGCCCAGGTTTGCTGCAGCAAAAACAAATAACATTAGAAGAAGTTTGTTTGCTAGAGTTAGGAGCATACCTGTCCTCCTTAGAGGATTTCCTTCTATCCTGTGAAGAAGAGGACGACATTCTATTCTTCCAGTGTCCCTTCTTCATGAACTTCTGAAATTTCCTGGAGATGGCAACAAGGTCCTCATCAGATGAATGACTGTTTGAAGTGCTGGTCCTTGAGCTCTCTGAATCTGACACAGAAATTTTCCTGAGTGGAGAGTTCTTCCTTATGCTACCGGATGGGGCTTCAGCTTTTAAGGCCACAGACTTCTCCTTGGCCTGTGACTTACAATTCTTTTCTTCTTCCTTTCTTGCAGCAAGTTGCATCTCATATGATAGCAGGTTTCCAAATAGAGTTGGAGGAGGAGTGTCTACTAACTTGTCCATTTCCATGATGGCACAAATCTTTGTGTCCCCATACTTTGAGATGGACCTGAGAAATTTGTCATTCAGCTCATAGGTACTGAAGACCCTTCCATATGTTCTCAGTTCATTCACAATCCTGAAAAATCTCTCAGAGCTCTTAGCAATTCCCTCAGAATTTCCTTATCTGAAGGCCACATACTCCTGGTTGAGCATGGATTTCCTGTCATCCCTCTCCTCCTCTGAGCCCTCCATGAACACAACTAGTGTGTATCACATCTCCTTGGAGGTCTTGCAGTGCACCAGATTCTAGAACATTGAATCATCTACTACACTTGCAATATTGTTTTGAGCTCTCTTGTCCATTGAGGCAAGAAGGAGCTCATCGTTATTCATTTATTCATAAGATTTAGGTGTCTGGATTTTGGCATCCAGAATAGAGGTCTTCATAGTGATGAAGGATCCCTCTTTAACTGTGATGTATATCCTAGGGTCAATAGCTTCCATGAATAGTCTGACCCTTTCCTTTCAGAGGTTAAATCCGTCCTTTCTACAGATTGGTAATTTCATGTCCCCCAGTTTCTTGTAGTTTACACCAGACCCCATTCTTATATCTTATAGATAACCTTGGAGGTATACTAAGATTGTTAAATCTTTTTTGAGCAACCTCCCTCTGATACCACTTGAAAGTTATTTACTTAAGTTTAGCTAGTCACCTAGAGGGGGGTGAATAGGTTTTTGAAATTTTATTAGTCTTGGTTGAAATTTATGAAGTGGAAGTGGGTGATGGGCAGGCCGGGCGATCTGAGAGGCCTGTGCGGACTGAGTCCGTGGCCTGGGCGGACTGTTAGTTGTGGCCTAGTTGGTGGCTGTCTTAGTGGCTTGTTGTTGAGCAGCCTGTGCAGTCTGAGCAGCCTGGGCGGACTGAGTCCGCGGCCTGGGCGGACTGTTAGTTGCGGCTTGGGTATTGGCTATCTTGGTGGCTTGGCTGTTGAAGAGCAGCCTGTGTGGCTTGATCGGCCTGGTATGCGGCCTGAGAGATCTGATGTGCGGCCTGGTTAGTCTATGACCAAGAATGGTGGGCCTGTGAAGCGACTTGAACGGACTGCGGTTTGCGGGCTGTAGGCAGTGCCTTGTTCAGCGTCCTTGTGTTGCAAGCTTGTGTTAACCGGCGGGTTGGGTGCCTTATCCTCGAGAGGCTTGCGGACTGGCATGGTCGCGGTGTCTGCTATGGCGGACTGTCCTTGGAGTTTGGCTGTGGCCCTTGCCGAGCTCTGGTGGTATAGCAGGTGTTAGCTGTTGTGGAGGACTGCGCCGACTGGTGTCGGAGTCTGGCAGTTAGCTATTTGTTTAGGCAGCTGTGCGAGTAGTATTGGCGATCTGCTTACCTTGGTGGAATTGGCGATCTACTTACCTTGGTGGAATTGGCGATCTGCTTACCTTGGTGGAAATGGCGATCTGCTTACCTTGGTGGAATTGGCGATCTGCTTTGGGTATTGGTGGACTGGGCATTGTCCGCCGAGCTCGCGCTAGGCCTTTTGGTGTTTTACTGGACTTGGTCACATTCTGTGACAAGTCCAGTGTGTCCGCAGTATCCGCCAAGTCCGTTGTTGACCAGGCGGACGGCCTTTGGTCGTGGACTTGTGGCGGATGGAGGCTTTGCTCTTGTACTGTGCGGACTGCCTCTTGTATGTGCGGACTGTCACTGAAGGACCACACTCCTCACCTTGCCTATAAATAGACCCCCCCCGGCACGTCTACAGTAATAGAGTGAACAGTAAGTTGGGTTGGGCAAGTGTTGCGGTCTGCGGTTTTCTGTCCGCACGGGTTGAGTAGTGCAGACGATTTGCTGTGTGCAGGTCGCGCGGCTAGCTTCAAGGAGCTAGGAGTTGGGCATTGAAGTGTTCGGTCTCTACGGTCTCATCTGGTCACTTCTGCGGCTTATCAGTCTTCTGCTTCAGCTTGATCAAGTTCCAATAACCTGTCCGCCGGTCTCAGGCGGGTAGGCGGTCTGTTCCTCAGTTCTTCAGCAGGTAGTGAATAACGGTGTGTCCGCTTTATCTCGCGGTCTCGGCGGACTCCGTGTTCTATTCGGCGTGTATCACCAGCAGCTCAGGCGTATTCGGCGATCTTGGCGGACTGGGCTGTCTCGGTGGTCTCCAGTGCTGTCCGCCCGGCTTATTTTGTGCTTTTTGTTTGTAGCTTGTGTACTAGCAAAATCATGTCTCACTATGTATACCTCGCCTTGTAAAGAAGTGTAAATGAATATAAGACCTGCTTGTGCTTCCATTTATGTTTGGTGTTAAGCTTGCCCTTGGGCTTCTGCATGATCAAGGTGTTAACTGGATAGTTCTGAAAATATTAATTTTGCTTTAGGCTATCTTGCTGACCACCTTGAGAAAATTCAACAGTCTTTATGGTGTTTTCTTCTTATGTGAACTAGAGCTTGTCCTTAGGTCCTGCAATATGAAAGAAAATAAATAACACAGCCAAGTACACAAGTGTTTATAGTGGTTCCCCAATTGGGTACATCCCCTTTCCCTCTCATATATCCAACAAATTTGTTGGACTAGGCACAAACTCCACCAATATGCTCCTTAGAGCTTACACCTCAGGCCCTCATCCTTGCATATAGGTTCTCTTCAGAACCCAATCTCATAACCACAAGGGTTCCTACCTCAGAGCACTGCAGAGCACCTACAGCTTAGTGGTCCACTGACCACCTACCTCAGCCTTATTTATAAGGCCTATAGCTCAGACTTCTCAGCCCTATAACTTCAGGCACACATCCCTACTCTCAGAGTGTTGCAGCACTCCTACATCTCAGTAACCTTCCAGGTACCTACCTCAGTGCCCTTCCAGTCACCTACAGCTCAGCCTCCTCCAAGGCCCACAACTCAGTGACACACTTGTCACCTACAGCTCAATGATTCACCAGTCACCAACCTCAGCCTTATTTCTAAAGCCTACTACTCAGGCTAGGAGGACAGTCTAACTCTCAGATCCACACTTGGATCCTACCTCAGTACCCCAGCAGGGAACCTACCTCAGTGACTAATTAGTCACCTACATCTCAGGACAAAAGGCCATACAACTTAGATTTAGGTAAACTGAATCCTACAGTAGTTTATACAGGATGAAATAAATTTAAGACAACTGACTCAGAGATAAATCTCTGAGTCTACCTTGCTGTGCTGAGCAGATATCAGTCCAGCCCACTTTCTATAGAAGGAATGAGTCTTCTTATACAGCTAACTCCTTTACTACACCAGTGAGCAGCAATCTGCTATTGAAGGTTGATGGCCCTTCACACAGCTATCTCCTTACTGAATAGATGAATCAACTACCTTATTCTGGAGAGAACTATCTTGCTGAACTTGAAGAACTTCTACTTTCTTTCTTTGCCATCTGGCTAACTCTGCTGGACTTTTGCTTTCAAGCTTATTGAAGAAGATGAAGTCCAGCCGCCTCAGGTTTTCTTTGTATGTTCTGCATTTTATTTTCTTCGTTACCCTAATAATTTTCTTTTTCCTTTTTATATCTATTGATTTGAATCAACGGAACAATTGAGGAGTGGGCCCAGCCAAGGATTGGTGACCGCCACCTCCCTCAGAAAAGGATAAACCAGCTTTCGGCGCTACTGCAGCTTTACCGCAACGGCTTCATGTAATTTGACTTTGTTGACTTTTGATGACGTCAGTAGCGGTCATCACATTTTGGACTTAGAAAATTTCCATAACTTTAATAAGTATTGAGTGATGTTAAGTCACTTAACGTCATCTGTCTTGGCTTTCAACAGCTCTGGACTTGTGAATTTTCACTGACATCATCTCAGTGGTTCTTTCTCAGCTGTCTCAGTGGTTTCTTCTTAACAGCTGAGACAAGCTTCTATCTTAGCGCTTTCTTCTCAGCGGTATCAATGCTTTCTTCTTATCATCTGAGACTGTCTTATGTATCAGTGATTTCTTCTCAGCGTTCTCAGCGCTTTCTTCTTCTCAGCTGAGACTGTCTTCTGTCTCAGCATTTTCTTCTCAGTAGTTATGCTAAAACATGCTTCTCAGCTGTCTTAGCTATCTCAGCGGTTTTGCCTTAGTCAATTTGTCTGACTTTAGGTCAATGAATGTTCAACTACGTTCGATGATCGATGGGCTAAGCTTGACGAATTCTGGATCCCAAGCTTCTAAATTTAGCTCAATGAGTGGTGAGCCAAGCACGACGATCTATGAGCTAAGCTCGATGAACTGTGAGCTGAGCTCGATGAAATTTGATTCCTATGCTCCTGAGTTTAACTCAAGGAATGGTGAGCTGAGCTCAACGATCTGTGTGCTGAGCTCGACGAACTGCGAGCTGAGCTCGATGAAATCTGAGACCCACACTTTGAACTGAGCTTGACAAAATTTGAATTCTCCAGCATTTTCTTTTTGTTGACCTATCCAATCATAGACTACCTGCATGCATGAACTCAAGCATACATCAAATACATTATGTGTGTATGTCATTGACCCGTTTGACTTCTTATAAATCTGGTGCATTGGGATCAATAGACCCAATAGGTGGGGTGCACTTGCGAGGGCCAATGCCGCTTTATCCGTGCAAGATAACGGACGGGAGCGGTTAACTAAGGGAAAAAATGGGTCGCGTCGTCGATTGTACCCGAGGATGGCAGCCAGCGTACCAGCGGGCGCACGAGCATTGGGCTGTGCATGGGTGTGTGTGCGTGTGCGTTTGTGCATGATCGTGCTCACGCGCTTGATTGTGTGCGGGAGAGCACGGGAGCGCCCGCTCCTGATCGCTTGCGGGCGCATGCACCTGATCGCTTGCGGGCGCGCTCGTGCCAGATTGCTTGCGGTTGCATGTGAGCATGATCGCATGCTCAGGAGTATATGTGCCAGGATGTGGGCACGCACGCGTGCTTGATCGCACGCGCTAGGTTGCGCACAAACCAGCTTGCGTGTGCATGTGTGCATGTGCGCAGGATCGCTTGTGCGTGCATACTTGGGCACATTGCACTAGGACATGTATGGTTTTGTTTTAGCTGCGTAACGTGCCTTCATGCGCACGATAGGGCCAGAAAATTTTTGATTTATAGATTGTTTTATCTAAGACCGATCTTAATTCTTTATGCCAGAGTTCGAGGCATACTGTGAGACCGATGCGTCTACGTTACACCCTTACCGATGAACAAGTTGCGATCTGGAGGAGAAGGCTCGGTCTGCCTGCCGACCTTGAATTTAAAATATTGCGTGTCAAAGAGAGTATTCAAAGTCCTCCTCACTGTTGGTTGACGATCTATGAGAATACTTTGAGATCGGATTTCCAGTTCCCACCATGCGAGGAAGTGATTGAGATTCTGAAATTTTGCATTGTGCTGATTTCCCAGTTTACTCCATGGGAGTAGTACGCCTCATGGGATTGGTTGTCCTTTTTCATTAACATGGTGGGAAACTTTCTTTGGACTGCTTCCGGGATTGGTGCGACGTTCATTATGATAGTGGTGAGCGTGTTGAAATTACAGTAGCAAGAGATGGCTTAATTTTGAGACTCGGACGGAACGCCATCACGAAAATACTATATTTGGCTATGTAGAGAACTCTTAGGGCTTGCCAGAATTGTGGAATGCTTTGCCTGATCGTTGTCTCCGTCAAAAGGGGAAGGTGCGGGAGTTTTCCCCAGTGTTAGGATTTCTAGAGCCCCGTGAGTTGGACAACCGGTTGTCCACTATTTCCTCATTTGTGAAAGAGAAACGCTTGTTGTGGTGCGGTATTTCTTCAGATCCTCGGCGGATTGTCGAGACATCTTCGGGTTTTGGTCAGAAGAGGAAGGCCATTGCAGCTCCTCGTGGTAACGATTGTACGGTGCCTTGTTAGGTTTCTTAGGGTAAGATTACTCCTTCTGATGGTCGAGGCAGGCCTACTCCCGAGGTACAGGTGCTTGGGTGCTCTGCAACCCCCCCCCCCCCCCCCTCCCGCACCCTCCTGCGAAGGCAGCTGTTCTGCGGCTGTTCTGCGGATGTCTTCTTCTTTGAAGGCGATGAATGAAGTGGTGAGCGAGTTTGATTATTTTTGGGTTCTCTCTTGTTGTTGCATTGTACTGATTCTTCTTTGTCTTTTTCTTGTAGATCGAGTCTTAGGCTCAAATTATTGTTACTTGGAATGATCACTACGTGTGTTTGAAGGATGGGTATCAGACTCTTCAGGAGAATTTTCGGGCGTTGGCGGGCTCGCTTGCCGCTCTAAGGGATGATCATGATCCGGATGTTTCCCGATTTTGCTGGATTGGATCAGAGCATAAGGCGGAATTGGAGGAGACTCGGGTGTACTTTAAGGTGGATAAATCTCTGGAGGAGAGAACCGCGCAGATGTTGAAGCACGCTCAGGAGGATACTTCTTATTTAGAGACAAAGCTTCGTGCGGTGCAGGCCCAGGTGGAGATGTTATCCTCTGATAGTCGTGTATCAGAGCTGAAGGCTACCGGACTTGCGGAGTACATGGAGTCCTTAGATTATATGCGGGATCGTTGCTTGGTTAGAGAGGAGATTCATGATGAGATCTGGACCAAGGAGGTAGAGCCTCGGATGGAGGATGTTCATGAAATGGAACTTAGGCGTAGAGTCTCAAAGGCTTTTTGTCTTGTTGGTAGGAGCTTAGGATGTGACATATCTGGCTTTAGTTTTGACGATATCTCAGGCGATGAGAGTTTCGATGTTTAAGTCGTTGATGTGTAGTGGCATTATATTCTTATATTTGCGTGTTTGCATTTTTCTTTTTTCTTAGTCGAATATCTGGTATGTTGCCTTTATTGTTTGGCAGTTCTGATCAGCGCATTTGTGCATGTATTTGTATGTTGCTGCGATGATGATTTTCTCTTTCTTATTTTTGCCCGAATGTTGTTTGACTTATGGCATTGCTCTGTGTGGGCTGTGATTGCGGCTTAGTTGATCTGAGGCTATCTTGTGGCTTAGTTTGCACGACCAAGCTGGGCTATGAGCTGAAGAGGTCAGAATCACTTTTGCGGCATTCTGAACACTCTATAAGGGGAAAGGTCGGACTCCCTTGTTGGGAGAACCGAACACTTTGTAAGGGGAGAGGCCAGAGTCCCTTTGTTGGGAGCACCAAACACTCTATAAGGGGAGATGACAGAGTCCCTTGTTGGGAGTACCGAACACTCTGTAAGGGGAGAGACCGGAGTCCCTTGTTGGGAGTGAAAGATAATCCTATGGGTAGATAATCACTTGGAGGGGGTGAATATGTGACTTTTAAAATACTGCAGCAAATCTTTATTACTTAACAGATTCTGCAGTTAAAGCATTCACAGCACAGAACAAGCAGAATTAATTCACAGCACACAGAACACACAGAATTTATAGTGGTTTCTCTTTCTTGGGTACATCCACTTTCCTCCTTCTTCCTTATTAGTAATGTGCTAGATAAGGTTATATCTCCTCTTTAACTCAGATCCAAATATCCTACAGGCTCAGTTTCTATTAAGAAACCTACACTCAGACCACTAGGTCCTACCTCAGAGATTCTCCCAATCTCCTACCTCAGGTCCCTCAAGAACCCTACCTCAGCCTTTATAAAATAGGCCTACAACTCAGTGATTAACTCAAACCACCTACCTCAGGTCCCTCAAGAACCCTACCTCAGCCTCTATAAAATAGGCTTATAACTCAGAGATAAGATCTACTACCCACTCAGATGTCTAGGAGATCTTACAAAATAAAGAGGTAAAGTATAAAGAATAAATTCTCAGAAAACAGAATTTCTATAATCTGACTTATCTGTTTGCACAGATTCTTAATCAACAGCAATGTATTTCTCCTTGATAAATTGGCTGTTAATAAGTTGCTTTTCTGAATCTGATATCTTCTTGATGTTGATCGGATTAATAACCTTGAAGAAATTGTTGATCAGATCCACATTGATCTTCAGATCGACTTATATAAAGATCTGGAGATTTTCTTAAAGACTTTTGTCTTTTCCTCCTCCTCAGGATTTGAAAATGAATGAGAATTTTCTGATTGCCTTTTCGATTCTTCTCTATGTCTTGTTGGTGTAGACTACCCCTCTATTTATAGCCTTCATGGATGGGTAGTTACTGAATGATGACATCAGCATCTGACAACATACATCAAATTCGCCCTTAGACTGTTTTTGTTGATATATCGTAGTCATGTACCTGATGTGACAGTTCTGACTCATCTTGGCACTTCTGTGTTGACTCTGCACATTTTCTGAAACATAAGTGTCGAGATGTCCAAAGTGACTCGACACTTGTGTCGAGACATCTTAGCAGTCTAGAAACAATTCTATTTGAAGGAATTTTCAACTGAAACTTGAGAATGTCAAGATAGTTGATTTGTCTTGACACAAGCATTGTCTATGTCGACATCTTTTGCACTGCTCAGTGTCGACATCTTTTGTTCTGCCTGGTGTTGACATCTTTTGTTTTGCCTTGTGTCGACATCTTTTGTTCACTAATGTGTTGAGATAGTTGATTTGTCTCGACACAATTTTATTTAGTAAAATTTCCTATCTTCTTTGTGTCGAGACAGTTGTATTGTCTCGACCAACTACTTTAAGCTTTACAGTGTCGAGTAAACTGACTTAGTATTCAAAGTGTCGCGACAACTGACTTGTCTCGACACAGCTGTCTTGAATCTTCTGTGTGTAAAGCTAGCTAACTTGTCTCGACACAGCTTCTTTTAAGGTGTTGACATAGTTGAAGTGTGTCGACACCTTTTTACTTAGTCAATTTTTGCACTGCAAGTTGTTGAATGTAGACTGTGCTGACTTGTCTCGACACAGCTACTACAAAGGTGTCGACACATTTGAACTTTGACAATTTTGCTTCAAAAACAAGTTAACTTCATGTGTCCACCTGTCCAATCAACATGTAATACTGCAAACATAAACTGAAATATACATCAAATACAAATATGTGTATATCATTGAGTTGAAAGAGATTCTTCAAATCAAGTACGTTGTGACCAATATACCCAACAATCTTCCCCTATTTGAAGAAGTCATAACCCAAATTCAATGATATACAACATGTTACCAAAATATGATGATAGAGTTATAAATTCAACAGTGCTAAATAACATATGAAATGACACAATTGATAAACACATATATAGAACACAGTGTAACCAAAATTTTCATTATGAATCTGTTCAGGATTACATTTGTTTGATTAGTTATACTATTTTAATAGTAAAAGTACAAAAATTCCTAGAAAATATATTCTAATGATCTTCTGGTTCTTTGATGACTATGTCCTTTCCAGATTGTATCTTTGCTTTCACTTCAGGCACTTTGTCATTTGCTATCTTTTTCTCTTTGTCAATCTTGGGTTTTGAGATCTGTTCTGCCTTGATCCTTTGTCTTTCAAAATAGTGGTAAGGTTTTGGGAAATAATTGTTAGGCTCAACTGAATTAGCAGGTATCTTCCTAGTCTTCAGATCATGTCTGAATTTCTAGATAACCTCTTGCTGCTTTAAATGTTTAGCTCATTCTTGCTCTTGGTACCATTTTCCCCTATCTGTACCATTGGCATTAACTGTTTTCCATGTAGTGAGGATTATTGATCTGAAGGTTGGGCTCCACTGTTCAAAGTCAGTTCTAGCTTCAGCTTATTCCCTAAACCTTTTCTTTGATAACTGAGCTTCTTTTGCTTTAAGCATAGCAGATGAAGACATCTCCACCACTTCACATATAACATTCTGAACTGGTGGTGGAGGACTGTACATGGTTTGGATAACTGCTTGGATAGCCTCAAATGAAACTTGTGTTGCAGGATTGTGCCTAGTTTGTTAAGCAGCATGAGTAGATTCAAATTAAGTTGGTTGACAACCAGACTCAGCAGTTTGATCACCATCATACCATAGGGGAGGATGGCCAAAAGTGTCTCTGATATTGTTTGATATCCAGGTATCATGTCCAGAACTGGCCCTTATCATTACCCTCTCCCCCTTTATGACTTCTCTTTCAACATGATCTCTCAGATCATTCTTGTGAAACCTCACTTATCCATCTAAGTAATTGATTCCTGAGGTTACATTGTTCTTTAATTTTAGCAAATTGTTATCCAAAAATTTATCTAAAGCTTTGATATCTTTAAGCAATGATGATGAATGGGCTGTGAGCTGAGTTTTCTTGTCTTTTGTAGCAGCAGCTATTTTGTTTTCTAAATCTTTAGTTTGTTGAGTCAGCTTGACTAATGTTTTTGTATGCACAATAGTCATTTTTTAATCCAAAATTCTTTGATTTTCAATGACATAGCCTTGTTTGACAATCATTTCATCCTCAGTCTTATTTGCTTCTTGTTGTTGCTTAGCAATATAAACTACTACATTAGCTCCCTTCTGAAAGAAATTAGTCATTTCTATTTTTAAGATATTTACTTCAAATCATATAGACTTTATATCTTGAGCCAGTTGAAATTGTGTCTGCTTATTCCTTTCAGCCACATACTTTCCAAGTTGTGTTCTTTATTGGTCAAGCATAATTTATAGTTGTACAAGCAGTAAGCTTGTGTCCACTAGAGGAGCTGGAGTTGGTCCAGACTGAATAAACTATTTATAGCTCCTACTTCTCTTTTTCATTTCATATATTTTCTTTTCTTCAGCAAAGATTTTTCTTCTTCCTCAGATTTAGAGGAACTTACTTCTTCAACTGGTGATGTCTTTTTTGCTTTGTCAGTATCTAAGTCCAACTCCCCCTCAACAATTAATCTTCTTCATTTATGTTGATATTTTCTAAATTAGCATCTGCATGCTGAGTTTCAACATCAGGAATTTGATTCTGTGGAGTGTCGGCTAACTCCCCCCGGATTTCAGTTTTCTTGAACAAAAGATTTTCTTCCACTGCCTCCTTTGAGGCAGGATCTTCATGTTCTTTCCCAGAAATCTGCACATCTTGTGCCAGATTCTTAGAAGTTACAGTTTTCTCCCCCGGGATGTTATCTATTTTATCCAATAGAATTTCTTCTTCTGTCTCCTTATTGACTGCATTTTCAGTATCTTCATTTGTCATCTGCAGATCTTGTGCAGTTGCATCATTCAGTCTTTCCTCTTTGTTCAGGTCATGAACCACATCCATCACTATTTGGCCAGCAATTTCACTATCTAAAGTTGGAAGCACATTGAGGTTTTCTTCTTTAATGTGTTCCTTCTCTGGTACTATCTCTCCCTGCATCTGTTCCCCAGTTCCAGATGAAAGTCTAGGAGAAATTTCTGAGGCTGGAACATCTTGTTCATCTGAACTTGAACTTTCTTGTCCATCTGATTTAGTGGAAGAATTTTCTTCCACTACTTCCTTCTTCTTTTTTCTCTTGCTTCTTTACCACTCCAGGTGTCTCTTTAGATAGAACTCTATCCCATCTAGATAAAATCCTCATATCCATTATGCGCATTTGATTGATTTTTGTTCCAGTCTTTAGGTTCAGAGAATTAGGAAAGGTCTGTACCAAGTGAAGGCTTATTATTTCTCCCAGATTGGGCTTTTTAAGGCATTCTGTGATTTTGTCAAAGACTACTTTGCTCCAGTTAGTCTTGACTTTGAATATTACTCGATCCATTAGCTGAAACATGTTGGCTGATATCCTATCATGTGCTCTTGTTTTGCACATCGGTACCTTCCCTATTATTTCTGATAGGAATTTCCCTTGATTGTTCATGCCTTTGCGGAATAGGGTACTTCCCAACTTGGTGGTTGGAGCTAATCCACACCATTCCAATGCATCTGTGTTTTTGGTAGTGTCTAAGTCTTCTTCTTGGTCAATTCTAGGTATGTGGAATACCTTGGCCAGTCTTCTTGTTGTGATTTTCAAATTTTTTCCATTCACCTTGGGCTTAATCTTTGTTAAACTTGATTTCAGTGATGCATTGGAGAAGAATTCTGACACTTCTCTTTTTCAGATATTTGTAGGTTTAGAAAGCAAATACTCCAAGCCGGCCTCATTGATCAACTTCACCACTTCCTTGATTTCGTCATCCGCCTACTGAAATCCATTACGAACCAGCTCATATCGTCATTTTTGGGATCCATTGGAATTGAGAGAAATTGAAGAAGATGATGTGTCGACTAAAGAGTTCTAGGTCTCGACACTTAGGGTTCAATCTCTCAGGAATTTAGGTAAGCGTAGACGACACCTTCTTTCTTGACCTATTTATAGTAGATGTTGCAGAAGTTGAAAAGGTGCACTGCCAAATCTGTTCCAAGTTTTAGGAAATGACCTTGTGTCAACACTAGTATTGAGTGTCAACACAAGTTTGTCGAGATGTGTCGACATAGTACAAATCAAGTCTGTCATGATGTGTCGACTCAAGTCGACACATGTTTTATGTCTCTCTACAAACATGCTTTATGGTTTTGATATTCGTATGTCTCGACACATCACTTTCTAAAGTGTCGACACACCCTCTGGTGTCTCGACACATTACTACATACAGTGTCGACACATTTTCTTGTGTCTCGACACTGACTAGTCAAAATTTTGTTTTTCTTAAGTGTTGATTCTTAGCACTTTTGTTGCATATTTTTGAAACCTAGATGAGTATACTTAATTACTGATTAATAACTTTTATACTTAAGGTATTACTGTTTTACTCATGATTTAACATTACAAGTTCAAATTTAAAGAAATTATATTTCTCTTCTTCCAAAGGCTTAGTAAAGATATCATCAATCTGTCTATTTGTGGGAACAAATTCTAAGCTAATATCTTCATTTTCTACATGTTCTCTAATAAAATGATATCTAATTTCAATGTATTTAGTTCTACTATATGACACAGGATTATTTGCAATAAAAATAGCACTAGTAAAATCAAAGTATAAAGGAATTTTACTTAGCTGTAAGTTGTAATCTTGTAGCTGGTGCTTAATCCAGAGCAATTGTGCACAACAACCACCAGCAGAAATGTACTCAGATTCAGCTATGAATATTGTTACACTTGTCTACTTTTTGCTGATCCATGATACAAGCCTCCTTCTAAGAAATTAACATGAACCTGATGTGCTTTTCCTATCTTATTTGCATCCTGCATAGTCTGCATCTGAATCGCCTATTAGATCAAAATCACTATTCCTGTAATACCATAGGCCAAGATTATGTGTGCCCTTTAGATATCTCAATATTCTTTTAAATGCATTATAGTGAGATTCCTTAGGGCATGCTTGATACTTGGCACAGACACAAGTGTCATACATTATGTTTGGTCTACTGGTTGTTAGATAGAGTAGACAACCAACTATGCACCTATATAAGGTGATATCAATTGGCTTCCCAACATCATCCTTATCTAAAAACATACTTGACCCCGTGGGAGTTTCATTGAAGTGGTTGTTTCCATGTCATACTTCTTGATTATCTCCTTGGTGAACTGATACTGACTAATGAAAAGTCCATCTAAAGTTTGCTTAACTTGGAGAACTAAGAAAAACTTGAGTTCACCCATGCTACTCATCTTAAACTTGCCTTACATTAATTTGGCAAACCTAGTGCAAAGTGATTCATCAGTAGAACCAAATATTATGTCATCAATATATATCTATACTAAGATGGTCTTGACTTTAACATTCCTTAGGAATAGTATGTTGTCTATTTTCCCTCTTGAGAATTTATTCTCTAGAAGGAACTTAGACAAAGTCTCATATCAAGCCCTTGGGGCTTGTTTTAAACTATAGAGAGCTCTTAAAAGTAAATATACATGAGTAGGTTTAGTAGAATCAACAAAACCTGAGGGTTGCTCTACATGAACTCTTTTTTTAAGATTACCATTTAGAAAGGCTGACTTCACATCCATTTGATATACTTTGAATCCTTTGTAGGGTGCATATGCTAAGAAGAGTCTTATAGCCTCCAATCTAGCTACTGGTGCAAAGATTTTATCAAATTTTATTCTCTCTTCTTGTCTATATCCCTTTGCAACCAGTCTAGCTTTATTTCTGACTATAATCCCATTCTCATCCAGTTTGTTTCTATATATCCATTTGGTTCCTATGATGTTGTAGTTATCTGGTCTGTGAACCAGCTTCCAGACATTGCACCTCTTGAACTGGTTCAATTCTTCCTGCATTGCACTTATCTAGAATGGATCCACATTAGATTCTTCAAATTTCTTTGGTCCTGTCTGGGACAGAAATCTTGAATACATCACTGTGTTGTGATGTTTACTTCTTGTAGTCACACCCTGTGTTGTATATCCTATGATCAATTCCCTTGGATGATCCCTTAGATGTCTGATAGCTATAGGTAATGTGACTTCTTCTCCTTGACCACATGCATCTTGTTGAGTTTCTTCTCCTTGTTGTTCCTGTGCAAGCTCTTCTTCTACTATGTTGACTCCATCTTACATATTCTGGATTGCTGGAGAAATATCATCTATAGTCAGTTCCTTTAGATTTAAGTCTTCACATGTTGTGCTTGATGAACCTGGCTTATCATTGTAAAACATAGAACTTTCATCAAATACAACATGAACAGACTCTTCCACAACTTGATCCCTTAGGTTGTAGACCATATCGGTCGTACTGTGGTCACTATAACCAACAAATATTCCATCATAGGACTTCTGAGCAAACCTGGATAGACATGTTTTTCCATTATTTAGGGCATAACATCTATATCCAAAGATTCTAAAATAGGCCAAGTTTGGTTTTCTAGCCTTCATAAGTTCATAAGGAGTTTTATTCAATCTTTTGTTGATTGAAGCTTTATTAAGAACATGACATGTTGTATTTATAGCTTCAGCCTAGAAGTATTCTGGAAGTGAAGAATCACTCATCATGGTTCTTACAACTTCAATGAGAGTCATATTCTTCCTCTCAGCAATCCCTTTCTACTGGGGTGTTCTTGGTGCGGAAAACTCTTGCTGAATTCCCAATTCTTCACAAAACTTTGTCATATAATCAGATTGAAACTCAGTTCCATGATCACTCCTAATTTTGACCACTGAGCTATTTAATTCATTCTGAATTTGTTTGACAAAGGTCTTGAAGATATCAGGGGTTTTAGACTTTTTCCTCAAAAAGAAAACTCAAGTGAATCTGGAGTAGTCATCAATTATTACAAAAGTGTAAATCTCCTTCATAAACTATGAACTGGCATAGGACCAAACAAGTCCATATGCAAGAGTTATAAACACATCACTAAATCCTTACATTTAATACTTTTAATGTAGTTTTAGTTTGCTTGCCTTTTTGTCATGCTGAGCATATGCTCTCCTTCGAACATTTAATGTTAGGGTTATTCCTAACAGGCTCTCTACTGAAAAGTTTGCCTATGGTCTTGTAGTTCAAATGAGCTAGCCTCTTGTGCCATTTGACACAATGTTATGCTTTCTCATTTGCAACTAGACATAAGGGTAAGTCTAACTTTAAACAAAGAAAATTCAAACAATGCACATTCCCACATCTAGTTCCTATCAAGATAACATCTTGGTTACTTGACTTCTTAATTAGGCACTCATCTTTGTGGAAAGAAATGTTGTAGCCAAGATCACAAAGTTAACTTATGCTTATAAGGTTATGTTGCAACTCTTCCACATAAGCTACTTTAGTGAGAGTGACTAAGCCATTTGTGATCTTACCATAACCTTTGGCTATTCCTTTGTCAGCTCCACCAAAGGTCACTTTTGGTTCATTCTCCATGGGGATAAATTCTCTTAAATTTTCTTTTGTTCCAGTCATATATCTAGAACATCCACTATCCAAGTACCAGATTGACCTGTCTCTAGTGCTTGGACATTCCTGCAAAATCAAAATTTATTTTTCCTTAGGAACCTAAATTGTTTTGGGTCCTTGGTTCTTGTTAGCTGTGATTCTATTGAAACCACCATTGAGCTTCTTAACTGAATATCTTTTCTGAATAAGATACTTTGAGTAATTAAAACAATAGTCCAAGGCAAAGTGTCCTACCTTTCCACAACACCAACATTCATATCTGTTGTACCTCCTCTTTGGAGGAACAAAAGGAACTTTGTGTTGACATTCCGTAGTACAGGAATCAGCACATTTAACTGTTGTAATTAGATTGGGAGAAAACGTGTTGTTTGGTCTCTCAGTTACAACTATCCTCCTTAGAGTAGCCACATTAGGAATAGCTTTCTTATTCACATATTAATTTCGTCCATCTAGTCCAGACTTTTGGATTTATTTTCCTTTAGTCTGAATTACAGGCTATGGAATGACTGGACTCTTTTGTCCTGTCAGCATTTTGCCTCTTTTCTTCTTGGGTTTAACATACCCAAGACCACTTTCAGGTGTTCCTGAGAAGGTAACTATAATGGGCAATACAATCTTAAGTTTAGAAATTTTTTGAACTAACTTTTTTTCATTCAGGAGTTTGAGTTCCAACTCCTGAATTGTTGCATCCTTCTGCTTCGGCATTAAGATTTGATCATCAATGATCTTAGTCAGCTTTGCTAACTTAGAACTTTGAAGACCAATTTTCTGATAATCCATCTTATGATGATACGCAAAACCTTTTAATGAAGCTATCTCTACAGCTTGTTCTTTGACAAGCTTTTTGTTATTAACTAAGGCTTCCAACAACTTTCCAAACTTGATTGTAAGCTGCTGTAGTTTAGTCATAGAGTTAATCTTATGTGAATCAAACTTTGAGTCGCATGAGTCTAACTCATCCCCAGTCACGTATACAAAAGATTTAGTAATTGTTGAATTGTCATAGATTACCTAAGTATTCTGACAGTCAAGTGCTTCTATTTCAGGATCATCAGATAGTGCCATTAAATTGATCTCCATTTCTTCTTCAGAATCACCATAGTGTGATGAAGTTGTGGAGCTTTTCCCTCTATAAATAGCCTTTCTGATGAACTCTACTTCACTGGAGAATAGTCCAGCAAGTTCTTGTTCTGACTCAGTTGAGTCAGAATCACTATCAGATAAGGTCTTGGATTTCTTAGCCATGAGACCATTCTCTGATTTCTTGTTCTTATAGAACTTCTTCTCTTTTGACTTTTTGTTTTCCTTCATTTTTACTGGACAGTCAGCTATGACATGCCCAGGCCTATTACAGCAAAAACAAATAATGTTAGTCTTAGTTTGTTTGTTCTGATGAGAATCATACCTAACCACAGATTTGTCTTTGTGATTGTCTTTGCTTTTGCTGGAGCTTGATCCAGAAGGTTTCTTTTTGTTCCAATGTTTCCTTCTCCTTAGCATTTTCTTGAATTGCATGGTAAACAGTGCCAATTTAAAATCTGATAGATCTTCTGATGAAGAGCAGACTTCAGTGATATCTATATCTTCATCCTGTCTGGGTGATGATGGGATTTCTCTTCTAGCCTTTTTAGATGTATCTGCTTTGAAGGCCACAAATTTAGTCTAAGTTGAACTTATGGAAGATTCTGTTTCGGCTTTTCTAGAGTTAAGTTAAAGCTCATATGACATAAGTTTCTCATATAAGTCTTGGGGCAACATATTTCTTAAATTCTTCATTTCTCTTACTATACAAATCTTGATGTCTCATTCTTTATTTATGGATCTTAAGAACTTCTAATTCAGCTCATAATTTGAGAAAATTTTGTCATAGTTTCTTAAGTCATTTACTATTCTAAAAAAAATTTCATAGCATTGTTCTCTAGAATCATTCTTTCCTTGTCTAAAGGCCTCATACTGCTGGTTGAGGAGAGATTTTATGTCATCTCATACCTCTTTTGTGCCTTCCATGTATACTATGAGTGTATCCCACATCTCCTTTGATGTATTACAGTGCAAAAGATTCTGAAAGGTAGAATTGTCTATTGCACTGATTATTATATTTTGTGCCCTATTATCCATGGTGGCAAGTATCACCTCATCCTTTATCATTTCTGACAGTTTCTTGGGGGTTTGAACATTTGCATTTAGGACGGATGCCTTCATTGGTACATATGGTCCTTCTTGTACAGTAACAAAGATTCTTGGATCTGAGGCTTCCTTGAATAATCTTACTCTCGGTTTCCATATAGCAAAATTTTCCTTAGTGCAAATAGGCAGTTTCATATAACTGATTTTTATGTGTGATTCAGAATCTATAGATCTGATATTTTTCTAATACCCTTTGGATCTTTTTCAGACTGTTAAGTCATTCTTGAAGAACCTCCCTCTGATACCACTTGAAAGATAATCTTATGGGTAGATAATCACCTAGAGGAGGGTGAATATGTGACTTTTAAAATACTGCAACAAATCTTTATAACTTAACAGATTCAGCAGTTAAAGCATTCACAACACAGTACAAGCAGAATTAATTCATGGCACACAACACACACAGAATTTATAGTGGTTCCCCTTTCATGGGTACATCCACATTCCCCCTTCTTCCTCACTAGCAATGTGCTAGATAAGGTTATATCTCCTCCTTTTTAACTCAGATCCAAAGATCTTACAGGCTTAGTTTTTGTTAGTAAACCTACACTCAGACCACCAGGTCCTACCTCAGAGATTCTCCCAATCTCCTGCCTCAAGTCCCTCAAGAACTCTACCTCAGCCTTTATAAAATAGGCCTACAACTCAGTGTTTCACTCAAACTACCTACCTCAGGTCTCTCAAGAACCCTACCTCAGCCTTTATAAAATAAGCTTACAACTCTGAGATAAGATCTCCTACCCACTCAAATCTTTAGGAGATATTACAAAATAAAGAGGTAAAATATAAAGAATAAATTCTCATAAAACAAAATTTCTATAATCTGACTTATCTGTTTTCACAGATTCTTCAATCAGCAATATTGTATTTATCCTCGATAAATTACTGGCTGATAAGTTGCTTTTCTGAATCTGATATCTTCTTGATGTTGATCGGATTGATAACCTTGAAGAAATTATTGATCAAATCTACCTTGATCTTCAGATCCACTTGTATAAAAGATCGGCATATTTTCTTGAAGACTTTTATCTTCTTCCTCCTCCTCGGGATTGGAAAATGAATGAGAATTTTCTGATTGCTTTTTTGATTCTTCTCTATGTCTTGTTGGTGTAGACTACCCCTCTATTTATATCCTTCATGGATGGGTAGTTATTGAATGATGAAATCAGCGTCTGACATCATACATCAAATTCTCCCTTAGACTGCTTTTGTTGATATATCTTATTCATGTACCTGATGTGACAGTTCTGACTCATCTTGGCACTTATATGTTGACTCTGCACATTTTCTGAAACATAAGTGTCGAGATGTCCAAAGTGTTTCGACACTTGTGTCGAGACATCTTAGCAGTCCAGACACAATTCTACTTGAAGGAATTTTCAACTGAAACTTGAAAATGTCGAGACAGTTGATTTGTCTCGACACAAGCATTGTCTATGTCGACATCTTTTGCTCTGCTCGGTGTCAACATCTTTTATTTTGCATGGTGCCGACATCTTTTATTCTGTCTTGTATCCACATCTTTTGTTCTTCATTGTATCGAGACAGTTGATTTGCCTCCACATAATTTTACTTAGTAAAATTTCCTGGCTTCTTTGTGTCGAGATAGTTGTATTGTCTCAACTCAATTGCTTTAATCTTTACAATATTGAGTAAACCGACTTAGTCTTCAAAATGTCGAGATAACTGACTTATCTCGGCACAGCTGTCTTGAATCTTCTATGTGTTAAGCTAGCTGACTTGTCTGGACACAGCTTATTTAAAGGTGTCGATATAGTTGAAGTGTGTCAACACTTTTGTACTTAGTTAATTTTTTGCGCTGTAAGTTGTTGAATGTAGACTGTGCTGACTTATCTCGACGCAGCTAGCTTCCCGCTCGCGCTCTTCTGTGTTAAGGGGAGTGAAGGCTTAATGTTGATGACGCCCCCAGACCGCCGAGAGTTGACACGGCGTGATTTGCTCTTTTGGGGAACCAACAGTGGTGTCAACCCCTGCTCTTGCTGTCTCTTTGAGTTGCATTTGAATTGTTGGCGGTGTGCTTCAATTGCATCATCTGCGGCAATCTGGGAATCGATCCGTTGAATAAGATCAGAATAGCTGGGTATATTCTCTCATACTAGTGCGGAGTGGAAGCCACTGGGGCAGAGCCCTCCAAGAAGAAATCCACGTAGAAGCTCTGATTTTATCCCAGGTATTTTCCATGCCTCAGTGGTGAAATGGCGGAAGAGATCTTTAAGAGTTTCTCCCTCACCTTGATGGATACCGAACAGGTGGGAAGGATCATTGAATATCCGGCGGCTGGTGATGAACTGATTAGTGAATTGTTGTGTTAGTTCTATGAAATCCTTGGTTTCTCCTTCCTTCGGGGAAAGGAACAAGGTGCGAGCTTGCCCTTGTACGGTCATTGGGAAATCTTTATATAACCGTTTATCTGGGGCATTGCAAAGTTGCATCATGATTGCGAAGTGCTTGATCTACTCTGTTGGGTCGCCCATCCCGGCATATGTGTCAATCTTTGGGATCTTGAAGCCATAGTGAATTGGATGTGCCATAATCTCGGGTGCAAATGGTGAGTAATGATGGAGAGGGCGGCTCGCGGGAGCGGCATATTGCTTGGCCCGCTCGCGCTCTTCTGCGATTAAGTTGAGAACTTCTTCGCGTGTGATACTTTCATCTTATGTTAGTCGGATGTCTGCTGTTTCTGGGTGATTGCAGTGATTTTGAACTTCTGATCCTTTGTCTAAACGGGCTTTGCGGCCTTGGCCAAGCTGACCCTCCACAAGCTTCTTGAACTCCACAAATAAGCGGAAAATGTTCGACTTCTCCTTCATGAAGCATACCCAAGTATACCTCGTATAGTCATCAACCAAAATCAGCATGTACCTGCTGCCTCCATGACTGGCGGTGACGGTTGGTCCCACCGGATCATAATGAACAACCTCTAGAGGTGCTTTGTATCTGGACTGCGCCTTATCAACCATAAAGAGATAAGCTTAACTGTGTTGACATCCTATGCATGCTTGACCGTCGTCATAGGATGATAATCTAGGCAAGCCCCTCACGAGTCTCCTTACCACCATTGCTTTCAGCTTGTCCATCCCCACATGCCCCAGTCTTTCATGCTAGATAGCTACACTATCACTAGCCTTCATCCGATCAGCATCAGAACTTGCTGATGACCCAACCAAGTTCTTCTCCTTACTCCCAGCATGAGCAACATTCACCGAGTGTAAGACAAGCTTACACTCCTTCCTGAGGTGACCATACTGCTTGCATCTATAGCACCTTGGTCCTTCCTTCCTCTTCCCATCATGCCTAGGATAACCACTCCTCTCTTGTTGATATGAAGTAGAAGGACCAACCTCAGCAGCCACCTTTACCTCCTCCTTGAACAACCCAACAAGGGAAGTACAAACCTCTACAGCTGACTGACATCCGCTGATGTGGTCCAAGAGCTCCGATGAGATCACCTGGTTGAGAATAGACTCCGCTCTCGTATTTGTCTCCTTCCAAGCTCTCATCATTTCAACATTGCCAGCAGTAACCTCTTGCCTTTCTGCTCCGCACACCATCTCCCAAAGGTCTTCGCAAAGAATATAGCTCTCCATACAAGACTTCCACTTCTTAAAGTTAGTCTGTGTTAGGAGTTCAATACCAAGACCTCTTGCAAATCTAGCTTCCATGGCTCTAACATTGGTTCCCTCTTCACAAGAGCAAAAATAACTTCTAGTTTAACACTGCTTAATCACTCCAACCTCAACCTCTGATATCATGTTGAGTTTTCTGGATCTTGGAATAAGCAGGGGTTATATCAACTAAAAGGTTAGATCGCAGCCAGAGACGCATGCAGCAACAAGAGTCTTTATTGATAACATCAGTCTTCTTATAAGGCAAGGCATACATGACGAGACATGATTCGCCAAAATAACCAAAGTGAAAGCAAAAACAATTACAAGGCAAATCAAACCGCACAGATTGAACAAGTAGCCGCCTGTTCTATTGCTGCACTAACGAGTCTGCACAGACCGCCAGGTCGCCAGACCGCAAACCAAGCCGCGTGGACTGCACGTTATTCCAATGCTGAGTTCTAGCCGCCGATCTGCAAGCCGCCTAACCGCGAGGTCACCTAGCCGCCAGACTGCACAAGCTGCTGATGTCGAACTGAACTGGTCGCCTGAAGCAGACGACTTATTGAACCGGGAAACTAGTTGCCAAAGAGAAGACCGTCTGGTCACTATCTGCGACCTGTTGTTTACTACTTGTTGCTAACTGCAGAGTTCGTACTATCCCTGATCGTAGTTAGAATCAAGTCCTGGCTTTCCAGTGTTATCTGCATAACCTGCACAGCATAAACCGGTCAACTCCTTCAACCCGCGCGGATATAAAAAAACAAGTTCGCAGCAACTATTTGCGAGTTCACTTACTATTCATTCGCGCATACAATTGATGTGACAGGAGGTCCTATTTATAGGCACGATGAGGAGTGTGGTCACCGCCCTAGACGATAGGATCACCGCCTCATCTCGCAGCACAAACAAGTGTATCCGCAAGCTGCGGATACTTATCCAGTCTGCAGTAGCCTGTGCAAGATAGCCAGACTACCTAAGCTTAACCAAGGCAGGACATCAAGCCCAGTCTGGCTTGTCACCAAAGGCCAAGCCAGGACACCGCCACCAGGTGAACTCTGCAGCAACACCTTGTCCGCCTATCCGCGGACACAGCTCCAGTCCGCAACCCAAGTTTGCAACCAAGGCACATCAGCCACGCTGCCGAACTTGGCAGACAATGCACCAGTATGCACGCCTTGTGGACTCAACTCCAGTCCGCATTCCCCAAGATCACAACCAAGGCACATGACATTGCTACCGAACTTGGCGGACTGAGAAGCAGTCCGCACTTAACCGCGAGATCTCCATGGACTGAGTCAAACTTGGACTTGGTTCAGAACCAACCAAGTCCACTCCACTGACCACAAGGGCCAGTCCACGCTTACTGGTGGACACTGGATCTAGTATGCCTGCCCTGGCGAACTACAGCACATATCTGCACTAACTGGCGACCTCCGCGGCTTCTGCTTCCCGCGCTACTAGAGCAAGACCAAGGTGTTGGCTACATTGGTTTAAATGTACCTGATTTGAAGAAGCCTCACCCAACTCAATGATATACATCAAAATGTATTTGATGTGTTTTGAGTTTAATTGTGCAGGTTAAGTATTTGCAGGAAAAGAAGAAAAAGTTTCTAAGTCCATGTGTCGACACCCAGAGGGAAAGTGTCGACACTTAAGAAGACTTGTGTCGACACCCAGGCAAGCAGTGTCGACACTTGGAGTATTTGTGTCGACACCAGGGATGCTGAGTCGACACCAGACAGAAAGTGTCGACACAAGGAGCTGTGTCGACACTCTATGAAGAAGAGTGCAGTGAAGCTGTGTCGACACATAGCAGTTGTGTCGACACCCAGTGAAACTGTGTCTACACCAGAAAGTGTCGACACTTGGAGGCTGTGTCGACACTCAGCAAAAGTCAGTAAAGACTAAGTACAAGTGTCGACACCCATAACAATGTGTCGACACTCAGCAGAAGAGTCAACACTTGAAGTAAGTGTCGACACCCAGAACAATGTGTCGACACTTAGCTGAAGACTCAACACTTGAAGAAAGTGTCGACACAAGGAGCTGTGTCGACACTTAGCAAAGTTCAACAAAATATTCTAAGTACAAGTGTAGACACTAAGGGGATGTGTCGACACTCAGCCAGAGACTCGATAGAAGAAGAATGTGTCGACACCCAGAGCAATGTGTCGACACTTAGCAAGTATCAACACTAAAGACATGTGTCGACACCAAGAAGCAGTGTCGACACTCAACAGATTCAACACATGAAGATGTGTCGGCACAAAGGTATTGTGTCGACACTTAGAAGAATTCAGCAAAATACTGAAGTACAAGTACTTGTGTCGACACTCAATTTCAGTGTCGACACATGAAGAAGTAGTGTCGAGATATAAAATCTACAACACAAGGAGTTGTGTCGACACCTTGTAGGCTAGTGTCGACACTTAGACAACATGTGTCGACACTTGGTCTATAAGTGTCGACACTTAAAGACAGACAGTCTCGACACTTGGAGACAGTTACATAATTTTCAAGAACTGACTGGATGACTTGACAGCTGCCATTCCAGCCGGTCTACAGCACCTGTCAGAGTTGTCAGAAATCAGTTATGAACCGGACCAGCCGGTTACTATGAAGAAGGCCTATAAATAGGCTTATGCTGTCTACAGAAGGTGGTTCAGATTATTGATCAAGTAATTAACCAAGAAGATCTAGCTATTCCTTGAAGAATCAAGTGCAGATCTAAGAAGTTGGAGAGAGAGAGAGCTCCATCCAAGAAATCAGTTGTTGGAACCCAGCTGAGAAGAAGGGTTCAGATTTGTTCTGAATCTTAAGTAGCAGAGATCAAGGATCAACTGCAGAGGAATCAGTCTTATTGTGTTCTACATTCAAGAAGCTTTGAAGAAAGCCAAGTCAGATTGATTTCAGCTGAGTTCTTCCAAGAACTCATCAAGAAGCTCACAACGTTTCTCTCTTGTCTCTGAGTTGTTGAGTTACATTATTGTATTCATTTTATCTTGTAGGATCCTTAGGGATCTGAGTCTTGTAAGCTTATAATTATAAAGGCTGAGTGTAGGGCTTGAGAGCCTGAGTGTAGGAGATTAGAATCTCTGAGTGTAGGCCTTGGTGGCTGAGTGTAGGCCTTGGTGGCTGAGTGTAGGCCTTGGTGGCTGAGTGTAGGCTTTGTGAAGATGCTGAGTTGTAGGGCCTTGGGCCTGAGGTGTAGGAGCCAGTTTTGGGTTCTGAGATAGTGGAGGAGTTTGGCCGAATCTAGTACACTGCTAGATAGGCGAAGGGGGAAAGTGGATGTACCCAAATCTTGGGGAACCACTATAAAACTGTGTGTCTACTGTGTGTTGTGATTTGCTGTGATTGCTGTGTGATTGCTGTGCAAAAGTAGATATAAATCTGTGTTAGATTCTGAATTCTGCCTAAAAAGTTAAAAAGATTCAAGTCACCTATTCACCCCCCCCCCCCTCTCTAGGTGTTTAGGTACAATATCTTTCAAGTGGTATCAGAGCAAGGTTACTCAAAAGGGACATAACTGTCTGAGTAGATCCTGTTGGCAGATTCAGTCTAAGTCAAAGTACAGAATCAAGAAAATCGAGAACCATGGGTTCCACTGAAAATCACAAGGAATTGGGATCCATGAAGCTACCCATATGTAGGAAAGAGATCTTTGGCATCTGGAAGGAAAGGGTGAGACTCTTTATGGAAGCCTCAGACCCTAGGATTTATATCACAGTGAAGGAAGGGCCATATGTGCCCATGAAGGTGTCAGTATTAGATGCAAATCAGAGAACACCAAAAGGATTTCTCTGAAATGACAAAGGATGAGATTGTTCTAGCCACCATGGACAAAAGGGCTCAAAACATTATAGTGAGTGCTATAGATGATGCAACTTTTCAGAATCTGATACACTGTAAGACAGCTAAAGAAATGTGGGATACTCTTATTGTATATATGGAGGGTTCTGAAGAAGTGATGCAAGACAGAAAATCCTTGCTCAATCAAGAATATGAAAGTTTTAGACAAGGAAACGCTGATAGCATAACTGAATGCTATAAAAAGTTCTATAGGATTGTGAATGAGCTCATGTCCTAAGGCAGAGAGTTCAGTAATTATGAACTCAATGATAAGTTTCTAAGGTCCCTAACAAAAGATTGGGACATCAAGATCTGTGTCATTAGAGAAATGGCTAAGTTGGCAGAAATTCCTCCACCAACACTATTTGGCAAACTATTGTCCTATGAAATGCAGTTAATGGTGAGAAAGGAAGAGGAGAAATCTATAAGAAGTGAACACAAAGAAAGAACAGTGGCCTTCAAAACAGAAGCCCCCAGAAAGTACAGAAGTAAGTCACCAACTCTACCTCCAAAAGCAGCAGAATCTGAGTCAGATGAGTCAGTCAGCAGAAAATCTAAAAGCAGTGAAAGTGATAAGGACTTTGCTGCCTTCACAAGACATTTTCAGAAATTCTTAAAAAAGAAACAGTGGAGGACAAGGCCATCTACTTCACAGAGAAAAGAAGACTATTATCAGGATAAAAAGTCTTCAAAGAAAGACAGGAAAAAGACTAAGTCTGGCAAGACAACTCTTTCAAAAATAGTATGCTATTGATGTAATAGACAAGGTCATGTTGTTGCAGATTGTCCAGAAAAAAGGAAGGAGTCTAGTGACAAGAAAAGGACTCAATACAAGGGCAAGAAAGAAAAGTCTTTTGTTGTCAAAAAGGACAAGAGCCTCTCAGATGTATCTTCATCAGAAACTGAGTCAGATGCTGAGGCATATATAGGACTGTTTGCTGAGGAGGAAGAAGAAGAGTTCATGTAGATTATGAATTCTATATATGAATAAGAGGACAGTCAATGCTAAGGGCTAATGGCATTGACAGAAAGTGACAAAATCCTGGAGCAGCCAGGACCAAGTAAGGTACAACATTGTTCTTTTAGTTCAATTTCTTGTGCCAGTACAGAATCAGATTCATCATCATCAAATGATGAGAGTGCATCTGAGTCTAAAGAGGATATTCATCATTTGATAGATGAATATAAAGTTCTGTTGCAAGCTTATAAGAAGAGCAAGTCCCTAGCCAAAAGTCAGGCAAAGGAAATTGCTGATCTCAAAGCTGCTGCAACTGATTTTGAGAAGATGTTTGATCAAAAACTTAATGAGATAGCCAGACTGAAGCACATAACTGTGATTCAGATGGGGACTATATCATTTAAGAATGATCAAATCAAGAGTCTGGAGAATAATCTTCAGAAGGAGAAGGATTTAGTTGCTAGGTTTTCTAAACCAAAGTCTGTTTTACCCATAATTGATGAATTTGTTCATCACAAAGGTAAAGCTGGACTGGGATTTACAAAACCTGCAAGGACTATTCAGTTCAAGTCCAAGTCCAAGGGCAAAGCCCCAGCTCTCAACAAGTCAGCTGTTGATAAAACAGCAAAGACAGTACCTAAACAAAGGTACAATAAGTTTGAGTGTTGGTGCTGTGGCAAGGTAGACCACTATGCAATGGACTGTTGGCACAATGCTAGTGCCAAAGTGAGTAGCAAACTGCCTGTTGGAAAGACTGCAGGTAGCTTTGTTAGGATGCAAACTAACCAGTACCAAGGACCCAAGAATTCTTTGGGTTCTAAGGTTCACTAATCTGTTTTGCAGGTGAGCCCAAGTGGCCATGCCCCAATATGGTACTTGGACAATGGATGTTCCAGACACATGACTGGAACAAGGGAATTACTAAAGGACTACACACCAATAAAGGATGGTCCAAAAGTCACCTTTGGTGGTTCTGAAAAAGGAATCATCGAAGGGTTTGGTAACATTTCTAGTAACTTAGTTATCATTACTCAAGTGGCTTATGTTAAAGGTTTGAAACACAACCTAATTAGTATAAGTCAATTAAATGATGTAGGATATGACATCTCATTTGTTAAGGATGGTTGTCATATCAAGAGATCAAATGATCAAGAGATCATTTTAACAGGTTATAGAAAGAGGAATGTCTACTGCCTAGACATTATGTGTGAGTCCAATGGTTCTCAAGTATGTCTTGTAGCTGATGAGACAGTCTCCTATTGTGTCAAATGGCACAAAAGGCTAGCCCATCTTAACTACCAGACAATTGGCAAACTCTTTAGTAAAGAGTTAGTGAGGAATGGTCCTCAAGTTAAGTGTATTAAAGATGATATTTGCTCAGCTTGTCAAAAGGGCAAGCAGACTATATCCACCTTTAGAAGCATTGAAAACAAAGATGTTGTGAGGTGTTTATACCTCTTGCATATGGATCTCTTTGGTCCAATGCCAGTTCACAGCCGAGGTAGGAAGGTCTATACCTTTGTAGTTGTAGATGACTATTCAAGGTTTTCCTGGGTGTTCTTCCTAAGACAGAAATCTGAAACACTCAGTGTCTTCTATAGCTTTGTTAGACAAATTCAGAATGAATTAAATAGTACAGTGGTCAAAATAAGAAGTGACCATGGTACTGAATTTCAGTCTGATAGCATGACAAAACTATGTGAAGACTTTGGGATATTTCAAGAGTTTTCTTCACTAAGAACATCTCAGTAAAATGGCATTGCTGAGAGGAAGAATAGAACTTTGATTGAGGCTGGTAGGACCCTATTAAGTGATACATCACTACCAGAATACTTCTGGGCTGAAGCAGTCAATACTGCATGCCATGTTATTAATAGGGCTACCATAACTAAAAGCCACAACAAGACCCCCTATGAGGTTGTGAAAGGTAGGAAACCAAACCTATCCTACTTCAGAATCTTTGGTTGTAAGTGTTTTATACTTAACAATGGAAAGTCTTACTTGACTAAGTTTGCTGCCAAGTCCCAAGAGGGAATTTTTGTTGGGTACAGCAACAACAGTAAGGCTTATAGAGTCTACAACTTGCCCACACAAGTTGTAGAAGAATCTGTACATGTAGTATTTGATGAAACTAAACTTATTAACAATGAGTTATCTAGTAGTATTTGCAGCCCCACAGGTATAACTGAGAAGTTGGACAAGCTCACTATAGAAGAAGAACCTACTGCAAGACAGCAAGTAGAAGACAGTGGCTGTTGTCCAGGGGGAGTATTACATGTACCTAATGCAGAAGGAGTACAGTAAGATGAAGAAGTTGAAGAAGTTCAACCTGAAGTCATGATGCCTCCAGCCAATAGGCATCTAAGAGATCATCCAGCAGAACAAATCATTGGTGATCCAAGACAAGGGGTTCAAACAAGGAGCAGAAATCTGAATGCAGCAATCTACTCCAGTTTCCTATCCCAAGTTGAACCAAAGAAGTTTGAAGAAGCCATCCAAGACCCTCTTTGGATTGAGGCAATGCAAGAGGAGCTGAATCAGTTCAAGAGATGCAAGGTCTGGGAGCTTGTTCCTAAACCTAAAGACCACAATATAATTGGAACCAAGTGGATCTATAGGAACAAGATGGATGAGCAAGGAGTCATCATTAAGAACAAAGCAAGATTGGTTGTTAAAGGATATAGGCAGGAAGAAGGTATTGATTTTGATCAAACCTTTACTCCAGTAGCCAGACTGGAAGCCATAAGGATGTTCCTGGCCTATGCAACTTTTCAAGGATTTAAAGTTTACCAAATGGATGTCAAGTCAGCATTTCTAAATGGTAATCTTAAAGAGGAAGTCTATGTGGAACAGCCATCAGGTTTTGTTGATTCAACTCTACCTAATCATGTCTATAGACTTAGGAAAGCTTTATATGGGTTAAAGCAAACCCCTAGGGCTTGGTATGAAACCCTGTCTAGTTTCCTCATTGAGAATAAGTTCACAAGGGGGAAAATAGACAAGACTCTATTCCTTAGGGAATCTAGAGGCAAAGTAATACTAGTCCAAATATATGTAGATGACATTATATTTGGGTCTACTGAAAGTAGCCTTTGCAAAAAGTTTGCAAAACTAATGCAGGGTTAATTTGAGATGAGTACTATGGGAGAGCTAAAGTTCTTCTTGGGTCTCCAAGTAAGACAGACTGAGAATGGTTTATCCATATGCCAGTCCAAGTTCACCCTAGAACTCATAAGGAAGTATGGTATGGATTCATCCAGTACCATGAAGACTCCTATGGGGTCAAGTATGTCTCTTAGCAAGGATGATACAGGGAAACCTGTAGATGAAACCTTGTATAGAGGGATAGTTGGCTCCCTATTATATTTGACTGCAAGTAGACCAGATATCATGTATGCTACATGTGTCTGTGCAAGGTATCAAGCCTGCCCTAAAGAGTCTCATTTGACAGCAGTCAAAAGAATATTGAGATATCTAAAGGGCACTCCTTATCTAGGCCTCTGGTACCCTAGGAATGGGGATTTTGAACTAACAGGTTCTTCAGATGCAGACTTTGCAGGATGCAAAGAAGACAGAAAAAGCACAACTGGAACCTGTCAAATCCTAGGTGGAAGACTGATTTCTTGGAGTAGCAAAAAGCAAACAAGTGTGGCTAACTACACTGCAGAATCAGAATATGTGGCTGCAGGAAGTTGCTGTGCTCAACTTCTATGGATACAACATCAGCTTGAGGACTATGGATTTCAGGTAAGTAGAACTCCACTCTTCTGTGATTCTACTAGTGCTATATCAATTGCATATAACCCTGTTTCTCATAGTAGAACTAAACATATTGAAATAAAATATCATTTTCTTAGGGAGCATGTAGAGAAAGAGGATATTTTACTAGAATATGTTAAAACAGATAATCAACTAGCTGATATGTATACTAAGCCCTTAGAAGAAACTAAGTTAAATAGGTTTAAAATTGAACTAGGAATGATAAACTTAGAATAAGTTTATAAAAATGGCTAAGTCAAAAGGTGTCGACACACAGAGATCTCTGTGTCGACACAGAAAAGTGGTGTCGACACTTCAGGAAAAAGGTGTCGACATATCTAGGAAATTGATGTCGACACTTCAGAAAATTAGTGTCGACACATGACAAGTAGGTGTCGACACATCCAAGGTGGTGTCGACACTTAGGTTTTACTCAGAATTATCTAAGTAAAGTCTCGACTAAATGTCGAGTTAAGTGGTGTCGACACATAACCAAGTGTCGACACATATAATCTGTTGACTAAACTTGTGTCGACACATAGGTGTCGAGACATTATAAGTCAGTGTCGACACTTATCGCCAGTGTCGACACAATTTAAGTTAGCTGCCCGCCTTTTTATCTTCAAACCTAGAAAGGTATAAATAGGATTTTGCCTTAGTCTGTCGACACGCTTTCAAAAGTTTCGAGACCAAAACTTGTGTGTCGACACCTCTCTTCTCTCAGTTCAAATTCTTCAAACCCTAATGGCGCCAAAGCTTGAGGAGAACGTCAATGAAGGATATGAACTGGTGCGCGACGCGTTTGTTGATGCAGATCCGGAGATCAAGACTGTAGTAACCCTAGTTGCAGACTCAGGGTTAGAATATCTTGTTTCAGAGCCCACTAAAATCTAGAAGAAAGAAGTCTTGGAATTCCTCAATGGAGCTAAGGTCGACGAATCTGCATTCAAAATCAAGTCCAGGGTCCATGGTGAGAAGGTTAAGGTTTCATCAAAAAGTTTGAGGAAAATTCTTCAGTTACCAAGAACTAAGGAAGAAGAAGAGGTTACAGCATCCAGGACCAGAGATGCATTGGCATGGTGTGGTCTGGATTCTAAGATGAAGATTGGATCAATGTTTCTTAGAAAGGGCATGAACAGCCAAGGGAAATTCCTTTCTGAAATTGTTGGAAAGGTAATATTAAGCAAACCTGGAGGGCATGATAGGGTATCTGCCCATATGTTCAGCATTATGACCAGGATAATCTTCAATCTGAAAACTGACTGGTCTGTAGTGATCTTTGAGAAGATCAAGAAAAGCCTGAAGAAGCCCAACCTGGGCAGAATCTTAAGTCTATACCTTGCTGGTGTTATACCAGAAGTTATGGGTCAAGCAGCTGGAAGTAAAATAAATCATATGAGGAAAATGGATATGAGAATATTCTCTAGATGGGACAGGGTGTTGTCTAAAGATATGCCAACCCCTGAGAAGATCACTCCTGATAAGGAAACTCCACTGAAGAAGAAGAAGAAGTCTGCCCCAGTGGCACAGGATCCAACTAGCAGCTCTGATAGTGAAGAGCAAGTTATCTTCACACCTGATGAGCATGAAGAAGGGACTGTTGAGAAGACTCCAGCTCAATAAGTAGTTGCTGAAAGATAGGTGGAGCTACCACCAGCTAGCCCCTTACACAAGGATCACATCCAGGGGGAGCCACTAGTGGTGGAAGAGCCCACTCCTCTTGAGAGTGAGCAAGCAACCAACATCATTCTAGAGGTAATCTCTGAGCTTAATACTTTAGATTTCCTTAAAGTGGATACTGTTTTATCTGATCCATTAGTAAATGTTAATCAGCAAACTCAGCTGGATAGCCAAATCCCAGATGTTGTCATGGAGGACACATCTGTTGCAGCTCCAATAGTATCTGATTCAGTGGTAGATGAGCAAAGAATTTCTCCTGCCCATTCTCCACAAGAAATTACAATGGAAGATTTATTTCTAAATCTGGATCAAACTGATTTTGACAAAGAAACTGCTGCTGAAAAGGAGAATGCTCCAGTTGAGGGGGAGCAAGTAGTACATGTTGAAGAGCCTGCAAGGCAAGAGACTGAGAAGGCACCAGATATGTAGGAGTTACCCCCAAGCCCTAAGGAGAGGGTAGAAATTGCTAGCTCCTCAGCTTCTGAAGATGAGGAAGCTGAAAGGGATAAGAAAAAGAAATTTCAAGTATTCAGAAGAAGGAGCCAGAGTTACAAAAAGGCTTTGCAAACTGTTGCTCCACAGCCTATATCACTACCAGCTCCTACTGTTGATTATAGTGCTCTCATGGTTGCAATGCAAATCAAGCTTGATGAGCACAGGCAGACCATTGAAAAGTATGTGGATGAAGGGCAGAAATCATTGCAATTTGATTTGGCCCAGGATATAAAGTCAATAAGATTTGAAATGAATCTTAATAAGAAGGAGATGACAGACTGCTTCCATAAGGGAGGGAATGCAGTGGTGTACTTGGCTACACATCAGGAGAAGATAAAAGCACAAGTTGATGACTTTGCAGTCAAGCAAGGATATGTACTTGAAAATCAAATTAGGATGAATGATAATTTGACTGCATCTCATAATGTCATAGTCACAGAGCTGAAGAATCTAGCTGCAGGGCAGACTCCAGCTACAGCAAAAGCAGATTTTGACAAAGTATTCCAAGAAGAAATAACTGCTGTTAAGACTGCCATCCAAGATTCTCAAAAGTTGATAACTGACAAACTCCAAAGATTAAAACCTTTCTTTAAAGATGGAGTTAATTATTTGGATAATCAAGTGATATTTCAGAAAGATGATGTCAGAGATCATATAGAAAGAGAAGTCATAAAGGGGGAGAGAGTTTTAGTCAAAGCCAGCTCTGATCATGTCAAGTGGATATCAAATTCTATCAGAGCAACTCTTGGTTATCCTCCTCTTTGTGATGATGATAATGTTGCAGAATCTGGCATCCATCCTGCATATCTTGGAGGTGAGCAACCTGAAGTAGCTCAGGTTATCTATCCTCCACCAGATTTTGACATGATACATGCTGATATACAGTCCATGTATAGCCCACCTGGGGGCAAGGACAATGTCATTATAGAAAAAGTTGTTCAGCCAGTCTCTGAAGCTATGCAAGAAGCTATGCAGAAAGAAGAAGAGACTAGATTGTCTAAAAAGAGGTTTAGGGAGCAAGCGGAACAGAGACCAGACTTTGAGCAGTGGAGCCCCACCTCTAGGAACATTATTTTGACTGCATGGAAAGCTGCAAAAGATAACATTCAAGACAGGAACAAGTGGTTCTCTGAGGCTGAATGGAGAAAGCATGAGACAAGGAAGGAGGCTATAGTCCAATACAGAAGAAAGGCCAAGATGGGAAAGCTACCTCCTACTGCCCATGAGCCTAGCAAGTACTTTCCCAAGCCATATCATTATTTTGAGAGGCAAAAGATTAAAGCAGAAGAGCTAAAGAAGAAAGATCTGAAAGGCAAGAAGCCTGCTGATGCTGAAGTTGCTGAAGCTCCTGTTCAAGCCAAAGTACAAGCTGGAAAAGGAATAGTGATCAAGGAGCCTGAACAGAATTAGTATTTTCTTAAAGTTTACTATGTAATATTTTTGATGTAAAACATTCTGTAAACTTTTGAAAATGAATATGACAGATATTAGAACAATGTGTTATATGTTAAATCTATTTCATATTTGTTCTATGATGATGTCTATGTATACATGTTTGATTGATACATGTTTATGATTGCCCTGCTATATATAATCCTGCTTTACATCATTTTGTAATTTTATTATGAATGGTGTATATCATTGACTAAGGGTTATGACTTCTCCAAATAGGGGGAGAATGTTGGGTACATTGGTTTAAATGTACCTGATTTGAAGAAGCCTCACCCAACTCAATGATATACATCAAAATGTATTTGATGTGTTTTGAGTTTACTTGTGCAGGTTAAGTATTTGCAGGAAAGAAGAAAAAGTTTCTAAGTCCATGTGTCGACACCTAGAGGGAAAGTGTCGACACTTAAGAAGACTTGTCTCGACACCCAGGCAAGCAGTGTCGACACTTGGAGTATTTGTGTCGACACCAGGGATGCTGAGTCGACACCAGACAGAAAGTGTCGACACAAGGAGCTGTGTCGACACTCTATGAAGAAGAGTGCAGTGAAGCTGTGTCGACACATAGCAGTTTTGTCGACACCCAGTGAAACTGTGTCTACACCAGAAAGTGTCGACACTTGGAGGCTGTGTCGACACTCAGCAGAAGAGTCAACACTTGAAGTAAGTGTCGACACCCAGAACAATGTGTCGACACTTAGCTGAAGACTCAACACTTGAAGAAAGTGTCGACACAAGGAGCTGTGTCGACACTTAGCAAAGTTCAACAAAATATTCTAAGTACAAGTGTAGACACTAAGGGGATGTGTCGACACTCAGCCAGAGACTCGATAGAAGAAGAATGTGTCGACACCCAGAGCAATGTGTCGACACTCAGCAAGTATCAACACTAAAGACATGTGTCGACACCAAGAAGCAGTGTCGACACTCAACAGATTCAACACATGAAGATGTGTCGGCACAAAGGTGTTGTGTCGACAATTAGAAGAATTCAGCAAAATACTGAAGTACAAGTACTTGTGTCGACACTCAATTTCAGTGTCGACACATGAAGAAGAAGTAGTGTCGAGATATAAAATCTACAACACAAGGAGTTGTGTCGACACCTTGTAGGCTAGTGTCGACACTTAGACAACATGTGTCGACACTTGATCTATAAGTGTCGACACTTAAAGACAGACAGTCTCGACACTTGGAGACAGTTACAGAATTTTCAAGAACTGACTGGATGACTTGACAGCTGCCATTCCAGCCGGTCTACAGCACCTGTCAAAGTTGTCAGAAATCAGTTATGAACCGGACCAGCCGATTACTATGAAGAAGGCCTATAAATAGGCTTATGCTATCTACAGAAGGTGGTTCAGATTATTGATCAAGTAATTAACCAAGAAGATCTAGCTATTCCTTAAAGAATCAAGTGCAGATCTAAGAAGTTGGAGAGAGAGAGCTCCATCCAAGAAATCAGCTGTTGGAACCCAGCTGAGAAGAAGGGTTCAGATTTGTTCTGAATCTTAAGTAGCAGAGATCAAGGATCAACTGCAGAGGAATCAGTCTTATTGTGTTCTACATTCAAGAAGCTTTGAAGAAAGCCAAGTCAGATTGATTTCAGCTGAGTTCTTCCAAGAACTCATCAAGAAGCTCACAACTTTTCTCTCTTGTCGCTGAGTTGTTGAGTTACATTATTGTATTCATTTTATCTTGTAGGATCCTTAGGGATCTGAGTCTTGTAAGCCTTTAATTATAAAGGCTGAGTGTAGGGCTTGAGAGCCTGAGTGTAGGAGATTGGAATCTCTGAGTGTAGGCCTTGGTGGCTGAGTGTAGGCCTTGGTGGCTGAGTGTAGGCCTTGGTGGCTGAGTGTAGGCTTTGTGAAGAAGCTGAGTTGTAGGGCCTTGGGCCTGAGGTGTAGGAGCCTGTTTTGGGTTCTGAGATAGTGGAGGAGTTTGGCCGAATCTAGTACACTGCTAGATAGGCGAAGGGGGAAAGTGGATGTAACCAAATCTTGGGGAACCACTATAAAACTGTGTGTCTACTGTGTGTTGTGATTTGCTGTGATTGTTGTGTGATTGCTGTGCAAAAGTAGATATAAATCTGTGTTAGATTCTGAATTCTGCCTAAAAAATTAAAAAGATTCAAGTCACCTATTCACCCCCCCCCCTCTAGGTGTTTAGGTACAATATCTTTCACAAGGCATCTGCTATGACGGTTTGCCGAGCTCCAGTCCAGTCCGCTTCTTGCTGGACTCCACAGATAGAGAAGCCATCTGCTTGGTTACCTTTTGGGATCCAACTTCCTGCGATAATAAGCCGTCCTGGATGGCCACCTCCTTTGTTCGCATAGTCCGCGCGAATAGACCACCCAGTCCACCAAAGAACAAGCTGTCTGCAACAGCTCTGCCGACCTGGCTACCCGCCAGTCAAGTCCGCATAGTCCGCAAGGCCAGGTCGCCCAATCACTCACTTTCACTTCACCATTTTCAACATTTTCATGCGGCCTTTTAAGGTCCGGTTCAAGCGGTCGTTACCGCTTCACCGATGAAAATAAGTCCCCCCAAATGGAGCCTAAGTCGTTAAGTAATTGAGCCAAAGTCTGCTTGTACATTATACCTATAGGTACTTTCGCAACTTGTGAAATGTTAAGATCTAAGTTCTTAGATAAACACGTCCCAGCTGAGAAGATGGGAAGAAAAATTACAAAATTTAGATAGTTGGATCAAAAATCTCGGCTGAAGCATGGGACAAAGTTTTTGAGCTATTGAGGAAATGTCCTCAACACGGGATCCCCATTTGGCTTTTAGTGCACACATTTTATTTCTCTCTTGGCCAACTTTTTTACAGAGAGGAAGCAAAGGACTCTCCCACGGCATACTGAGATAAAGCCAATGCAGCATGACCGGATTACTTCTAAGCCTATTTCTACATTAGAGGGAGGTATCATCCTAAACTATAAAATTAAAAATGCAAGTACACATGTTCTCCGCAACATCAGTTCAATCCAATATGTAAATTATTTCCAAATTAAACCTATTATGGAAGAGCTTGTGGTGTTCATCCTAGCCAATGGCACATTGGTAAGCATGAAGTGATCCACCAAAGATGTTGAAATTACCTTGGAGAGAGGGACACTGTTCATGCTAATTTTCAAGTGACAGGTTCCCATGAGAATGATTTGTTAGCACGCCAGCCCCCCCCCCCCCCCCCCCCCCCCCCCCCACACACACACACACACACAAATGAAGAGTAGATAGAGGGAGACTTTACGACTATGGCATCATTCTATGCTATCCAAGAGGGTAAACTATTCACTCTTCAAGTGCAGTACGATCACCTTGTACGAGTAAACCACATCATCCCAACCAAATTCATGTTGAGTTTTGTGAAGTGAGTCGGGCGGTCTCTTGGTGTAGACCGGGCAGTCTGGTTGTTGTAGCCCGGGTGGCCTAATAGCTATCTTGTGCTGAGGTTTGTGAAGTGATCCAGCGGTCTGTTAATGTAGACTACACGATCTGATTGTTGTTTTCTGTTCTGTGAATCTTGTGCGGGGTTGGTGTTTGGTGTGTTGTGAACTCTTCTTATAAATACAGTTCAGTGGTAAGGTGTTCACACACAAGTTTGGAAGCAAGTACATGGTTCAGTTAAAGTTGCGGTCTAGTTTTTTGGAAACCGCAAGCAGTGTGCAGCCTGCCTTTGTCTGGCGAGGTTCATGCATGTTTGCGGACTATGTGGGTAGTGGTGGTTTGTTGCGAAGTGTTGGTCGCAAGAAGTGAAGAAGAGCAAGATCGGATGTTCCGGTCTGCTTGTGAAGCGCAGCGATTTGCTAGAGCGTAGAAACTTGTGGTGTATAGTGACTTGTGAAGTGCGTAAACTTGTGGAAAATAGTGGGTTAGTGTACTGGAGAGCAGCTATTAAGGAAGGTTAGAGTAGCTGCTGGATGTGAAGTGTCTGTGGCGATTTGTAGTTTGTGCGAGCTGTGGTGCTCATCTGGCGACCTGTCTCTCAAGTTTTCTACAGGGGTTTGCAATCTGCTCTGTGTGGTTACGAACTGTGTTGGCGGGTTGGACCCTATTTGACGGTTTGTCCGTTGTTAAGGCAGCTTGGTGTTTTGTGGTGGTTTGTCCGTTGTTCAGGCGGCTTGGTGTTATTATGGCGGTTTGTTTGTTGTTCGGGAGGCTTGGTGTTATTGTGGCAGTTTGTTCATTGTTCGGGCGGCTTGGTGTTATTGTGTCAGTTTGCCCGTTGTTTGGGAGGCTTGGTGTTGTTTCTATTATTTGTTTTTGCAAGTCCAATACCACGCCAAACTATCTTGCGTTGTTTTTTGTTCCATGTATGTTGTATTGTTGTTATCAATATGATTATTGGAAGCTCGTTTCTCCTTGCTGTGACTTTTGACTCTTGCATCGGAATTTTTAACATGGTATCAGAGGCAGATTCGAACTAGTTACGTTCGTTCCATTGCAAGTTGTCTTTCGAAGTTATGGAAGAAGGTGATTTTGCCAGGGGATTCAGTGTGGAGATGCTCACCCACGTGAACTATAAGAAGTGGAAATCATGCATGAAAATCTATAATTTTGGAGAGGATCTGTGGGATGTTGTTGACGGGGATGAGCAAGAGGAATTCGTTGAAGTCGCAAACAAAGACCTTGCAGTTCGGGCCTGGAGGAAGACCAATGCAAAGGCCGAATTTGTCTTGAAGAGATCCATATCACCAGAACTATTTGATCATATTTTGGGATGCAAGTCTGCATCACAAATCTGGACATCCCTCGATAGTTTGTTCAATAAAAAGAATGTTGCGCACGCCTTCAATTCCTGAAAAATGAACTAGCGAAAGCAAGCCAAGGTGAGATGTCTGTGCCTACATTTTTCTGAAAATGAAGAATCTTTGTACAGAGATCTCTGCGTTGGATCCAGATGAAACGATCTTTGAGGCCAAACTGAAGAGACACATCATTCGTAGTTTGCGGAAGGAATATGTGGCCATCATAACTACAGTTCAAGGTTGGGTCGTGCAACCGTCCTTGGTGGAGCTGGAAAATATTTTGTCATCTCAAAAAAGTTTGGCATAGCATATGATAGGAGTGACCATCTTGGATGGAGAAAATGAAGCACTTTTTGGAAAGAAAAAGCCCTGGGAAAGACAAAATAAGGGTTCAGGAGACTGACCATCATCATCCTCTCAAGGACATAGGAGGAATTTCTTCCTCGTTATGAGGAGCAGAACCAATCGTTGTGTTTTGATTGCCACAAGTATGGGCACATAGAAAACCACTATTGGTCAAACTTAAAATCCAGACATGTTGCTGAGAAAGAGGAGCATCCAAGGTGATAAGAACATGGAGACCAAGGATCACAAGGAGGTCAGCAGTGGGGTAACTACTTTCTCGCAGAGATGATGGGAACATATGTAGTGCACTAGCTTCGATCAATTTCCAAGATGACTGGATCGGTGATTCTGGTTGCGATTATCATCTCACTAGAGATGTGACGAAGTTCACTGCAATCAAAGTGTATGAAGGAAATGATGTTATCATCATGACTGATGATATTGTTCATCCTATTGAGAAAGAAGGGGTAGCATCATTGGGAAGCAATGAGAGACCACTCCCCTTGAAGAGTGTGTATCACGTGCCCGAAATGAAGAAGAACAAGTTTTTTGTAACAAACATGGTGGATGC
This sequence comes from Platanthera guangdongensis, assembly GCA_039583875.1. Classification (NCBI taxonomy): domain Eukaryota; kingdom Viridiplantae; phylum Streptophyta; class Magnoliopsida; order Asparagales; family Orchidaceae; genus Platanthera; species Platanthera guangdongensis. Next base: position 17,461,366 of record CM077163.1, read on the forward strand.
GGGATATCATGTTTTGTTCGGACCAAAGAAGGTGAAATTTCTGATGAACTTGTCAGGGATTGATGGAGATATTACTCATGTTGGGAGGCGAGTAAAGGACTTGTTCATCCTGTCAGTAAATGCGTATAATGACAAATTGAAGGCAGATGATGGCGCAATAAACTTGCACGAGAGGCTAGGTCATGAGGGGATAGACAAGAATAAAACTATGGCAGCAATGAATCTGGTGAATGGCCTGCCGAGCTTGCCGTCCCGTGGCAACAGTCACGTCTGTAAAGGATTTCAATATGGAAAGTCGCACCGACTTCCATTTGATAGTTCGAAATCCAGGTGTAGACCACCGCTAGATTGCATCCATGCGAATGTGATGGGACCATACACCACTTAATCCTATGGATGAAACAGATACATGTTGGTGCCGGTAAATGACAACACCTGGTACACTTGGGTGTACTTCATGAGATAGATGTCAGAGATGTTTGAGAAGTTCCAGGAGTGGAAGGAGCTCATTGAAGGGAAGCTAAGGTGACGAGTAAAGAAGCTGAGAACTGACAATGACGAAGAGTTTCACTCGGATACTTTTGTGTCGTTTTGTAGGAAATCTGGCATTTGGAAAGAGCTCACATGTGTCTACACTTTTCAGCAAAATGGTTTTGTCAAGACAAAGATCCGTCACTTGGCAGATACATGTAACAGTCGGTTGTGCACAAAAGGAATTCCTAAAGCCCCATGGGCGGAGAGAATAGCTTGCGCCGCTTATGTGATCAACATGCTACCCGTGAGTCCTAATCGAATGGTGACTCTGCATGAACTAATGTTCAATAAAAAACCAAGTGTGGCTCAATTAACAGTTTTTGGTACGACTTGCTTTGTTCACATTCCTGATCAACTACGGACCAAGCTAGAGCCGAAAGCATGAAAGTACATGTTTATTGGATATGACGAAAGAAAGAAGAGGTGAAAGTGCATGGACTTGCACACTCACAAGGTTGTCATTTCTCGAGATGTGGTGTTTGATGAACTGATTTCTTATCAGGGAGTCTTATCTGTGGCCCTACCAGATAAAGGAGTAAGAAGAGACAAAGAGAGAGTCACTGAGGATTCTGAAGTGGAACATGTGATGTCTCCATGTTCCCATCTCCTTCTGACTCAGAAAGGGATTCGGACTTTGGAAGCAGGGGAGCATTGGTTTAAGGCATGAAAAGCAAGGGACTAAAGTTGAGGTGGTCGTTGACGCTGTTGAAAGCTGGAAAGAATTGAAGTGGTCGAATCGAACTATTGTCTCTCCTGCTCACTACAAAAAGGGAACATTGTGAGTCTTGTCTCCTATTTCTTTGTAGGTCCACTCGACGAATGGGAGCCTGCTCCATTTGAGGACGCAGTGGGTGTAAAGGAGTGAGATGAAGCCATGAAAGAGGAGATGACGGCTTTGTATAAGAATGAGACTTGAGAGCAGGTTCCCATGGTTAAAGGAATAAAGCTTGTCACATGTAAATGGGTGCACAAGGTCAAGAGGAAGGCTGATAGAGGAGTAGAGTGATATAAGACAAGGCATGTTGCTCGGGGTTTCTCTCAAAACTACGGCGAAAATTATGAGGAAACCTTTATTCCTGTGATGAAGATGATGTTGGTAAGGATAGCATTACCCTGACAGCATGTCATAGTTGTAAGTTATGGAAGCTTGATGTGAAGAATGCTTTTCTATATGGAGAGATAGACAAGGACATATTCATGAAGCAGCCACCTAAATATGTGTCCAAGTCTCTGTCACAGCACCTGTGCAAGTTGAAGAAGGCCCTATATGGGTTTAAAAAGGCACTGAGGTCCTGGTACGATAAGATTGTTGAGTACCTTTAGTTTTGCAGGTAAGACTCCAGCATATTTGTAAAGAAGAAAGATGGTCTACATGTGCTGGTTCTAATATATGTTGATGACGTGACTATGACCGGGAATGATGGTAGGGAGGTGGCGATGCTTAGGGCAGAGCTATCAATCCATTTCGAGATGAAGGATTTTGGTGAGCTGCACCACTTCCTTGGACTGGAGGTTGAGAAGAGGGAAAACAGTCTGCTAGTGTCTCAGAAAGCTTATGCTGAGAGGATCGTGGAGCGCTTTGCCATGAAGGAATGAAAGAACACCTTTGTACCGCTTGAGTTTGGGTTGAAGCTTCAAAACGATGAGGGGAGGATTCTTCCTGACCCGAAGGTTTTTTGGGCCTTGATGGGGAGTTTGATCTATCTGACTATCACCCAGCTAGACATCGCCTTTGTTGTTGGTCGAGTTAGTAGATATATGCATGGACCATGAATGCATCACTTGGATGCAGCGAATGGAATTTTGAAGTATGTGAAGAAAACCTAGACATGAGATTATTATATTAAAGAGAGTCAGGTTTGCCCACATAGGTATACGGATGCAAACTACGCGGGATATGCTGATGACTGGAGGTCGACAGTCGGATATGTGTTCATGTACAAAGATACCACTATATCCTGGTGTGGTAAGAAGTTAGACTCTATTTCCCTCTCCACCACTAAGGCATAGTACGAGGCATCATCCTTAGCTGCTCAAGAGTGTATTTGGCTGTGGATATTGGTGACGGATGTTGATGAGGAGGTCAAGGGACCGACCTTGCTTTACAGTGACAATGAGAGTGCCCTGAAACTGGTAACGAATCTAGTCTATCATGCGCAAACAAAACATATTGATGAAAATGTTTAAGTTGTCTACCTAAATCACCTAGAGATGGTGAATAGGTGAGTTCTGCGTCTTTTTGTAGAATGATAATTTGCACGAGCGATGCACAGAAAGTAAACAAGCAACCACAGACAACACCAAGAATTATAGTGGTTCCCTAACCTTGGGTAAATCCACTTTCCACCTCACCGATCTAGCAACACACTAGACTCGGCAATTCCACAAATCTCTCGGATTGAAAACAATCCTACAACTCAGAACAAAGTTCTTATAACTTCGAGCAAAAACTACTCGTACAACAACTCGGAGAATAACTCCTACTACTCGGAGTAAAACTCCAACAAAAAATAAAATGAATTTACAATCAAAAATACACTGTCTTATCTTCACACATCTGGTTGAAACTAGGCTTCTTCCTTCTTGAAAAACTGAAAAGCCCTTATCAGAAGAGTTGAGGAAGAATTCTTAGAATTCTTGGATCTAAGAACTTAGGTTCACCACAATCAAGGAGAAGATTAGGACATGTCGAAAGTCTTGATCGGTGAACCCCTTCTTGTCTGAATCTTTGGATCGAGAGAAGATCGGCAATGAAGAACAGAGCGGCGGCGGCGCTTCTCGATTTAGAAATTTTTGAATGATTCAAAACCTTGAAAACTCTTCTTAGGGTTTGTCAATTCTGACAAGACCTTTTATAGACCATTCTTAACGGTCTAGATTACATTAAATGAGAGTCACGTGGACCAATTAGGAGTTAATGAAATTTGAAAATGAATTCATCAAAACTTAGAAAAAATCAGAAAACTGAACTTCATTTCTCGAGAGAGGCAATTGTTCTCGAGAGGAAATTTCTATTTCTCGAGAAGAGGTATGAAGTTCTTGAGAAAAATACTTAAGAAAAATGTAAAGGTGGAATTCAGGTATCTCGAGAAATAATAAACCTGTTACTCGAGAACGATAATTCATCTCGAGAAAAATTCTCTGGTTCTCGAGAAAAGAATTCTGGGTCTCGAGAAACAGCATCTGGTTCTCGAGAAAAGATCCTGGTCTTCTCGAGAAAAGTCATTGGCTTCTCGAGAAAAAGACTTGGAGAGATTTTAGAACTTATATAAAAGTAACTCGAGAAGAAGAGTTATGATCTACTCGAGTACACATGGATTTCTCGAGAACTGCACTAGGCTTTCTCGAGAATAGCTTCTGCTACTCGAATACATGACTGAGCTTACTCAAGTACTAAAATCAATTCTACTCGAGTACAATAAGTCCTACTCGAGAAAAACACTTAGAAATTTTCTATTATCCTGAAAAATGATTTTCTTCAAGAAATCTAGCAACCAGCTTTTCTCCCATAGTTTTATTACTTGAAAATGAAGTGTGTACCAATAGAGAGGTTACACATGAGTCAACACTATGGATCACACAATGAGGGATTACATTGTATGGTCATGTGTTTGGTGACCCATTGTAAACTGACATTAGTCCACACTTGCCAATTATAACCTGCAAGCACTCAATTTGAAAAGACATCAAATACAAACTTAATTCATCCTAGTTTAATGGTGACTTCATACAAATTTGGGTTATTGTGGATACAATACCCAACAATCTCCCCCTATTTGTAGAAGTCAGAACCCTTTACACTAAGGTGAATTATATCAAGATAAACAAATAAAGAAACCAATAGCCATAAAAAGTGGAAGAAATGTTATGCAATAAAAGATATAAATCATCAAACTTTAAAGATGTATATATATAGAAATTATCCAGGAAAAGTTTATTCATCAAAATTTCTCATATATAAGACTTTAATCATCTTCTATCCCTTCTTGGTCTGTTGTTGTTGCTGCTTCTGAAGTTTGTCTTCTTGTCTTTGGAAATTCATGCATGGCTTTGGAAAATACTTGGCTGGTCTGGGAGGAGCAGTTGGATCATCTCGACTATACTTTCTATCATGTAGTCTTCTGAGAGTCATGGATTTTTCATATTGCATCCATTCAGTATGAGAGTAGTAATCATCCTTGTGTCCACTAAATTCCATAACAAGTCTTAAAGTATCAAGAGTAATGGATTTTGATGTAGGGCTCCAGACCTCAACAAATTCTCTTTCAGCATGTTCTGGCATGGGAGTGGACCTGCTGGCAGAGGCACCATCACCATACTTTCTTCTTTTAGATTTTTGTATCTCAGGAGGTACTTGAGGAGGCACGTTAGCTTGTTCACAATCATATACTTGATCATATGTGTCAAGAGGTGGAGGTTCAAAATGTTCAGGGCCTGGAGAGAATGTAGGTCTATTTACATCCAGGCTGGCAGGATGGGGTGCAGAGGGATTAACTGAGAAGTCAGGGAAAATTTGATTGTGCATCCATACTGTAGTATCATATGTATAAAGCTTTGTGCTCTTAACTTCCTTTAGCACTAATGCTTGAATTTTTTTTCATTTGATCATCCCATTTATCTTTCATTATTTGTAGTTACTTCTCTAGCTATTCTTTGACTTTATCCTCTCCATTCTGACTTCTACAGATAGGGTACTTATAACATCCTCTTTGAACTTTCTAACTTCTTCACATGTTTTAAAGTTATAACTTTCAGCATTCTTTTCCAATTGAATTTGATTATTTGTCAGGGTGGCTGATTGGTCCATGACATGACCAATACTAGTGATTGTATGGTCTAAGGCTTTCCCACCTATTTGGAATAGGTGTTTGAGAGAATCAGTATTATATTGTATTTCAGCAAATCATCTGCTCATCTCTTTTTTTAGAGCAGTCATTTTGTCAGTGACAACTTTAAGAAAGTCATCAAAATATGTTTTTTACTGGGCAAGCATAAACTCAATCTTACCCAGGAGGGTATCGGCAGTATTTGCTTCAGATGGAGGAGGTGGAGGAAGGATAGGAGCAGTCCAGGGAACTATTTCTTCAATAATTATTGAGCTCTGGACTCTGGTGGTGTGAATCATGACGTCTCCTTCCTCACTAATAATAGCAGGGAGGGAGAAGTCTAGGCTTCTAGGGGGTGGTTCAACTGCTTCAGGAGATACTGCTTTATCATCAGAAATAGAAACTATTTCTTCATTTTGTACATCCTCAATAAGAGATTGGTGGTGAGAATGTTCTGGTTTAGTAGAATGGTGTGGTTCAGGAGAATGTTCTGGATGGGATGGTTCTGGTTGAGAGGAATCATCTTATTGAGATGGATGGTCTTCAGGCAGAGGAGATGGAGGTTCTTTAGAGTTGAGTTCCTCTATCATCCTGTGGATGTCTTCTTCTTTAGATAGTACTTGATCATATACTTGATCATCAGTAAGCAGTTCTTCAGCAAGAGCAGACACTTATGAAGATATAGCAGTAGGTGGAGCAACATCTGAAGGAATAGCAGATTGATTTGTCTCTGGGATAGAGGTGTCTCTAGCAGCAGCAGATTGAGGCTGAATCTTCTTCTAGAACTGTTTTTACAGCAGAAGGTGAAGTGGTGACTTGGGCTAGAATTTCGGTATGGACTGTGTGTAACGGTCCAGGCCCATCCCATGGGAACCTGCTGGACCGCCGGCCTACCAGAGTCCAGACCCGGGCCCACTCCTGGTAGTCATCCTATCACATTCAAGCCTGTAGGCCATGTACCCCAACCCCTCTTCGGCCTGTTTATCGGCACGGTAGGTTGTTATCACTAGGTCTCGAACCCAGGACCTTGATAAGAAAGCTTTCCACCACTCCCTCATCACCAACTGAGCTGCAAGGACTCTAGTAGGCCGGCGGTCCAGCGGGTTCCCATGGGATGGGCCTGGACCGTTACACTTTGGCTGGAGTTGAACTTTGAGTAGGCTGTACTAGCGTGGATGGAGCAGGATCCCCCACAATAACTGAATCAGTTATTTTATGAGAGGGTGGAGATGGAGTCCTGACTTCATATTCATCTATTCTTGGTGCTTGGTCAGATTGTTTTTGAAGCTCGATCTCCCATCTTTGGATGGAGGTGATTGAGACTTTCTTCATTTGGTGAAGGGTCATGCCCTTAGCCATGGAAAACACATCTGGATTCATCTGATTCAAATAAAGAGATAAAATTCTGGCATAATTGGGGTTCTTGATACTTGCCTTGATTTTATCAAAAATCATCATGCCCCATTGAAACTGTTTTATGCATATTACAGCAGTCATCATATCGAAGAACTCTGTGGTGATGTAGCTGATATAACTAGTCCGACAGAGGAGGACTTTTCTAAGGATATCTGTAAGTAATTTACTTTCTGCATTCATATGCTGTCGGCGGTTGGTAACTATAGAGTCGGGAAGTCCACAAAATCCATATGCCCTTTCATAGTCTGTGCTTATTAGATCATCTTCCATGTTAATCACTGGTAGCCGCAAAAATTGTGAAATAGAGTTAGAAGTCATCTTGATTTTGAAGTCACAAACCTTAGACTTCAGGACTTTGTCATTGTGCTTGATCTTGGCATGTTAGAAAAATTCTTCTACATCAAAAATTAGCACTCGGCAAGGGTGTTCAAGAATGAAAGATAATTCGGTGGTGTCGAGCAAGATGAGAACATTTCTGAAATCATCAGAAATTTAGCTGATTCAGGTGGAGATGAGTTTGTTGCTGATGCCTAACTTGGATGAGGAGGCCATTGATTTGAAGAATGAAACATTTGCTGGCCGGCAGAAGGAGAAGTAGGGTTGTTTGCGGCAGTTCGGCGGAGACGGAGAAGTTGAAGAGCCTTTCTCGAGAGAGGGATTTTGAATTTCGGGGATAGGAAATTTCTTGACAATCTATATATATACCCTAAATCTTAATATTAATGAAATAAATAAAGCTAAATTACCTGTAGTAAGGTGACTGAATTTGCACAGGTGCTAATAACAAAAATTTGAACTTAATACCGATTTTCCATCTGATTTCTCGAGTGAGATAATAGTTCTCGAGAAGAAGAAAGTTATTACTCGAGTAGTAGCTATCTTGTTCTCGAGTAGAAGATATCTCGTTCTTGAGTAGAAGTTGTCTTGATCTCGAGTATAGCTATTTTTCCCGAGAAGTAAGTCTATTGTTCCCGAGTATAAATGATGTACTCGAGAAATGAAGTCCAGACTTTGAGTTTTCTTAATTTTTGAGAAGCAACCTGATTCTGAACTTTGTTGTGTGGCACTTTTCTTAAGCATTCTTTTTTGAGCATGCCAAGTTCTGTTTTGAAGAACGAGAACTTATCCTTGTCTAGTGGCTTTGTGAAGATGTCTGCAACCTGCCTGTCAGTTGGACCATATTGGAGATTGATATCTCCATGCTCCATATGCTCCCTGATAAAATGGTACCGCGGCTCTATATGTTTTGTCCGGCTGTGAGACTCTGGGCTGTTGGCTATTGTAATTGTACTGGAGGAGTAGCAAAACATCGGAATGTTCTTAAACTTCATATTGTAGTCTTCAAGTTGATTTTTGATCCACAGTAATTATGCGCAACAACTACCAGCAAAAATATATTCTGACTCGGTCGTTGAAATTGCAACACAATTTTGCTTCTTGTTGCTCCATGAAATGGGTCTTCTTCCTAGGAATTGACAAGTCCCGGAAGTGCTTTTCCTGTCATCTTTTCTTCCAGCAAAATCCGCATCTGAAAAACATATCAGTTCGCTATCGTTACTTCTTGGGTACCATAAGCCAATATTTAATGTACCTGTAACTCTACGAGTTCTGATACCATCCCGAGGATCTCCTATGATTTGATCAAGTGGGTGATACTTCATGTGTTTAAGCTCTAAAGTCCCTGCATCTGGAGCTTCCTCTACCATTGGAGTGACTTCATCAACTTGGATCACATCTTCATCATGGTGATCAACCTATCCAATTAGGGTTAGAGTGGTGATCTTGATGAACTTTTGAGCTTTTTCTTCAGTTGGCTCATCCAAGTTTAATTCCTTTAGTCTGGAACCTGCATCTTCAATAAACACACTAGAAAAGTTGCCTTGCAGCAAGCTCGTCTCATCAAATACAACATTGATAAATTCTTCTACAACCAGGGTTTTCTTATTAAAAATCTTATATATCTTATTATGGCTACTATAACCTACGAAAATACCTTCAAAACTCTTTTCACTAAATTTAGTTGTGTGATACTTCCCATTGTTAAGGACGAAGCATTTACTACAAGAGATTCTAAAATATGAAATAGTCGGTTTCCTGCCCTTTAGTAGTTCATAAGGTGTCTAATTATGGTTCTTGTTTATGAGTGCTCGATTTTGCATGTGGCATGCAATGTTGACGGCTTCAGCCTAGAAATATTCTGGTAGTGAGGTGTTGGATCCCTAGTTGATTTGGGCTAGGTTCACTAGCTTAGGATGTGACCCATCATGTATAGCCAGGGTCAAATTTGTGTCCTAGAGTCTAGGCCAAGTCCTTAGAGTCAACTTCAGATGGACCAGCCATCCTCCAGACTATCAGAGACTCAAGAATTAGAAGATTTCACGACTAAGTAAAATGAGTTCGACGTTCGTCGAACTCAGGTCGACGAAAGGCGTTCTGAGCTAGACGATCTTGAGACATTTCTCTGTGCTGAGCTCGACGATCCTTGTTCTCAGTTTGACGAAAATTGGGACTCTTCAACTCGAGATTTTTCTAAGTCCAGCTTCAAGCTTTGGTCGACGAATAAGAATCTGAGCTCGACGAACTTGGACCTCAAGTTCACAACTTCTCAGGTCGACGAAGTCAACTTCTCAGGTCAACGAATTCAGTACTCTACTCGACGATTTCTGGTCGACGATTTGAATCCTTCTCAGTCAAATACTTCTCAGATTCTAAGTCCGCAATCATTCTTCGCTCGACGAATTTGGATCTCTGTTCGACGAATAAAGAATGATAGTGATGATTATCTGTTCGACGAATTTGGATCTCAGCTCGACGAATGAAGATTGTTAGTTCGACGAAGATTGAAGTAGAACTGATAAGATTCCCTGGAAGACCAATTGTTATTGTCTGGTCGATGAACTCATCAACTCAGCTCGACGAACTTTGAACTCAGCTCGACGATTCCTGTTCTTCATTCGACGATCCCAGATTAGGTCTTCTCCAGTTTTCCGTCCCTTTTCTTGGCGATGATTCCTGAGTAATTAATGCTCAATCTTCTCGGAATGTTACCGTTGGAACGAGCATTTATCATGGATTATTACATGCCATTTTTCCATGGGACAGTTAGGGAAATCATTGATTGTCTCTTCCTTCCCAGGCCGATTGCATTTACTACTCAAAGTTTCAAATTTCCAAGTGTTCTTCAGTCAGTCTTTTAGTCAGAAAAGAAAAGATCAAGCAGTTAGACAGATACAGACAGACATTGCACTCAAGAACAATCTTATAGAAATCAATAGTTTTCATACTGCAATCAGCCTAAGCCAGAGAACATCTTCAAGAAGAAGAACATTTAATCACTATCAAGAGTCTTCTTTCTTCAATCCTACAGGACAACTTCAGAAGGACAACAATCTCTATTTGTCAAAGAAGTTCCTAAAGAATTCTCTGGTCAAGGCAATCAAAGTCTTGAAGACCTGTCACCCTGAAGCAGTGCTCCAGATTTCCTGATCCATTCAAGATCTCAGGGGGAGCAATCTACTGAAATCAATCCACAAGTCTTCTCAGTTGTTATTGAGAAAGAGAAGACACCATCACCCCTTTTTCCATCCTCTGTACAGGGTTTTAAATCCCTTCAAAATTATTCCTGGTTGCAAGTCTCCTACCAAAAGACTTGAGGTTTTAGTTTTTGAGCACCTGAACAAAAGCTCATTGGTGTCAGGTAGTTGATCAAAAACCTGAGTGGATTCCTACTAGGGTGGTAAAAGAGTGGATGTACCCAGGTTGGGGAACCACTATAAATTTCTTGTGTCGTCTGGTTGCCCTTTTTCTTTTGTTTTGGCTGTGCTCTGTGATTGGTTAAGTTGTTGTGCTTATTTCTTTATTCATTAATCTATTCACTTAGGATTACAGCAAAAGCTGTAAAAAGTTTGTAGTGAGCACAATACTCTATTCACCCCCCCCCCTCCCCCTCTAGAGTATTTCAGATCTAACTTGCACGTTCAATTGGTATCAGAGCCAGGCTGGTTAATCTACCACACCTTAAGAGGTTAATTGGTTGTATAGGCTAACACCTAAACCATAAAGATCCCTCTTGTTAGATCTGATTATTTTGTTTTTGTTATTAGATTTATTTTTTCATAGAAATGGCTCAAAACAAAGATTATGCAAGCATCAGACCTCCAGTATGCAATCTTAACAAGTTTGCCATCTGGAAGGCAAGAATCAAATTATACATGAATTCTATTGATGAGGATATTTTTGCTTCCATCTTGACAGGAGTACCTCCAGCCCCTACAGCTTCTACAAGCACCTCCACCAACATGACTGCAGTACCTCCTCTAGAGAATAATGATGCCTACAAGAAAGCCAAAATTGCAGATGCAAAGGCAATGAACATCTTGGCTCAAACTATGTCAGATGACATATTTTAGATGGTGGCTGAGTGCAGCTCAGCCAAGGCCATTTGGGATTCCCTCAACCAAATGGTAGTTGGTTCAGTAGATGAAAGGGAAGACAGGAGATCAAATCTTATATCCTTGTATGAGAATTTTAAAAAGGATGAGGCTGAATCAGTGGCTGAGATGTACAATAGGTTGAGTTCAATCATCAATGAGCTCAAAACCTTGGATAAGGACATCACCCTGACAGAGGTGAATGATAAGATCTTGATGTGCTTCCTTATCTCTTGGGACTCAAGAATCTGGCCTATCAAATAAGCCAGAAGCCTAAATGAGATATCCACTGAATCTCTGCTACGCAAATTGAAGTCTTATGAGCAGTTGATAAAATCAAGAGAAGCAGCTGAACAGAAGTCAACAACTCCAGTGAGAAAGGATCACAACATAGCCTTCAAGGCATCTGAGGAAAGTGAGACCTCAACATCCAATGAGGAACTCATGAGCCTCTTTGCAAAAAGATTCTATAAAATGGCTAGAAAGGATTTCATAAGGAAATCATCCAGGCAGGATGATAAGCCTAAGTATGACAAGACACCAACCAAGGAGGTTGTGTGCTTTGGTTGCAGAAAGCCTGGACATTACATCTCAGAATGTCTAGAAAACCAGAAGAAGGAGAAAAGCAGAGAAAAGGACTCCAGGAGAAAACACAGCAGCAGACCCTCCTCCAGCAAGTACAAAAAGAAAGACAAGGGCTTTGTTGCTGAAACATGGAGTGATACTGAAGAAGAATCATCCTCTTCCAGCTCAAGTGAAGAAGAGGAAGAAGCAAGATCCAAGGAGGTTTGCCTTATGGCAATTGATGCCTCCAGGAGCAATTCAGGATCAGAAGGAGAATCTGAATATGAGGAAGCCTCAGACTCAGAGGCAGATCAGGTTCTTTCAAGCTTTGATTTTAATTCTGATTTATTTAAAATTGAATTTAAAACTATGTGTTTAGATTTAATTAATTCAGAGAAAGAAATAAAAACCCTTAGAGAAAGACTAGGAAATCTTGAATCTGTTAACTCAGAAAATATTAAACAAAAAGATCAACTAACTTTAGCAAATGAACAGATAATTAAATTAAAATCTGATTTATGTGAGGCTAAACAACTTGAGCAGTCTCTCAATGGGAGAAGTCTCAAGTTGATGGACATAACAAGCACAGTAAATGCCAGATTAAATGTCAAGCTGGGCTTGGGTGCATCATCAGGTTTGCCCCCATAATTAAGAAAAACATTCTTACCACACCCATTAAATTTATCTCTGCCAAGGGAAAAGAAAAGATAATAGACAAACCAATGTCTGCAAACAACCCAAAACCCATAGACAAGAGAAATAAAAATCAGAAAACAGCTAATAAAAAAAAGGTTCAGCAGCATTCGTCGAACTCAGATCGACGAAATGTGGCCAGTTCATCGAACCCAGATCGACGAACGTTGAACGCAAACTTTAGTAATAACAATTCGTCTAACTGCGATTGACGAACTTTGTATGGTTCATCGAGCAGAGGTCGATGAACATGGGCCGCAGAAAATGACTATTGTCATTCTCTGAGCAGAGATCGACGATCTCAGCCCTATTCGTCGAACTCTAGTAGACGAACTTACAAGAATTCGTCGAACCCAGAAAGACCAAACATAAATCATTTCTCTTACAGAAACTCTAAGCCAGCTAATAAACCATTCAATCCAGTAGTTGATTGGGTTATTCCACCTAGGAGATATCACCCCTTAGGTTATAAATCTCAACCTACTTTGTCAGTTATCTCCAGCTTTTATTTTCAACCAAATAAAGGACCCAAGGTAACCTGGGTCAAGAACAATTGAGTTTTGTTTTTCATTACAGGTACAGGTGAAGAGCTGTCCAAGGGTGAGTCAGACCTGGTACTTGGACAGTGGTTGCTCCAAGCATATGACAGGCGGCAAGGACATTCTATCCAATTACAAGTCCAAGCTAGGACCAAAGGTAATCTTTGGTGATTCAAATAGTGGTCAGTCAGAAGGATATGGAGCAGTAAAGATTGGAACAGTTACCTTCAAGAGAGTAACATATGTAAGAGGACTCAAACATAACCTAATATCCATAAGTCAATTATGTGATGTAGGTTATCAGGTACACTTTAACTCTACCTCATGTTCTATTATCAATAATGAAAATAAAACTGTTTTAATTGGAATTAGACAAGGTAACATATATCTAGTAGATTTTATTTCTGCCAAAACTGATGTTTGTTTACTCAATATCACTAGTAACCAAAATGAGTTGTGGCATAAAAGATTAGGTCATGTAAACCTTAAGAATATAGCTAGGTTATCTAAATACAACCTTGTTAGAGGTTTACCTTCTGGCCCCTACAAGAAGGAAAACCTATGCAGGGCTTGTCAATTATGCAAGCAAACTAAAACTAGTTTCAAATCCATTAATAAAGTCATTCACCTAGGATTTTGTATTTGCTTCATGTGGATCTATTTGGACCCATTGCAGTACAAAGCCTAGGAGGGAAGTATTACACTTTAGTGATTGTTGATGACTTCTCCAGATTCAGTTGGGTAGCCTTTTTGAGAACTAAGTCAGATACATTCAAGGTTCTTACAGATTTTCTCAGGACCATACAGATTGAGTTCTCTACTCATGTTGCATTGATCAGAAGTGATCATGGCACAGAGTTTGAGTCTCTTCTTATGCATGAGTTCTGTGAGAAGGAAGGTATCAGGCAGTGTTGGGTACATTGGTCAAATGTACCTGATTTGAAGAAGCCTCACCCAACTCAATGATATACATCATAATGTATTTGATGTATGTTGAGTTTACTTGTGCAGGTTAAGTAATCACTGGATTGAAGCAAAAAGGTTCTAAGTCCATGTGTCGACACCCAGAGTGAAAGTGTCGACACTTAAGAAGACTTGTGTCGACACCCAGACAAGCAGTGTCGACACTTGGAGTCATTGTGTCGACACTTGGGATGCAGAGTCGACACCAGACAGTAAGTGTCGACACTTGGAGCTGTGTCGACACTCAGTGAAGAAAAGTGTAGACAAAAAGTGTCGACACAAGGAGCTGTGTCGACACCCAGTGAAGCTATGTCTACACCAGAAAGTGTCGACACTTGGAGCTGTGTCGACACTCAGCAAAAGTCTGCAGAGACTAAGTTAAAGTATCGACACTCAGAACAATGTGTCGGCACTCAACAGAAGAGTCAGCACTTAAAGTATGTGTCGACACCCAGAACAATGTGTCGACACTCAACAGAAGAGTCAGCACTTGAAGTATGTGTCGACACCCAGCACAATATGTCGACACACAACCAGAAGAGTCAACACATGAAGTATGTGTCGACACCCAGCACAATGTGTCGACACTCAGCTAAAGACTCTACACTTGAAGAAAGTGTCGACACAAGGAGCTGTGTCGACACTTAGCAAAGATCAGAAAGATCAACAAAATTATTCTAAGTACAAGTGTCGACACTAAGGGAATGTGTCGACACTCAGCTGAAGTCTCAACAAGAAGAAGGTGTGTCGACACAAGGAGCTGTGTCGACACTCAGCAAGTATCAACATAGAAGACTATGTGTCGACACCAAGAAGTAGTGTCGACACTTGACAGATTCAACACAAGAAGTTATGTCGACACAAAGGTGATGTGTCGACACTTAGAAGAATTCAGTACAGATAGAAGATCAAGTACTTGTGTCGATACTCAATTTCATTGTCGACACCTGAAGAAGAATCTGTGTCGAGACATACAAGGAGTTGTGTCGACACCTTGTAGACTTGTGTCGACACTTACACAGCATGTGTCGACACTTGGTCTATAAGTGTCGACACTTAAAGATAGAAAGTATCGACACTTTCAGACAGTTAGAGATTTTCAAGAAATGACTGGATGACTTGACAGCTGCCGTTCCAGCCGGTCTACAGCACCTGTCAGAGATATCAGAAGTCAGTTATGAACCGGACCAGCCGGTTACCATGAAGAAGGCCTATAAATAGGCTCATACAGTTTACAGAAACTGTCGTTGAGGTTGATCACATTATTGAAGAACAAGTTATTAAAGTGGTACACAGAGTATCAACACAAGAAGATCTTGCAGTCCAAGTGCAGATCTAAGAAGTTGGAGAGAGAGGGCTCCATCCAAGAAATCAGCCTCTGGAACTAGGCTGAGAAGAAGGATTCAGATTCATTCTGGATCTTAAGTGGCAGAGGTCAAGGAACAACTGCAGGAGGATTCAGTCTTATTCAGTTCTACTCAAGAAGCTTTGAAGAAAGCTAAGTCAGATTGAATCCAGCTGAGTTCTTCCAAGAACTCATCAAGAAACTCTCAACTTCCCTCTTTTATTTCTGAGTTATTGAGTTAATATTTGTAATATATTTTTATCTTGTAGGATCCTTTGGATCTGAGTGTATTGTAAGCCTATAATTATAAAGGCTGAGGGTAGGGCTTGAGAGCCTGAGTGTAGGAGATTGTGATCTCTGAGTGTAGGCCTTGGTTGGCTGAGTGTAGGCCTTGATTGGCTGAGTGTAGGCCTTTGTGGCTGAGTGTAGGCTTTGGGATAAAGCTGAGTTGTAGGGCCTTGGGCCTGAGGTGTAAGAACCAATTTGGGTTCTGAGACAGTGGAGGAGTTTGGCCGAATCTAGTACACTGCTAGATAGGCGAAGGGGGAAAGTGGATGTACCCATATCTTGGGGAACCACTATAAACCACTGTGTATGCTGTGCTGTGTTGTGATTGTTGCTGTATATGCTGTGTGTTTGCTGTGATAAAATAGTTAGTATTCTGTGATATAACTGATTGCTGACATTAAAGTTTAAAAAGGATTAGGTCACCTATTCACCCCCCCCCCCCCCCCTCTAGGTGTTTAGGTACCATATCTTTCAAGTGGTATCAGAGCCAGGTTCCTCAAAAAGGACTAACAGTCTGAGGAGATCCTGTTTGGCAGATTCAGTGTAAGGCAAATCACAGATTCAAGAAAATCAAGAAACATGGGTTCCTCTGAGAATCACAAGGAATTGGGTTCCATGAAATTACCCATATGCAGGAAAGAGATCTTTGGGATCTGGAAGGAAAGGGTAAGGTTGTTTATGGAGGCCTCAGACCCTAGAATCTACATCACAGTAAAGGAAGGGTCTTATGTGCCCATGAAGATTTCAGTTTTAGATGCAAATCAGAGAACTCCAAAGGATTTCTCTGAGATGACTAAGGATGAGATTGTCCTAGCCACAATGGACAAGAGGGCACAGAACATAATAGTGAGTGCCATTGATGATGCAACTTTTCAGAATCTTAAACACTGTAAGACAGCCAAGGAGATGTAGGACACTCTTATAGTGTATATGGAAGGATCTGAAGAAGTTAGACAAGATAGAAAATCCTTGCTAAATCAGGAGTATGAGAGTTTTAGACAAGGTAAGGGTGATAGTATAACTGAGTGCTATAAGAATTTCTACAGAATAGTTAATGAACTCATGTCTTATGGAAGAGAGTTCAGTAACTATGAACTAAATGATAAGTTCTTAAGGTCCCTAACCAAAGATTGGGACACAAAGATCTGTGCCATTAGAGAAATGGCTAAGTTGGGAGAAATTCCTCCTCCTACACTGTTTGGCAAGTTGTTGTCATATGAAATGCAATTGACAGTGAGGAAGGAGGAGGAGAAATCAACAAGGACTGAGCACAAGGAAAGAACTGTTGCTTTCAAGACAGAAGTTCCCAGAAAGTGCAGGAATAAGTCATCAACTCCACCTCCAGAGGTAGTTGAATCAGAATCAGATGAGTCAGTCAGCACAAAGACTGAGAGCAGTGAAAGTGATGAAGACTTTGCTGCCTTCACTAGACACTTTCAGAAATTCTTGAAGAAGAAACAGTGGAGGTCAAGACCTTCTTCTTCAAAGGGAAAGGAAGTCTTTTATCAGGAGAAAAAGCCTTCAAAGAAAGACAGGAAGAGGACAAAGTCAAGCAAGGCAACTGGATCTAAGATAGTGTGCTATTGCTGCAATAGACAGGGCCATGTTATTGCAGATTGTCCAGAGAAGAGAAAGGAATCTAGTGACAGGAAAAAGACTCACTTCAAAGGCAAGAAAGAGAAGTCTTTTGTAGCCAAGAAAGAGAAGACTCTATCAGATATCTCTTCTTCAGAAACTGAGTCTGAGGCTGAAGCCTATATCGGGTTGTTTGCTGAAGAAGAAGAGGAAGAATTCATGCAGATCATGGAGTCTATTTATGAACAAGAAGACAGTCAATGCCAAGGGCTAATGGCTTTGAAAGAGAGTGCCAAAATCCTGGAGCAGCCAGGACCCAGTCAGGTACAAAGTTCAAGTTTAAATTCAGTTTCTTGTTCTAGTTCAGAATCAGATTCATCTTCATCAAGTGATGAAAGTGCATCTGAGTCTGAGGATGATATTCATCAGCTTATAGATGAATATAAGGTACTGTTGCAAGCTTACAAGAAAAGCAAGTCCCTAGCCAAAAGTCAGGCAAAGAAAATTGCTGATCTTAAAGCTGCTGCAACAGATTTTGAGAAGCAATTTGATCAAAAGCTGAATGAGATAGCCAGACTGAAACACATAACAGTGATTCAGATGGGGACTATCACCTTTAAGAATGATCAAATTAAGTGTCTGGAGATCAATCTTCAGAAGGAGAAGTACTTAGTTGCTAGGTTTTCTAAACCTAAGTCAGTGTTACCTTTAATTGATGATTTTGTTCATCATAAAGGCAAGGCTGGATTGGGCTTTACTAGACCTGCAAGGACTGAGCAGTCCAAGTCTAAGTCCAGGAGCAAAGCCCCAACATTCAACAAGTCTGTTGTAGATAAGACAGCAAAGGCTGTACCTAAGCAAAGGTACAATAAGTTTGAATGCTGGTGCTGTGGCAAGGTTGGGCACTTTGCAGTAGACTGTTGGCACAATGTTAGTGCCAAAATGAGTAGCAAGCTACCTGGTGGAAAGCCAGTAGGTAACTTTGTCAGATTGCAGACTAACAAGTACCAAGGACCCAAGAATTCTTTGGGTTCTAAGGTTCATTAATCTGTTTTGCAGATGAGTCCAAGTGGCCATACCCCAACATGGTACTTGGACAGTGGATGTTCCAGACATATGAGTGGAACAAGAGGATTACTAAAGGACTACATTCCAGTAAAAAATGGTCCAAAAGTAACCTTTGGTGGTTCTGAAAAAGGAATCATTAAAAGATTTGGTAACATTTCTACAAACTTAGTTACCATTACTCAAGTGGCTTATGTTAAAGGGTTGAAACACAACCTAATAAGTATAAGTCAATTAAGTGATGTAGGGTATGACATCTCATTTGTTAAAAATGGTTGTCATATCAATAGGTCAAGTGATCAAGAGATCATTTTGACAGGTTATAGGAAGAGGAATGTCTACTGTCTAGACATTATGATTGAGAACAATGGTTCTCAAGTTTGTCTTGTAGCTGATGAGAAGGTCTCTCATTTTGTCAAATGGCACAAGAGGCTTGCCCATCTTAACTACAAGACTATTAGCAAACTCTTTAGCAAAGAGTTAGTGAGGAATGGTCCTCAAGTTAAGTGTGTTAAAGATGGTATTTGCTCAGCTTGTCAAAAGGGCAAGCAGACTAAATCCACCTTTAGAAGCATAGAAAACAAAGATGATGTGAGGTGTTTATACCTCTTGCATATGGATCTTTTTGGTCCAATGCCAGTTCACAGCTTAGGTAGGAATGTCTATACCTTTGTAGTTGTAGATGACTACTCAAGGTTTTCCTGGGTGTTTTTCTTAAGACAGAAATCTGAAACACCTAGTGTCTTCCACAACTTTGTCAAGCAAATTCAGAATGAACTAAATAGTACGGTGGTCAAGATTAGAAGTGACCATGGCACTGAATTTCAGTCTGATAGCATGACAAAACTATGTGAAGACTTTAGGATATTTCAAGAATTCTCTTCACCTAGAACACCTCAGCAAAATGGCATTGCTGAGAGGAAGAATAGAACCTTGATAGAGGCTGGTAAGACCCTACTAAGTGATACATCACTGCCAGAATATTTCTG
The DNA here is from genome assembly GCA_039583875.1 of Platanthera guangdongensis. Taxonomy (NCBI): domain Eukaryota; kingdom Viridiplantae; phylum Streptophyta; class Magnoliopsida; order Asparagales; family Orchidaceae; genus Platanthera; species Platanthera guangdongensis. The sequence goes on from CM077163.1 coordinate 17,480,593, forward strand.
GGCTGAAGCAGTTAACACTGCATGCCATGTTATAAATAGGGCTACCATCACTAAAAGGCTTAACAAGACCCCCTATGAAGTTGTGAAAGGCAGGACACCAAACCTATCCTATTTTAGGATCTTTGGTTGCAAATGCTTCATACTTAACAATGGGAAGTCTTACTTAACTAAGTTTGCTGCCAAGTCCCAAGAGGGAATTTTTGTTGGGTACAGCAATAACAGTAAGGCTTATAGAGTCTACAACTTGACTACACAAGTTGTAGAAGAATCTGTGCATGTAGTTTTTGATGAGACTAAACTTATTAATAATGAGTTGTCTAGTAGTGTATGCAGCCCCACAGGTTTGACAAAGAAAATGGACAAGCTTACTATAGAAGAAGTGCCTGCTGCAGACAGCAAGTAGAAGACAGTAGCTGTTGTCCAGGGGGAGAACTACATGTGCCAATTGCTGAAGAAATCCAAGGAGTACAGCATGATGCAGATGCTGAAGTGGTTCAACCAGAAGTTAGGATGCCTCCAGCCCACAGGCATCTTAGAGATCATCCAGTAGAGCTGATTATTGGAGATCCAAGACAAGGAGTTCAAACCAGGAGTAGAAACATGAATGCAACAATCTACTCCAGCTTTCTGTCACAAGTTGAACCTAAGAAGTTTGAAGAAGCAATACAAGATCCACAATGGACTGAAGCAATGCAAGAAGAGCTTAATCAGATCAAGAGGTGCAAGGTCTGGGAACTTGTTCCTAAACCTAAAGACCACAATGTAATAGGAACTAAGTGGATCTACAGGAATAAGATGGATGAACACGGGGTCATCATTAAGAATAAGGCTAGACTAGTTGCTAAAGGATATAGGTAAGAAGAAGGTATTGATTTTGATCAAACCTTTGCTCCAGTAGCCAGACTGGAAGTCATAAGAATGTTCTTGGCCTATGCAACCTATCAAGGATTCAAGATATACCAAATGGATGTCAAGTCAGCATTCCTAAATGGTAATCTTAAAGAAGAAGTCTATGTGGAGCAGCCTTCAGGTTTTGTTGATCCAACTCTACCTCATCATGTCTATAGACTTAGGAAAGCTTTATATGTGTTAAAGCAAGCCCCTAGGGCTTGGTATGAAACCCTATCTAGTTTTCTCATTGAGAATAAGTTCTCAAGGGGGAAAATAGATAAGACTCTATTCCTTAGGGAATCTAGAGGCAAAGTTATACTAGTCCAAATATATGTAGATGACATTATATTTGGGTCTACTGAAAGCAGCCTTTGCAAAAAGTTTGCAAAACTTATGCAAGGTCAGTTTGAGATGAGTAGTATGGGAGAGCTGAAGTTTTTCTTGGGTCTCCAAGTTAAACAGACTGAAAGTGGTTTATCCATATGTCAGTCCAAGTTCACCCTAGAACTCATAAGGAAGTATGGTATGGATTCATCCAGTACCATGAAGACTCCTATGGGGTCAAGTATGTCTCTTAGCAAGGATGATACAGGGAAACCTTGTATAGAGGGATAGTTGGCTCCCTATTATACTTGACTGCTAGTAGACCTGATATCATGTATGCTACATGTGTTTGTGCCAGGTATCAAGCCTGCCCTAAAGAGTCTCATTTGACAGCAGTCAAAAGAATATTGAGATATCTAAAGGGCACTCCCTATCTAGGCCTCTGGTACCCTAGGAATGGAGATTTTGATCTAACAGGTTATTCAGATGCAGACTTTGCAGGATGCAAAGAAGATAGAAAAAGCACTACTGGAACCTGTCAATTCCTAGGTGGGAGACTAATTTCATGGAGTAGCAAGAAGCAAACCAGTGTGGCTATCTCCACTGCAGAGTCAGAGTATGTGGCTGCAGGAAGTTGTTATGCTCAACTTTTGTGGATACAACATCAGCTAGAGGACTATGGATTTCAGGTAAGTAGAACTCCACTTTTCTGTGATTCTACAAGTGCTATTTCAATAGCTAATAACCCTGTATCACATAGTAGAACTAAACATATTGAAATTAAATATCATTTTCTTAGGGAGCATGTAGAAAGAGAAGATATTTTACTTGAATATGTTAAAACTGATAATCAAATAGCTGATATGTTTACTAAGCCCCTAGAAGAAGCTAAGTTCAATAGATTCAAAATTGAACTAGGAATGTTAAACTTAGAGTAAGTTTACAGAATTAAAATTGGCTAAGTAAAAAAAGTGTCGACACATAGACAAGTCTATGTCGACACAGAATAGTGGTGTCGACACTTCAGGAAAAAGGTGTCGACACATCCAGGATGTTGGTGTCGACACTTCAGAATGTTAGTGTCGACACATGACAAGTAGGTGTCGACACATCCAATATGGTGTCGACACTTATGTTTTACTCAGAATTTTCTAAGTAAAGTCTCGACAATATGTCGAGTTATGTTGTGTCGACACATAACCAAGTGTCGACACATAAAATCTGTTGACTAAACTTGTGTCGACACATATGTGTCGAGACATTATAAGTCAGTGTCGACACTTATTGCCAGTGTCGACACATTTTAAGTTAGCTGTCCCGCCTGTTCATCTTCAAAATTAGAAAGGTATAAATAGGATTCTGTCTTTGTTTGTCGACACGCTTTCAAAGTTTCGAGACCAAAACTACTGTGTCGACACCTCTCTTTTCTAAAGACAAATTCTACAAACCCTAATGGCACCTAAGCTTGAGGAGAACGTTAACGAAGGATATGAGCTTGTGCGCGGCGCGTTCGACGATGCCGATCAAGAAATTCAGGCAGTAGTAACCCTAGTCGCCGACTCTGGGTTAGAGTACTTAGTTTCCGAACCTACTAAGATATGGAAGAAAGAGGTTCTTGAATTCCTTAATGGAGCTGCAGTAGATGAATCTGGATACAGAATCAAATCCAGAGTTCATGAAACTAAGGTCAAGGTTTCACCTAAAAATCTGAGGAAGGTGCTCCAGCTACCAAAAACTCAAGATGAAGAAGAAATTACTGCATCCAAGACCAGGGAAGCTCTAACCTAGTGTGGACTTGATCCAAAGATGAAGATTGGTTCTGTATTTAACAGGAAAGGCATGAATAATCAAGGAAAATTCATGTCTGAGATTGTTGGAAAGGTCTTACTCAGTAAGGCTGGAGGGCATGACAGAGTGTCTGCCTATATGTTTGGAATCATGACAAGGATAATCTTCACTCTGAAAACAGACTGGTCTATAGTGGTTTATGAGAAGATTAAGGAGAGCTTGAAGAAGCCCAATCTGGGCAGAATCATTAGTCTATACCTAGCTGGTGTGATACCAGAGGTAATGAGTACTGCTGCAGGAAGCAAGATAAACCACATGAGGAAAATGGATCTAAGGATCTTTTCAAGATGGGACAGGGTGTTGTCCAAGGAAATGCCAACCCCAGAGAAGACAGTTACTAAGAAAGATACTCCTCCAAAGAAGAAAAGGAAGACAGCTCATGTGGAACAAGTGTCCACAAGTAGTTCTGGAAGTGAAGAACAGGTTGTTTTCACTCCTAATGATCAAGAGGAAGAGCCAGTAGTGAAGACTCCTGCTCCTCAAGAGATTGCTGAGATCTATGGGGAGCTACCACAAGCTAGCCCCATCCACAGGGATCAAAGCAAGGGGGAGCCTCCAGTTGTAGAAGAACCATCTACACTGGACAGTGAGCAAGCCACCACCATCATACAAGAGGTACTCACTGACCTAAATACTTTAGATTTTATTATAGAAGATGCTGATCTGTCTGATGTTAATCAGCATACTCAGCTGCATAGTCCAGTTCCAGATGTTGTTAGAGAAGACACATCTGCTGTACAAGAATTAATTCCTGATCCAGTAGTTGAAGAACTAAGAACTTCTCCAGCTTCTTCACCACCTGAATACACCATGGAAGACTTATTTCTAAATCTAGATCAAGTGGATTTTGACCTGGACAAGGAAGCTGCTGGAAGAGATAATACTGCTGCTGAGGGGGAGCAAGTGCAAGTTCTGGAAGAGCCTTTAAGGCCAGAAACTGAGAAGGCACCTGATGTGCAAGCTGACAGATCTCCAAGCCCTAAGGATAGGGTTGACATAGCCAGCACTTCTGCCTCTGAAGATGAGGAGAGTGCTAGGGCAAAGAAGAAGAAACTGTATGTCTTTAAAAGGAGAAGTCAGAGTTATAAGAAAGCTCTGCAATCTATAGCCCCATAGCCTATAGTTCAACAAGCTCCAACTGTTGATTATAGTGCATTAATGATTGCAATGCAGATAAAACTGGATGAACAGAGAAAAGCTATAGAGGCTTATGTAGATGAAGGGCACAAAGCTTTGCAGTTTGATCTGGCCCAAGATATAAAGTCTATATGGTTTGAAATGAACCTTAACAAAAAGGAAATGACTGATTGCTTCCACAAAGGTGGAAATGCAGTGGTGTATTTGGCAACACACCAAGAGAAGATCAAAGCACAGGTAGATGATATAGCATTGAAGCAAGGATATGTTCTTGAAAATCAACTAAGGATGAATGACAACTTGACTGCTTCTCATAATGCTATAGTCACTGAATTGAAGAACAAGGCTGCTGAACCTTCTACATCTTCTGATACTATCAAAGCTGAATTTGACAAAGCCTTTCAAGAAGAAATTTCTGCTGTTAAGTCTGCAATCCAAGCCTCCCAGAAAGTCATCTCTGAACAACTTCAAAAGCTCAAACCATTCTTCAAAGAGGGAATCAGATACTTGGATAGTCAAATAAGATTTCAAAAGGATGATGTCAGAGATCATATGGCTAGAGAAGTCATAAAGGGGGAGAGAGTACTAGTCAAGGCAAGCTCTGAACATGCTAAGTGGATATCAAATTCCATCAGAGCTACACTTGGATATCCTCCTCTGTGTGATGACAATGAGGTTGCTGAATCTGGACTAAATCCTGCTTATTTTGGAGGTGAGCAACCAGAAGTAGCTCAGGTCATTTATCCACCTCCAGACTTTGAAATGATTCAAGCAGATGTGAGCACAATATATATCCCACCTGAGGGCAAGGACAATGTCCATATTGAAAAGGTTGTTCAACCTATATCTGAAGCCATGCAAGAGGCTCTACAAAAAGAGGAAGAGACAAGGTTGTCCAAAAAGAGGTTTAGGGAACAAGCAGAACAAAGGCCAGACTTTGAACAGTGGAGCCCTACCTCTAGGAATATAATTTTAACTGCCTGGAAAGCTGCCAAGGACAATACTCATGACAGGAACAAATGGTTTTCTGAAGCAGAATGGAGAAAACATGAGATCAGGCAGGAAGCAATAGTTCAGTATAGAAGGAAGGCAAAGATGGGAAAGCTACCTCCTACTGCAGGGGAGCCTAGCAAGTACTTTCCTAAGCCATATCACTATTTTGAGAGGCAGAAGATCAAGGCAGAAGAACTTAAAAAGAAAGATCTAAAAGGCAAGAAGCCTGCTTTTGCTGAAACTGCTGATGCCCCTGTCAAAGCTCAAGTTCAAGCTGGCAAGGGAATAGTTATCAAGGAACCTGATCAGAAATAGATTAAGATTTTACTTGAAGATTATTTTGTAATCTTTTAAATGTAAAGCATTTTTGTAAACTACTGAAAATGTATAAGAAAAATGTTAGAACAATATATGATCAATATATTTCATGATTGTTCTGTGAATGTATCTATTTCTTACTTGTTCTGAAATGATGAATGTGTATACATGTGTGAATTAATACATGTTTATGTTTACCCTGTTGAATATAACCTGCTTTGCATCATTTTGTAATTTTTAATTATGAATGGTGTATATCATTGACTAAGGGTTATGACTTCTCCAAATAGGGGGAGATTGTTGGGTACATTGGTCAAATGTACCTGATTTGAAGAAGCCTCACCCAACTCAATGATATACATCATAATGTATTTGATGTATGTTGAGTTTACTTGTGCAGGTTAAGTAATCACTGGACTGAAGCAAAAAGGTTCTAAGTCCATGTGTCTACACCTAGAGGGAAAGTGTCGACACTTAAGAAGACTTATGTCGACACCCAGACAAGCAGTGTCGACACTTGGAGTCATTGTGTCGACACCTGGGATGCAGAGTCGACACCAGACAGTAAGTGTCGACACTTGGAGTTGTGTCGACACTCAGTGAAGAAAAGTGCAGACAGAAAGTGTCGACACAAGGAGCTGTGTCGACACCCAGTGAAGCTGTGTCTACACCAGAAAGTGTCGACACTTGGAGCTGTGTCGACACTCAGCAAAAGTCTGCAGAGACTAAGTTAAAGTGTCGACACTCAGAACAATGTGTCGACACTCAACAGAAGAGTCAGCACTTGAAGTATGTGTCGACACCCAGAACAATGTGTCGACACTCAACAGAAGAGTCAGCACTTGAAGTATGTGTCGACACCCAGCACAATGTGTCGACACACAACCAGAAGAGTCAACACATGAAGTATGTGTCGACACCCCGCATAATGTGTCGACACTCAGCTAAAGACTCTACACTTGAAGAAAGTGTCGACACAAGGAGCTGTGTCGACACTTAGCAAAGATCAGAAAGATCAACAAAATTATTCTAAGTACAAGTATCAACACTAAGGGAATGTGTCGACACTCAGCTGAAGTCTCAACAAGAAGAAGGTGTGTCGACACAAGGAGCTGTGTCGACACTCAGTAAGTATCAACATAGAAGACTATGTGTCGACACCAAGAAGTAGTGTCGACACTTGACAGATTCAACACAAGAAGTTGTGTCGACACAAAGGTGATGTGTCGACACTTAGAAGAATTCAGTACAGATAGAAGATCAAGTACTTGTGTCGACACTCAATTTCAGTGTCGACACCTGAAGAAGAATCTGTGTCGAGACATACAAGGAGTTGTGTCGACACCTTGTAGACTTGTGTCGACACTTACACAGCATGTGTCGACACTTGGTCTATAAGTGTCGACACTTAAAGACAGAAAGTCTCGACACTTTCAGACAGTTAGAGATTTTCAAGAAATGACTGGATGACTTGACAGCTGTCGTTCCAGCCGGTCTACAGCATCTGTCAGAGATATCAGAAGTCAGTTATGAACCGGACCAGCCGGTTACCATGAAGAAGGCCTATAAATAGGCTCATACAGTTTACAGAAACTGTTGTTGAGGTTGATCACACTATTGAAGAACAAGTTATTAAAGTGGTACACAGAGTATCAACACAAGAAGATCTTGCAGTCCAAGTGCAGATCTAAGAAGTTGGAGAGAGAGGGCTCCATCCAAGAAATCAGCCTCTGGAACTAGGCTGAGAAGAAGGATTCAGATTCATTCTGGATCTTAAGTGGCAGAGGTCAAGGAACAACTGCGGGAGGATTCAGTCTTATTCAGTTCTACTCAAGAAGCTTTGAAGAAAGCTAAGTCAAATTGAATCCAGCTGAGTTCTTCCAAGAACTCATCAAGAAACTCTCAACTTCCCTCTTTTATTTCTGAGTTGTTGAGTTAATATTTGTAATACATTTTTATCTTGTAGGATCCTTTGGATCTGAGTGTATTGTAAGCCTATAATTATAAAGGCTGAGGGTAGGGCTTGAGAGCCTGAGTGTAGGAGATTGAGATCTCTGAGTGTAGGCCTTGGTTGGCTGAGTGTAGGCCTTGATTGGCTGAGTGTAGGCCTTTGTGGCTGAGTGTAGGCTTTGGGATAAAGCTGAGTTGTAGGGCCTTGGGCCTGAGGTGTAAGAACCAATTTGGGTTCTGAGACAGTGGAGGAGTTTGGCCGAATCTAGTACAATGCTAGATAGGCGAAGGGGGAAAGTGGATGTACACATATCTTGGGGAACCACTATAAACCACTGTGTATGCTGTGCTGTGCTGTGATTGTTGCTGTGTATGCTGTGTGTTTGCTATGATAAAATAGTTAGTATTCTGTGATATAACTGATTGCTGCCATTAAAGTTTAAAAAGGATTAGGTCACCTATTCACCCCCCCCTCCCCTCTAGGTGTTTAGGTACCATATCTTTCAGGCAGTGCTTCTCAGCTCCTAGAACTCCCTAACAAAATGGGTTAGCTGAAAGGAAAAATAGGACACTCATTGAAGTTGCAGGCACATTATTGGCAGATGCTTACATGCCTCTATCCTTTTGGGCAGAAGTTGTAAACACTGTTAACTATGTCCTAAATAGAAGCCTTATACATAAGCTAGAAAATAAGACCCCCTATGAATTACTTAAAGGGAAGAAACCTAAAATCACATATTTTAAAGTTTTTGGTTGTATATGTTATATTCACACCAACAACAAAAGATACATTAGAAGGGATTTTTCTAGGATACTCCCAAGTAAGCAAGGCCTATAGGGTGTTTAATAAATCTACTCTTAAGATTGAAGAATCAGTTCATGTATCTTTTGATGAAACTAACATGTTTTATAAGGAGAAAGAGATTTCTACCAATAGCTTTTTGCAGGTTCCACAACTGTGTGAGTCTATAGATGGACTAAACCTTACCCAAGAGGTGCCAACCCATCCTTCTCCACAGGTTGCTGAAGACAGTGAAGAAGAAATTCAAGTGGAAGTGGTTCAACTTCCCTCAACAGCTAATAACATTCCTCAAGAGGAATTAATTACAGAAGTTGTTGTTGAACAAACTCCACCAACTGATCTTGTCATACTTAGAGATCACCCCAGATCTCAAGTGATTGGAGACATTTCAGCAGGTGTACAGACAAGGCATCAACTCAACCAAGACTTGATGCATGCCTATTTTCTCTCTCAGATTGAACCTCTCTCCATCCATGAAGCTGAGCAAGATCCCCACTGGATCATTGCAATGCAAGAGGAACTAAATCAGTTTGAGAGATGTAGAGTTTGGGATTTGGTTCCAATACCCCATAACTACCCAGTTATTGGAACCAAATGGGTCTATAGAAACAAGCTAGATGCTCAAGGAAACATAGTGAGAAACAAGGATAAGCTTGTTGCTCAAGGCTACAGGCAAGAGGAAGGAATTGACTATGACTAAACCTTTGCCCCTGTTGCAAGGTTAGAGGCCATAAGAATATTCCTTGCCTATGCAGCTCACAGGAGATTCAAAGTTTTCCAAATGGATGTCAAGAGTGCATTTTTGAATGGAGTGCTTCAAGAATAGGTTTATGTGGAACAACCTCCAGGTTTTATCTCTCTAACTCAACCCTCCTTTGTATTTAAATTGCATAAAGCTCTCTATGGTTTAAAGCAAGCTCCAAGAGCTTGGTATGAGATCTTAGCAATCTTTCTTTTAGAGTATAAATTTACAAGAGGGACCATAGATAAAACTCTTTTCACTAGACATCATAAGGACCAAATATTGTTAGTACAAATATATGTGGATGACATCATCTTTGGGTCTACTGATCCCAAATTATGCAAGAGGTTTGCTGACCTCATGCATTCCAAATTTGAGATGAGTAGCATGGGTGAGCTTTCCTACTTCCTTGGTCTCCAAGTGAAGCAACTCCCTGATGGTATCTTCCTCTCCCAAGCTAAGTATGCTAAAGAGCTTATTAAGAAGTTTGGGATGGGTGATGCTTCAGGAATGAAAACACCTATGGCTACCAATGCTGTTGTGGATTCTGATACAGCAGGGAAATCTGTAGATCAGAAACATTATAGGGCAATTGTTGGATCCCTAGTATACCTAATAGCTAGCAGGCCTGATATCATGTTTGCCGCAAGCCTTTGTGCTAGGTTCCAAGTGAACCCCAAAGAATCTCACCTTATTTTCTTAAAAAGAATTTTGAGATATATAAAGAGTTGTCCTAATCTAGGACTTTGGTATCCTGTAGAGTCAGAGTTTGAGTTAACTGGATACTCAGATGTTGACTATGCTGGATGTAGAGTGGACAGGAAGAGTACCTCTGGAACTTGCCAGTTCCTGGGTATGACACTTGTCTCCTAGTTTTGTAAAAAGCAAACATTTGTGTCTACATCAACTGCAAAAGTAGAATATATGGCTGCTGGCAGCTGCTGTTCACAAATGTTATGGATACAAAACCAACTCCTAGACTATGGTGTCAACTTAAATAATTCAACATTATTTTGTGATAATACTAGTGCTATTGCTATAACACAGAATCCAGTTCATCATAGTAGTACTAAACATATTGAAATAAGACATCATTTCATTAGAGATAATGTGGACAAAAAAAATTAACCTAATCCATATTCCTACTGATTTACAGAGAGCAGACATTTTCACCAAACACTTGGATGAGAAAAATCATCTGTTCTTTATAAATCAATTGGGAATGATCAATGGAGAAGAGTTAAATTAATTTCTGTCTGCATTCGACGAATTTTCTAGAGTTCGTCGAACGGAGTTCGACGAATTAGGGAAAGTTTGAGAGATGCTTGTCGAACGGAGATCGACGAATTCTCTGTGTGGAAATAATTTTCGTCGACCAGAGATCGATGAACTTTGCTTCAGAAGATATTTCGTCGAACGAAGTTCGACGAACTGTTTTCGATTTTTCTGGATGAGATCGACGAATTATTTTTCTATAATCTATTTCGTCGACCTCAGTTCGAAGAATTGTTTCTTTTTCGTGGAACGAAGATTGTTGATTCATATTCTGGAAAACATTATATATAGGTTTTCTTCAACCTCTGTCCCGCGCTTTCAGTTCCTTTGCTCTTGATCGCCGTTTTCTCTGTCTTTCTTGCAGGTCATCAATGGCGATTCCAGCGAGCACTTTGGCTGCCGTGAAATTCGACACCGGTTTTGACATGGATTTTGATTCATTTCAGCACTCTGACCCAATATTTCTCTACATTCTGGAATTACTCGAAGAACTTGGTCTCAAGGATTTCATGACCCGAAGAATTAAACTGCATGGAACTGAAATTAGAGAATAGGTATACACTTCTACTGTTTCTGAGGAAAATGTCTTGACAGGAAATATCGGGAGTAATGTTGTTTCTTTATCTCCCGCCGTTCTTTCTGAAATTTTTGGGTTGGTAAATGGAGAAGACGATCTGGATATGGATTCTGAAGAGTTTACGTCGATGCTGAATCTGATGGGGTTTGCCGGGAGTAACCCTAACAAGTTGTTAAAGAAACAACTCTCTGCCGCCTACCAGTTCTTGGCGGACATTGTGGGAAAAGTGCTGATGGGCAAGCACTCCGCACACGACTACATAACCCGACATCAGTTCCTTGTTATGTGTGCAGTGGTCAATAAGAGACATGTCGATTGGGGTACGATTTTCTTTGATTTGATCAAGAAGAAGAACAGCAAGAAAGAGGTTTGCTTCGGAAGAATCTTGGGGATTTTTCTTCAAGAAAAGCTGGTGAATTCATGGTCTCCCCGACCATCTTCATTAATGCCAGCAAGCGCCTCACATGCTCTTTGTTTGGCAGATGGGAGAGGACGATCACCAAGCCATCCAAGGCTTCCTCCTCTTCTATCCCAGCTTCTGAGAGCACCAGGGCTGTGAAGGCCACTCCCCACCTTGCAGAAGAGGCAATTCCATCTCTTCCAGCACCCCTTCCAGCAAAACAACTCCCTTCCTCTCCCATTCCTTCTTCAACACTTCAATCTCCCCAGCATACTTATGTGTCAACTCCTCCTCCATCTCCACCACTTGACATCACAAACATTCCCTCTTCCCCCTCTTCCCCTCTCCAAGCAGATCAACAACCAACACCTCCTGCTTCACCTCATGACACATCTATTCCTACACCACCTTAGTTCCCCCTCCACCACATTTATCCTCCATTCCATCTCACACCCTACCCTCAGACACCACCATAATAAATGCAATTCCACCTCTATCCCCTCCATCTGTTCCCCTCCCTCCATCTACTTCTCTACCTTCACCAACTACCTCTCCATCCTTGTAATCCTCCACTATATCTACAATCTTATCCCTGCTCACTCCTCTCATCAAATCCCTAATCACAGAGGCCATTACACCTCTTGTGAATTCTGTCAATTCTTTATCTGCCCAAGTGTCTCTCCTTTCTGTTGTACCCTCTTCATTCAGGGGCCTGGCTCCAGGTTCTCCTGAACCCAGGCATGGGGAGATGTTCTGTGATGAAGCAGCAGCAGATGCAGGTACAGCAACAGACACAGCAGCAGTTCCTTCTACAGCAATTTCAGATGCAGATGCAGAAATTTTGCCTGAAATTTATTCTGATTCTGATTTGATTGAATTGATTCATTTTATGGATCCTGACATTGACTTAGATGAGTTAGTTCCAGAGCAAATACAATCTATTGGTGATTTCCATTTAAATCTCACCGTTAATTTGACTGTTTTGTTGAGAAATTTTGATACTGTATATATGCAGTCTCTTCCAGAAGACTTCACTAAGCCACAGTTGGCTATTGTGCCCTATACATCTCCAATAAGTCCAGCAGTTGCTAAGCAACTCAGTGACAGTTTTGATCTTCCAGTTTTTACTCCAACCTCTGCAGTTATCCCATCTTCTCTAGAAGCTGTTTCAGCACCAATTTTTGTTATGGATGATTCCCCAATGCCTGACCTGGATGCATTGATTCAGGCAGACATTGAGGAAGAGAATAGAGCTCAAGAAGACTGCTCAGTCTTAATCAGTTCACTAGCTCCAGCTCCAGTTCCAGTTCCAGTTTCAGCTCCAGCTCCAGCTCAACCTGCCAAGCCCCAGATTTCTGCAGCTACCCTAAGAGAAATTGATACTCTGTATGATAACCCTCAGGGTTCTGACAGTAAAGAAGAAGATGATGATGATGATGATTTAGATGAAGAAGCTTCAAAGGAAAAAAAAATAAAATGCTGTCAAAGAAAAGGAAGGCTCCTCCTCCTCCAGCTCCTAAGCCTAATCCAACAGCTAACACTCCTTATTACATTTTGCATAATGTTGCTCCTTACAAGGGAATGCCTGCATGGATGTGGTTATCAAAGAATCAGCAGAAGGAAAGGAAAAGAAGTAGGAGATACTCTCCTCCTCCAGTTCACAGATATAGAAAGGATCGTCCTCCTCCTCCAGCAGCTGGTGCCACTGGCTCTAGCTCTCAGAGATCTGCCCCCATGAAAACCTATTGATGAGTCCATGTTTTATACCTATTTTCAGACTCATCTAGGCTTGTTTTCCTTCGCTTTCACTTCACTTTTAGTTCGTTGTCGTATATATTTCATCTTATCTTTATTTATATAGGAAGTGCACACTTAGGCCCGTGGTTGTGTATTTTTGTACTTTTAATGTTTGTACTCCTTTTTTGTTATTGCCTGGAATGTCTGCACATATCAGTGCTGGGTTTAGGGGTCGTGGGTATGTTTCAGGGACGTTTGGAAGCAGGAATACTGTGCACGCTCATCGGATATAGTGCGCACGACCACTGGTCGTGCGCCACTGCTCGTGCGCAATGTTCCCTGATTTCCAAAATCTGCCTGGAGAAAACGCACTACCACTGGACATAGTGCGCACGACCACTGGTCGTGCGCCACTGGTCGTGTGCATTATAATTTCTACAATCTATAAATTCGCAGGTTCCGCCCTAATTCCGGATCGCTCGATATTTCTCCGCCATTTTCGTCCCCGACGAAGGTTTTCGCCGTCTACCTTCAATCTCCACCCTAGGGAGGTGCTCCGGGCAAGCTTTCACCGCCAAATCCAAGCCGGAGCTTCCTCTCGGCCTCCTCCTTCATCCTTGAGCTATAAGAAGAGCTTGACCTAGCTTTCTCCATCAAGCTAGGGTAAGTTGTGCCATCCTCCACCGGATCGTGACACGAAGAAGACGGGCCATTGGAAGGTGGTGACAGCCCTTCCCTACCCCGGACGCAGTTGCGGACCGAGCTTGGACGTGGATTGACAACCCAACGACTCCAACCGTGAATCCTCAGTAAGGATTCGTATTCGGTCAATTTCGCACACTTTCCTTCTCTTGTTGTTGATAGTTTAGTTGAACTCTTTGTATTTGATGAAGCTATGCTTAGTGTAATATACGTTTATCTATAATCATGTCTATGTGATTGTATATTTTTGTTATATTTACTTGAGGTGCGCCTATTTGTCCATCCACCATCCATCCGCTCTTGCCGCACTAGCAATTGCTAGTGGCGTGCGTAGCGAAGAGGTGCTCACGACCCTCATTCTTCCATTCTAACAACCTCATCCGCTAGCCTTCTCGTCCATCCGCCTAGTGATTCGGTGCATAGCAGCCCGACTAGTCTTCCATCCCGCCTAGCGAAGCATCGTATAGCGGCGTTGCATAGAAGTAGTTGATAGTGTTTTATTTTCTGTTTCCGCAAGCATCAATACCCCCCTTAGTTAGCTCTGACCTGAGGACTTCAATCTCAAGTCCTCCTCGAAATTAACTCCACCTTACTGTGTTCCTTGTGAGATCGATACTTAGGAAAACCCCCATTTTATATTACTTGTGCGACTGGTTCACTGCCGTGATCTTCAGCATCAAGTTTTTGGCGTTGTTGTCGGGGAACACAGTCGTGTGAGTTTCTGGAGAGGAGACGTGAGATTGCTTTCCTTTTCCTTTGTAAATTGCTTTTGTTTTGTTCTATTTTTGTTTTTCCTGCCTTTTTCTTGTTTCTTTAGGCAATTGTAGTAATATATTGTTGGATTTAGTAATTTGCACAATTTATTTTGAATCTGCTGTTTCGACACCATGTGGGGATATTCGTATGCCCAATGTCATTGGTGAGGTAAGCCTTCCCACGCTAGTCATGAATGCCCTACGAGAGATATTGAACATAAGCCTCAGCGCACAATGCATGAGATGATGTATTCGTACAGACTTTCGAACACTGTGCCCCGAGCTTATGGTCAATCGTCCTCGCCACATACACCGTTCTCCTATTCCTCTCCGGCCCCACAAGGACCGCTGTGTAATGGGAGAAAGTGTTTGTATTGTCATAGAACAGATCATGTCCTGAAGGATTGTGCCGAGTACCTCCGTATTATGGAAGAGGACGATGAGCCGGACATCCGGATCATCCCGACTCCTACCCTTGGTGGAACACCTTCATCATCTAGTTATGTATCCCTATCACTTTCATTTGTTGAAGGGAATGATGTGGACACAACCACCAGATGTGTGACTGATCTAGGCTTCGACATGGCTGAGCCCATCAATCCTGTGCATACATCTCAAAGCGTGGAGCCGATTATTTGTGAGGAACCTACGCTTGACTTTTATCCAAGCAAAGTTCTTCCGCCTTTTGTGCATTTTACTTCAGTCGTCTCTGGCGACATTTTCGACGATGCAGCACAAGTTGAGGCTTGTGATACATGGGTTGTTTCCACTCCCATGGAGGAGGACAGTCTTCCTGGTGTCGAGGATTCTCCCTCGATACCAAAGGAGGAAGTCCAAGTCTTGGTGGAGGAATCTATGGATCCGGCCGAGCCTTGTAGTATTGTCGACATTGCCGACGATATTTTTCTACCTCAGCCTTTGGTGAGTGACACCGGGCTCACTCCCCCGATTATTTCTTTATATTCTTCGTCTCTTTTACTTCTTGACCCCCCTTCCTTATCTGAGCCTGTGCAGGTTGAATCTCCACGGGTAAGTTGGGTTGACGTTGAGCCTTCTGCTCAGGCTGTCGACGAGTGCATCCTCTTTTGTAAGGAAGTTCCTACCTCCTTCACAGTGGAAGCCCCTACCGTCACATTCGCCCCTAGCGAACTTGTGGTGGACGAAACCTTGTTAGGCAAGGATTTGTTTTGTGGTGAGAAGAGTGAGTACCAGCGCTCCTTCTCTTCTTACTTCATATTTCCTCTACCTGTGTTGGGCAGGTATTACTATTTAGGTAGAGGGGTAACTGCTCTATCTCCGTATCGGTACCCGTTACCGAAACGGATATTGGAATAGTTACCTGTGCACTTTTCTTTTCATAGGCCCATTAGCTAGAACTGTAGAGAATTTAATAAGTCATGCTGGGATGACAATAACCCCAGTACTTAACTTTCATTTCCTGCATTTTTATTTTCATGTCTATTTTTGTTTTAGCATATCTTTTTGTATATTTTCTTTTGTTTTTGCGGAGCTCACCCCTGCAGGTATTCTTGAAAACTTCGTGTTTGAGGGGTTGTGATTCTTCGTATGGCGGGCCTGCTTCAGGTTTCCACGCGTCTTCTGGTATGCTCACTGGCTGAGCATTGGGTAACCTCTTCCCTTAGCTCTTTATGATTTTAATTTCTATATCATCTGCTATGTAGTTTAGTTTAAGTCTGGGGGAGAAATTTGTTATCTTTTGCACGCACACATTTCATGTGCATACTGGAAGCCTTTATTGTTTTATTTTGATTAGTTCATTGCATCACACACCACTACACCCACATGAGTGTGTGCTTAGCTTTTTGCGTGCTGCGAGTTACACTCGTTTCTTTTGTATGATTTGGGAAAATTATTGTGCTGACATAGGATTGTGAGATGGAGTAAAATGTTGACCTTGATGTGCTCCTACTCAACTGCTCTCGTCTCGTGTAGAAATTGGAGTAGATTTAATTTTTCTGTATACTTTTAGTTTTATATTTTTCTAATTGCGTAAATACTTTTTATTCTACTCAAAAGTTGGCGAATCTGGTGTGAATCCGACGGTAGCTTAGGGATGTGTGTAGACGGCCGTTAGGTTCGTATTGGTCAAGTCGGGAGGAGGGATAGTCTTTCTCGTTGGCTAAGAACTTGCCCCAAGCTATTCTTGAAGCATGGGTATAGGTTAGTCATGCATGAGCGTGATGTAGGCCATCATTTTGGCCCGGTTGAGCTTTGTACCATTCCTGACGTCTTATCCTCGCTAGCCCCGTTGTGTCTACCCCTCCTTTTGATTCAGCTCCACCATGATTTCACCAAAGCCTCATAGCCAATCCTAGTCGCACACCCAAGTTGAGCTTTAGTGTTTACATTTTAATATTGGGTATGATGTGGTGATTTTACTTGTGATTATGTGGATGTGCTCCAATGTTATATTTGCTGAAATTGCAAAAATAAAAAGATGATTTGAATAAAGAAAACAAAAAAATTATTTGTAAAGAAAAAAAAAGTGAAAAGAAAAAGTTTTAATTGAAAATCATTTTGGAAATGAGAATGTATTTGGAGTAGGCGGTACACACACCCATATTTGAAAAATTAAGTCTGGGGGTGTGGTGTACTCACGTATATTTTGCTTAGTAGAGGGATTCATTTTATGATAGCTCATTTGGGTTAGATGCATAGCCTTCCTGTTTATCATTGTTTACCTCAGCAAAACCCAAGCCCCATCTCTTCACCTCAAGTCCTATTGATTTGTGTGTGGACCAAACCAGTGCCATGGAGAGAATGTGAAAGGGCAAGCATATGGTCACCGACATTGGTGGATTCCTTTGGAGGTTATCCCGAGCCCTGATATTTGGCAATGCTCGCCTAGCGATTAGTCTACTTTCTCCCTACGCATGACCGGATGATTCACCTTGATTTTATTTTTGAGTAATAATAAAATATTGATACGCATTGTGAAAAGTATAAACTATTTTGTATACTTAGAAATTTCTTCTATTATATTTTTACGCGGGCGAGCATGCGACTTCGCATGGTACTTTGTATCACAATTTATTTGTTAACTAGTATTTTTCCCTATCTGCTTAGATTTTGTTTGCTCGGGACGCGCAAATAGTTAAGTCTGGGGGTGTGATGAGTCCATGTTTTATACCTATTTCCGGACTCATCTAGGCTTGTTTTCCTTCGCTTGCACTTCACTTTTAGTTCGTTATCGTATATATTTCCTCTTATCTTTATTTATATAGGAAGTGCACACTTAGGCCCGTGGTTGTGTATTTTTGTACTTTTAATGTTTGTACTCCCTTTTTGTTATTGCCTGGAATGTCTGCACATATCAGTGCTGGGTTTAGGGGTCGTGTGCATGTTCCAGGGATGTTTGGAAGCAGGAATACTACGCACGCTCATCGGATATAGTGCGCACGACCACTGGTCGTGCGCCACTGCTCGTGCGCAATGTTCCCTAATTTCCAAAATCTGCCTGGGGAAAACGCACTACCACTGGACATAGTGCGCACGACCACTGGTCGTGCGCCACTGGTCGTGCGCCACTGGTCGTGTGCATTATAATTTCTGCAATCTATAAATTCGCAGGTTCCGCCTCAATTCTGGATCGCTCGATATTTCTCCGCCATTTTCATCCCCGACGAAGGTTTCCGCCATCTACCTTCAATCTCCACCCTAGGGAGGTGCTCCGGGCAAGCTTTCACCGCCAAATCCAAGCCGGAGCTTCCTCTCGGCCTCCTCCTTCATCCTTGAACTATAAGAAGATCTTGACCTAGCTTTCTCCATCAAGCTAGGGGAAGTTGTGCCATCCTCCACCGGATCGTGACACGAAGAAGACGGGTCATTGGAAGGTGGTGACAACCCTTCTCTACCCCGGACACAGTTGCGGACCGAGCTTGGACGCGGATTGACAACCCGACGACTCCAAACGTGAATCCTCAGCAAGGCTTTGTATTCGGTCGATTTCGCACACTTTCCTTCTCTTGTTGTTGATAGTTTAGTTGAACTCTTTATATTTGATGAAGTTATGCTTAGTATAATATACGTTTATCTGTAATCATGTCTATGTGATTGTATATTTTCGTTATATTTACTTGAGGTGCGCCTATTTGTCCATCCACCATCCATCCGCCCTTGCCGCACTAGCAATTGCTAGTGGCGTGCGTAGCGAAGAGGTGCTCACGACCCTCATTCCTCCGTTCTAACCACCTCATCCGCTAGCCTTCTCGTCCATCCGCCTAGTGATTCGGTGCATAGCAGCCCGACTAGTCTTCCATCCCGCCTGGCGAAGCATCGCATAGCGGCGTTGCATAGGAGTAGTTGATAGTGTTTTATTTTCTGTTTCCGCAAACATCAATACCCCCCTTAGTTAGCTCTGACCTGAGGACTTCAATCTCAAGTCCTCCTCGAAATTAACTCCACCTTACTGTGTTCCTTGTGAGATCGATACTTGGGAAAACCCCCATTTTATATTACTTGTGCGACCGGTTCACTGCCGTGATCTTAAGCATCACCTATCAGGGACATTCATGGAGATCCTTTGGAAGCAGCCAGCAGAGGCAACAATCTTCAGGTAATCAACAGCATCAGCAGCAACAGCAACATATCTCTGAAGAATAGAAAGCTGACAGACCTAAAAGACCTTACTCTCCTCTTATTCCATTTGAAGATCCTGAAACAGCCAACACTGCAAGAATGGCCAGGTTCCAGGAACTTATGGGTCTGTCCCTGATTAATAAAACTAAAGCTGAAGGTAAATACATTTCAGGTTTCACAACTACGTTAAAGTACAGGAAGGAAGAATTAAAAAGGTTTGACAAAGGCAACAAACTCTTCAATGTTGATGATCATATGAAGCTCCATCCTAAAGCAGCTGTCCCCAGAGCTACATCACTGACGATCATTGGGGCAGCTGACATGACCATGACTCAGACAGAGGCTTCAAATCCAAATAGAGAAATTATCTTCAAAAAGCCAAGAGAGAAGACAACAGAAGACTAGTATATGCAGAAAAAGAAGAAGTAATCTTTTTCTTGTTTTAATTTCTTTCTGCAATTTGTTTTCAAACTATATTGTTTAAACAAAGCATATGTACATATATATCTGTTGCATGTGTTGGTAATTCTCTGCCAGATTTATTTCTTTTCCTGCTTTGTTTATCTGTTTGTTTATGCTTTGACTCTCTTAGTGACCTCACCCAAATAGGGGGAGATTGTTGGATCCCTAGTTGATTTGGGCTAGGTTCACTAGCTTAGGATGTGACCCATCATGTATAGCCAGGGTCAAATTTGTGTCCTAGAGTCTAGTCCAAGTCCTTAGAGTCAACTTCAGATGGACCAGCCATCCTCTAGTCTATCAGAGACTCAAGAATTAGAAGATTTCAAGACTAAGTAAAATGAGTTCGACGTGCGTCGAACTCAGGTCGACGAAAGGCGTTCTGAGCTCGACAATCTTGAGACATTTCTCTGTACTGAGCTCGACGATCCTTGTTCTCAGTTCGACGAAAATTGGGACTCTTCAACTCCATATTCTTCTAAGACCAGCTTCAAGCTTTGGTCGACAAACAAGAATCTGAGCTTGACGAACTTGGACCTCAAGTTCACAACTTCTCAGGTCGACGAAGTCAACTTCTCAGGTCGACGAATTCAGTACTCTACTCGACGATTTCTGGTCAACGATTTGAATCCTTCTCAGTCAAAGACTTCTCAGATTCTAAGTCCACAATCATTCTTCGCTCGACGAATTTGGATCTCTATTCGACGAATAAAGATTGACAGTGATGATTATCTGTTCGACGAATTTGGATCTCAGCTCGATGAATGAAGATTGTTAGTTCGACGAAGATTGAAGCAGAATTAACAAGATTCCCTGGAAGACCAATTGCTATTGTCTGGTCGACGAACTCATCAGCTCATCTCGACGAACTGTGAACTCAGCTCGACGATTCCTGTTCTTCGTTCGACGATCCCAGATTAGGTCTTCTCCAGTTTTCCGTCCCTTTTCTTGGGGATGATTCCTGAGTAATTAATGCTCAATCTTCTCGGAATGTTACCGTTGGAATGAGCATTGATCATGGATTATTACATTCCAGTTTTCCATGGGACAGTTAGGGAAATCATTGATTGCCACTTCCTTCCCAGGCCGATTGCATTTACTACTCAAAGTTTCAAATTTCCAAGTGTTCTTCAGTCAGTCTTTTAGTCAAAAAAGAAAAGATCAAGCAGTCAGATAGATACAGACAGACATTGCACTCAAGAACAATCTTACAGAAATCAATAGTTTTCATACTTCAATCAGCCTAAGCCAGAGAACATCTTCAAGAAGAATAAGAACATTTAATCACTATCAAGAGTCTTCTTTCTTCAATCCTACAAGATAACTTCAGAAGGACAACAATCTCTATCTGTTAAAGAAGTTCCTGAAGCAATCTCTGGTCAAGGCAATCAAAGTCTTGAAGACCTGTCACCCTAAAGCAGTGCTCCAGATTTCCTGATCCATTCAAGATCTCAGGGGGAGCAATCTACTGAAATCAATCCACAAGTCTTCTCAGTTGTTATTGAGAAAGAGAAGACACCATCACCCCTTTTTCCATCCTTTATACAGGGTTTTAATTCCCTTCAAAATTATTCCTGGTTGCAAGTCTCCTACCAAAAGACTTGAGGTTTTAGTTTTTGAGCACCTGAACAAAAACTCATTGGTGTCAGGCACCTGATCAAAAACCTGAGTGGATTCCTACCAGGGTGGTAGAAGAGTGGATGTACCCAGGTTGGGGAACCACTATAAATTTCTTGTGTCGTCTGTTTGCCCTTTTTCTTTTGTTTTGGCTGTGCTCTGTGATTGGTTAGGTTGCTGTGCTTATTTCTTTATTCATTAATTTGTTCACTTAGGATTACAGCAAAAGCTGTAAAAAGTTTGTATTGAGCACAATACTCTATTCACCCCCCCCCCCCCCCCCTCTCTAGAGTATTTCAGATCTAACTTGCACTTTCATGAGGCATCACCCAATATGGTTCTGCAGGCCTTGATGAGTGTTCTATTCCTTCTCTCAGCAACTCCGTTTTGTTGAGGAGTACGAGGAGAGGAAAACTCATGAAAGATACCAAGACTTTCACGGAATTCTATCATGGCTCTAGACTTGAACTCTGTTCCATTGTCACTTCTGATTTTGACAACGGAGCAGTTGTGTTCATTCTAAACTTGCCTGACAAAATTAGTAAAGATATCAAAAGTATCTGACTTGTGTTTTAGAAAGAACACCCACGCAAAGCGAGAGTAATCATCAACAATAACCAATATATAATCCTTACCTCTCAAACTTCTAATTTGTAGTGGACCGAACAAGTCCAGATGAAGTAGGTGTAAACACCTATTAGAGTCTTTTCCAATAATACTTTTAAAGGTAGCCCTTATTTTCTTGCCTTTTACACATGCATGACAAGGTCTATCTTTAACGCACTTAACATTGGGGGCATCACATACTAAATTAAGAGAAAATAATTTATTAATAGTTTTGTATTTTATATGTGATAGTCTCTTATGTCATTGGTCACCAAGAGACGCACTATATTTTGACAAAAAGCACGCTGGCGTAGAAGAGTCTAGGAAAATAAAATTTAAACAAAATATATTCCTACTACGAGTGCCTGCTGAATTCTTTATAAGTTATCGACCGATTTTATCAAATACTTGTTTGCATAAAATTCTACTATGTATCCTTTATCACAGAACTAACTTATGCTTATAAGATTGTGTTCCAATCCTTCAACATAAGGCACATCTGAGAATGATACACTACCATTAGTAATTATATCGTAGCCTTTTGTAATTCTTCTATAAGAACCACCGAAGATGGCCTTTGGCCTGTTCATGACTGGAGAATAATTCTGGAGTAGGCTTCTAGTCCCGGTCATATGCCGAGAGCATCCACTGTCCAAATACCAGATAGGATTTTTTGTGGCCTTTGGACATACCTGCATTCACAAGTCAGTTTGCCTTAGGAACCCAAACTCGTTTGGGTCCTTGGTCTCTAGTTAGCATACCACCCCTACGTGTGTTAACATTGTGAGTGGTCTTTCTCACATTATTAACTTGAGGAGTTACATAATATCTGGGGTTAAACCAGCAATCTATAGCAAAGTGACCAACTTTGTCGCAGCAACAACAGTCAAACCTGTTGTATCTTTACCTAAAGTTCTTCTACTTGACCTTTTGAGAGTGTGGTCTAGCAGGGGCAGCAGACTTGGAGGTAGAAGCTTCATGGTAATAGCAGTCACATGACTTCTTCTCCTTAAGAGGCTTTTTCCACAACGGGCTTAACTTTTGGAGCTTTCTTGATGTTATGACTATGACTATAATGGTTGTAGCTCTAAAGAGTGATCTCCTCATAAGGTGCCTTGAAGACACATTCACCAAAGTTCTTGGGACGAGTGTAACACCCCAAAATGAAACAGGCAAAGAGTTGGCCTGGCTGGGCGTGAAATCATCGAGCGGCGCTCGACGAAAATTATCGAGCGGCGCTCGACGAAAATTGTCGAGCGGCACTTGACTAAATCGTCGAGCGGATCTCGATACAAATCGTCGAGCGGGGCTCGACGAAATCGTCGAGCGGGGCACGATAAAATGAGCCCATCCGAGGAATTTCGTTCGACGTATTTTGTCCCGTTCGAGGAATTGTCGAAATTATGGATATGACCGAGTGGTGTCTCATGTCAGATGGCTGGTGTGCGGCAACTGAGCGGTGTTTGACTTTTCAGCTTCAATCCCGAGCCGTTGATGTGTTTTGAAGGGAAGAAATCATGTGGCTGGAAGATAACCGATGCCTTACCTGTAGAGCATGGAAAATGAAAATCATTATTTCCTTTGTCTATTATCTTTCTTCCCGAGTTCTGGAGCAGGCCATCTCGGTTATTAGGGTTTGAGTGCTCTGGTTGTGTTGCTGAAGGAGGATTTGGGGCTGGAATCTAAAGCCAAAGCGAGATTTGCGAAGAGGAAAGTGTAACGATCCTTTCCATCCGAGTAGAAATGCTTTCCTATGGCTCCAAAGAGAACTTCAAGGGTAACAATCTTTCTTCTTGTACATGTGAAGTCCTTCTTTTGGCATATGCATGAAATCCCCCACTAAAAGGGTGTAAGTCGAGGGAGTTCCTTTGGATTGGTTCATGAAATACCCAGTGAGTCTTGCATATAGATCCGAAAATATACAATACGAAATAGACATATTGTGTGAAGCCCATCTATACAGGTTGGTCTGGATTGGTGATGTTCTTTTTCTCACCGGAGAAGACTCCGCATATAAGTGAGTATTTTGTGGAGTCGGTGGGTTGTGCCTGTGAAGGGTAGTAGCAGGAAGTGCTGGAGTGGAATTCCATGAAAATACTCGCAAAGTGCATGTATTGTATGCTATGAAAGACCATTGTTTCTAGCACTGCAAGTGGCTGCATGGATTTTTGGATGGTTGGTCCAGATAAGGTTAGGGCTGGGGACGGAAAGAGAGTTCTGTCGCAACGTAGGGCGATAGTGAGTGTCGCTGGCGCTGGCTCCTAGCTAACCTGTGATTGTGAAGCCAGTCCTTAGGGGGCAATGTGGCTATTGTGAGCCATGTGAGCTCTTAAAAAGGCTTCGTGCTGAACTGACAAGGGGATGCCGGCCCGCGTCAGTCTAGTTATTGAACTAACGATTTGAGCAACGGGCAAGGGCTGAACTGTATCCACATTATGGTTTTCTGACATGAGTGTCTGGGATATTAGCGTTCGTCAGGTTCACATAATGAGAGTCTTAGGACTACGCGCTATTAAGACTAAAGTCTCCGGTTGTAGGCCATGGAGCGAAATGCTCAAGTTTGTCATTGGAAATATTGGTGGGACCCTGGTTTTTCGGTACACCGAGAATGTGCCCTGAGTGCACGGAACGTCGGGTTGTGTGGTCGACGTTTGTGATATATTGGTGGTGTGTGAGTGCACATCTTGTCATTTATCTGCTTGTGAAATGCTATGCCTGCAGGGAAGGAATACCACTGCCCCGGGTAAGGGGTAGGGTCATTATAAATTGGTCAGCTGAATGTTGACCATTGCCTTATATACCACCATTGGGGTGGATTATCCCCATGCAGGTGTTGGAGAGCTGAGTGGAAAATAGTGGGCAGAAGCCCTTGCTGCTGCTATTGCTATCCCTCGAAGGCCGAATGAAAAATTTTATGCTTTAAATGTATGGACGGTCTGCGTGCTGATGTTTGTAATACACACATGTCAAGCGTAACTGTAAGGCCTTAAGGCCAGACTTGTTGTGTATTTTTGTATACATTCCTTTGTGGTGACATATATAAATGCTGGTTTATATATTATGGACATTCAAATGAGTTTAGTTCAACTAACTTTAAAGCTCCCATTAGCATGCTCTAGATTAGGATGCACGTAGTTTTGATATAAACATGTAACCTCGCCATATGTTTATGATATATGGTGTGGGGCCCCGGCCGGACCTTCTATTATATGTCATGTAATGGATGGAGGCATTACAACGGGTCCATCCTTGGTACTGAGACTTAGGCTCTACATAAGTACGCCTGGCAAAGTGACCGTAGGATGAATCAAAATCGAACGTTTTTGTTAGGAAGATGACCTTCTTAAACGACGTTTGATCTTGAGGAGCTTTTCCCTTTTCCTTGGCTAAAGCTTTCTTGGCAGCCTTATTCTTTCATTGAGCTTTATTTCTCCTAGAAGATTTACTAGGAGCATCCATATGGCCTAAGCCAACACCTTTGGCCTGAGCAGAGAATTCAGCGACAAACAGAAGGACTGTCTTGGGCTTGGAGAAACTTTAAGCAAGTTTCTTTCCAGCTGCAAGTTATTCTTCCAATTCCTTGATGATTTTCTCCTTCAGATTTAGGTGCTCGAGAGCTTTATTATATTCTTCAATTGCAACATTGAATTCCTCTCTGAATGAGTCTATCTTTGCGACTTCCTCTCTCAGAGTGCTCTCCTCAGCTTTGAGAGATTTAATCTCCTCGGCATGAGTTTTAACAACTCTTCGACATTTGTCGTAAGCCGTGATTAACTCTTTGTATTGAGTCATGAGTTCAGATCCATCATCAGACGAACAGTCCTCATGATCATGGTCAGAAACATCTGATTCTAAGAGAGGGCTGTGAGAGTTTACCTTCCCAGTGTACTAGGGCACTTCTTCCTCGTCTGTCTGTGCCATGAGCCCAAAGTAGGCTTCCTCTTCCTCACTTGACTCAGATGAGTCAGAGTCACTGAGAGTCTTGGCCTTCTTGGCTACCAGGCTTCTTTCAGTTTTCTTCTTATTATAAGAAGATTTCTTATCCTCTCTTCTTCTGCAGTCCTTCTTCTTATGAGGACAATCAGCTATGACGTGTCCTGGCTTATTGCAATAATAACAAACAATGTTAGAAGAAATATGTTTGTTCGGTTTTAAGTGATACCTGTAGTGGCTACTTGAGCCTTTCTTGTGTCGATCACCATCATGACGTGATCTTCTGGACGAGGCATCTTTGTCTCTCAACTGTTTCTTCTTGTTCAAGAACTTCTTGAACTGCCTTGAAAGAAGAGAAAACTCTCCTTCAGATAGATCTGAGCCCGAGGTATTTGGATCTGAAGCTTCTTCTTCACTCTCTTCCTGTGCGGGGGAAGGAGATGCAGCCTTTGACTTCCTCGAGGTGTCTGCCTTTAGAGTGATAGAATTCTCCTTGGATGTAGACCGGCTTTTCTCTTCTTCAACTTTTCTTGAGTTTATTTGGAGCTCATATGACATAAACTTTCCAAAGAGATTCTGAGGGTCAGTCTCTGCCAGCTTACCAAACTCCAGGATTGCATAGACTTTGTTGTCCCATTCCTTAGTCAGGGATCTCAGAAATTTTCCATTCAGTTATCCATTAGTGAAGACTCGGCCATAGACTCTTATGCCGTTGACAATCTTAAAGAAGCTTTCAAAAGTATCAGCAATAGAATCCTTGGGACCTTGTCTGAATGCTTCATATTTTTGATTCAGGAGGGATCTTTTGTCATCCCTTACATCTTCAATACCTTCCATCAGGACGATGAGAGACTGTCACATTTCCTTGGCGGATTAGCAGTGAATCAGATTCTGCAACATAGAATCATCGACTGCACTTGCGAGGATATTCTTGCCTTTTTTGTTTGAAGATACAAGTGCAATCTCATTTTTGTCAAGATCTATAAGCTTCTTTGGAACTTGCTTTGTTGGGTCAATGGTGGAGACTGTCATTGGAACATAGGGTCCTTCTTCCACTATCATAAAGATCTTTGGATCCACAGCTTGCATGAAGAATTTTATTCTTTCTTTCCACATGTGAAAGTTAGTCTTTATGTATAAGGGAAGCTTAGCAAAATCCATGGCTCTATCCATGCGTGTATCCTCTTAAGACAACTAGGAGCAGATCTATTTAAGGTGTTAACCTTTTTGATGTACAACCTCCCTCTGATACTAATTGAAAATATTTAATTTGTCTACCTAAATAACCTAGAGGGGATGAATAGGTGAGTTCTGTGTCTTTTTGCGGAATAAAAATTTGTACGAGCGATGCACGGAAAGTAAACAAGCAACCAAAGACTACACCAAGAATTATAGTGGTTCCCCAACCTTGGGTACATCCACTTTCTACCTCACCGATCTAGCAACACATAAGACTCAACTACTCCACTATTCTCTCGGATTTAAAACAATCCTACAACTCGGAATAAATTTCCTATAACTCGGAGCAAAAACCACTCCTACAACAACTCAGAGAATAACTCCTACAACTTGGAGTAAAACTCCTACAAAAATAAAATGAATTTACAATCAGAAATACACTATCTTAGCTTCACAGATCTACTTGAAACTCGGCTTCTTCCTTCTTGAAAAACTGAAAAGCCCTCATCAGAAAAGTTGAGGAAGAAATCTGAGAATCCCTGTATCTGAGAACTTATGTTCACCATAATCAAGGAGAAGATTTGGAGATGTGGAAAATCTTGATCGGTGAACTCCTTCTTGTCTGAATCTTCGGATCGAGAGAAGATCGGCGATGAAGAACAGAGCGGCGGTGACGCTTCTCGATTTAGAAATTTTTGAATGATTCAAAACCTTGAAAATTCTTCTTAGGGTTTGTCAATTCTGACAAGACCTTTTATAGACCATTCTTAACGGTCTAAATTACATTAAAAGAGAGTCACGTGGACCAATCAGGAGTTAACAAAATTTGAAAATGAATCCGTCAAAACTTAGGAAAAATCAGAAAACTGAACTTCATTTCTCGAGAGAGGTAAGTGTTCTTGAGAAGAGGTATGAAGTTCTCGAGAAAAATACTTAAGAAAAATGTAGAGGTGGAATTCTGGTATCTTGAGAAATAATAGACCTGTTACTCGAGAACGATAATGCATCTCGAGAAAAAATCTCTGGTTCTCGAGAAAAGAATTCTGGGTCTCGAGAAACAACAACTTGTTCTCAAGAAAAGATTCTGGCCTTCTCTAGAAAAGTCGTTGGCTTCTCGAGAAAAAGACTTAGAGAGATTTTAGAGCTTATATAAAAGTAACTCGAGAAGAAGAGTTATGATCTACTCAAGTACGTATGGCTTTCTCGAGAACTGCACTAGGCTTTCTCGAGAACAGCTTCTGCTACTCGAATACATGACTGAGCTTACTCGAGTACTAAAATCAATTCCACTCGAGCACAATAAGTCCTACACGAGAAAAACACTTAGAAATTTTCTGTTATCCTGGAAAATGATTTTCTTCAAGAAATTTAGCAACCAGCTTTTCTCTCATAGTTTTAGTACTTGAAAATGAAGTGTGCCCCAATAGAGAGGTTACACATGAGTCAATACCATGGATAACATAATGAGGGATTACATTGTATGGTCCTATGTTTGGTGACCCATTGTAAACTAACATTGGTCCACACTTGCCAATTATAACCTGCAAGCACTCAACTTGAAAAGACATCAAATGGAAACTTAATTCATCTTAGTTCAAGGGTGACTTCATACAAATCTGAGTTATTGTGGATACAATACCCAACAATTGAGATCGAGCGCCGCTTTATTCCGGAAAAGGTACTGGGAGGATCTCTCACGGTGGAGCATGTGCGGAGCCAAACAACATATCAGACATCTTCACGAAGGCTCTATATAGGTGACCATTTTAGCGACTTCGATCTCTCCTCGGTGTTGTCTCTGGGGCTCACTTCAAGGGGGAGTGTTGACCTTTGTGAAGTGAGTTGGGTGGTCTCTTGGTGTAGACCGGGCGGTCTGATTGTTGTAGGTCGGGTGGCCTGATAGGTATCTTTTGTTGAGTTTTGTGAAGTGATCCGGAAATCTGTTGATGTAGACCGCATGGTCTGATTGTTGTTTGATGTTCTGCAAATCCTGTGTGTGGTTGGTGTTTGGTGTGTTGTGAACTTTTCCTATAAATACAGTTCATTGGCAAGGTGTTCACACACAAGTTTTGAAGCAAGTACAAGGTTCAGTTAAAGTTGCGGTCTAGTTTTTTGGAAACCCAAGTAGTGTGCGGCCTACCTTTGTCTCGCAAGGTTCCTGCAAGTTTACGGACTGTGCGGGTAGGGATGGTTTGCTGCGAAGTGTTTGTGGCAAGAGTAAGTGAAGAAGAGCAAGATCTGATATTCCAGGCTGCTTGTGAATAACATCGGTTTCTTAGAGCATAGCGACTTGTGGTGGGTAGCGACTTGTGAAGTGTGTCGCCTTGTGGAGTACAACAGGTTAGTGTAGTGGAGAGCAGCGGTTAAGGAAGGTTGGAGTAGCTGTGGGATGTGAAGTGTCTGTGGCAGTTTGTAGTTCTTGCGAGCTGTGGTGCTCATCTTGCGACCTGTCTCTCAAGTTTTCTATAGTGGTGTGCATTTTGTTTTGTGTGGTTGCAAAATGTGTTGGCGGCTTGGACCCTTTTTGGCAGTTTGTGTGTTGTTTGGGAAGCTTCGTGTTATTGTGGCAGTTTGTCTGTTGTTCGGGCAGTTAGGTGTTATTGTGGCGGTTTGTTCGTTGTTCAGGTTGTAACAACCCCTATCCGTCGCATAGCATATAGCAGTAGGTCCGGCCGGGGCCCGACGCCATATACCACAGACAGACCGGGTGGTTACGTATGGAAACCATCCAACCAATCTCAACGTCCTACACAGAGCATTCTAGCGGAAGCAGTTTATAAAAGTTGTAAACAAGAACCCAGCATTAGAGCACGAATGTCCACTAGTACATAATTAGGAATGTATACAAAATACCCAAAATCGGCCTTAAGGCCTTACAGAATGTTTCACTTGAATAATACATGATTTACAAACCTCGGCACGCAGGCCGGTCATACATGAATAAAACAGAAAACATTTCCACTTGGGCCTTCGAGGGCCAGCTTCGCAAAAAGGGCTTTAGCCCGCTATTGACCGCTTGGTCCAGCTGCACCTGCAAGCAACAAACCACCGCACGGTGGCAAACAAGGCAACGGTCAGCAATGCTGAACAAATTATAACGATCCCGCCCCCAACTCGGGGCGGCGATGCTCCTTCCCTGCATATTATTAGCACAAGCGAGCAATGCATATAACCATAGCCATTTCATCACAGACGTTGGCTCGTACAGCCACACGTCCCGTGCACGCAGGGCACATTCTCGGTGAACCGGTCGATGTCACGTCAATTAAAGCCATTAACATTCCGGACTCACCACCGCCACTTAGACGGCCAAACCTATGAGCAATTTGTCTTCCTGGCCTGGGTCACGACAGTTTAAGCCATTGACCGCCGAAGACTCCCATCTATGCCAACGGCGAGTGCCACGTAACCTTAGGTCTCTCTAACCGAACGACATAAAGCGGGTACGGTTCCATCTAACCTGTGCTCACATCGCAATGACAATTTAAGCCATTTGCGCGGGTCAAACTTCCACCGAGTCCCATTCTACCGCAAGTCACATAACTCAGTTATGTTCGAGTTGGCTCTCAGGCCACCAAGCTGGCAAGATCTCGTATCCGCCCAGTTTTCCGGGTGCACCTTTGGGTTAGTCCCCAAGGCTCCCTGCTGCAATCTACCGCGTAGAAAACCCGAAAACAACCAATAGCACGGAGTCTTCTCCGGCCTTATGCAATGCAACATCACCGATCCAGACTAACATGTTCGGGTAGGCTTCACACATCATGCCTATGTCCGTTCTCGTATACGGACTCTAAATAACGGGGACTTTACATATCTACCCGAAGGAACGCCTCCAACTCTTCGCAAACTCGCGAGAGCGGGCTTCCTATGGTAAGAAAGAGAGCTATTCATGCTCAAGATGAGGATCGTTACCCTTGAGTTCCTCTTTGGCGCCATCGAAAAGTAATCGGATAGAAATCACCGCACTTGCGTTGCCTCCGTGGATCCGGAGTCGGCTTGCGATTCGGAGCTCCGAAGCTCCTCCAATGGCGGATCTAGCTCTTCTTCTTCCAAGGGCTCTCCTCTTTCTCCAAGGGTTTGGAGAGATGAAAAAGGTAAGAAAGTGATGGATTTTCTAAGTGAAACCCGGGTATATCCTCTCAGGAACCATCCCCAACCGTTAGATCTTCAATCAAGGAAACGAACGGCTTTGATTCGGGGCTGAAATGCCCAATCTGGACCGAACACGGCCTGGCACACGCCCGTGTCCAGGGCCGTGTGCCGCATTCGCCGTCAAAATCGAATCTCCTGGACCCTCACACGGGTATCGAACACGCCCGTGTTCGAGTTGACACGCCCGTGTTCCAGCTGACACGGCCGTGTAGCCGGCCGTGTACACCATGATTTTTCACCCGTTTTCAACCCGAGCACTGCACGGGTCCTAGGACACGCCCGTGTCCTTGCCCGTGTCACCTTGACACGCCTGGACCCCAGGCCGTGTCCACGGGATAATTCGTCGAGGGAAGATCGACGACTTGATGACACGGCCTTGGACACGCCCGTGTCCTAGGCCGTGTTCCTTGTCTCGACGATCGTCGAGTGAATCTTGACGACTCCCCGGGACGATCGTCGACACGGGTCGACACGCCCTGCGACACGCCCGTGTCGCAGGCCGTGTGCCCATTCTCGACGAATCGTCGAGTATAACTCGACGACTTCACGGCTAAGTGTCGACACGGGTCGACACGCCCTGCGACACGCCCGTGTCGCAGGCCGTGTGCCCATTCTCGACCAATCGTCGAGTATAACTCGACGACTTCGCGGCTAAGTGTCGACACACGCTTGACACGCCCTGGGACACGCCCGTGTCCCAGGCCGTGTGCCTTCTGCCAGAACCCAAACTGGCCCAAAACGTCCCCCTTTGCTCCTTTGAGTTTCGGGGCGTTACAACTCTACCCCTCTTAAAAGAATTTCGCCCACAAAATTTCATAAAGGGAAAAACATGTACAAAAACAAAATTTGTACCTGAGCGGAACAACTCCGGATATTCGTCAAGCATCGTCTGCTCTCGCTCCCAAGAGAGCTCCTCACGACCGCAATTGTCCCATCGGACTTTGACCATCCTGATCTCTTTATTGCGTAGCCGCTTGACCTCTGAGTCCTCAATCCGCACGGGCTTGACCTTTGTCGTTAGCCCACTTTCCACCGGCACTTGATCGACCGCGATCACTTGCGTAGGCTTTTGCACCGCCTTCCGAAGCACCGAAATATGGAATACATCGTGTAAACCACTTAGCTCCACTGAAAGCTTCAATCTATAGGCCGCTTCTCCAACTCGCTCCAGAACCTCGAACGGTCCAAGGTATCTTGGGCTTAGCTTTTTCAACCGCCGCACCCGCGAGGCACCCTTGAATGGCTTGATCTTTAAGTATACATAATCGCCCACAGCGAACTCCACGTTCCTGTGCTTGGCATTATAGTACTTTGCTTGCCGGTCCTGAGCGATGAGAAACCTCTCCCGAATGGTTCTCACCAAAGAAGTAGCACCCTCTACTTCCGATCGCTTATACAACTTTAACTCACCTGTTTCTAACCAAGACAACGGCGTGCGACATCTTCTACCATAAAGGGCCTCGAAAGGCGCCATCTGAATACTTGCTTGGTAGTTGTTGTTGTATGCGAACTCCACCAAATAAAGGTGGTCTTCCCATTGCTTTCCAAAATCCAAGACACACATGCGAAGCATGTCTTCCATGGTTCTATTCACCCTCTCGGTCTGCCCATCCGTTTGTGGGTGGAAGGCTGTGCTAAACTTCAGCTTTGTTCCCAACATTTGCTGCACCAGCCTCCAATCATTGGACGCGAACCGCCCATCTCGGTTACTCACGATGCTGCGGGGCACACCATGAAGCCGCACTATGTTATCCACATAAAGCTTTGCCAGCTTCTCCACCGGATCGTCCTTCCTATGCGGAATAAAATGCGACACCTTTGTTAATCGATCAATAACCACCCAAATGGCGTCGTTCCCCTTTTGCGACCTTGGCAAACCGTGCACAAAGTCCATAGAGATGTCGTCGAATTTCCACTCCGGAATAGGCAAGGACTTAAGAAATCCTCCCGGCTTTTGGCACTCCGCCTTTACCAAGGCGCAGGTTTGGCACTTCGCTACGTATAGCGCCACATCCTTTTTCAAACCCGGCCACCAAAATAGCTTCTTGACGTCGCGGTACATCTTCGTGCTCCCCGGGTGAATCGAG
Organism: Platanthera guangdongensis; assembly: GCA_039583875.1. NCBI lineage: Eukaryota > Viridiplantae > Streptophyta > Magnoliopsida > Asparagales > Orchidaceae > Platanthera > Platanthera guangdongensis. The sequence continues at coordinate 17,513,676 of CM077163.1, forward strand.
TACTTGGTATGGTGTGCCTCGTACAACAACTCCACCCGTAAATTGCCCACACAAGGGATGCACAGACGACCGTCTTTCCAAAGCAATCCGTCCTCCACGATGAATTGGGAATTTGACCCATCCAGAGCCTCTATCATGAACTGCTTCATATGAGCATCCATATCCAAAGCCTGCCGAATACGATCAGCCAGGTCATATTGTACTTCAGTCCAATTCAGAACTGCTTCAGCACTTGATTGTCTATCCACACAAACAATCTCCAACGCCTCCAACTCCTGCACCAACCGCTCATGATGCACTGATAGCCAATTTGCTTGAGCTGGGGCTCGGCGACTCAACGCGTCCGCAACCGCATTACCTTTGTCAGGCACGTAGTGGATCTTGAATATATAGTCCCCCAAGAACTCCATCCACCTACGCTGCCGCATATTCAGATCCTTCTGATCTATCATGTACTTTAGGCTCTTGTGATCGGTGTAGATATCAATCTTCACACCGTACAAATAGTGTCTCCACAGCTTCAAGGCAAAAATCACGGCCGCTAACTCCAAGTCATGGACCGGATAATTCCTCTCGTGCACTTTTAGCTGTCTCGAGCCATAAGCTATCACGCTTCCGTGCTGCAGTAGCACGCAACCCAAACCGCTGCCCGAAGCATCGCTATATATCTCATAGCCTTCGGTTCCACATGGCGAACTCAGCACAGGCGTCGTGGTCAACCGACACTTCAATTCCTCAAAAGCTCGCGCGCACTCCGGCGTCCAAACGAACTTATGCTCCTTCCTCGTCAAAGTAGTGAGAGGTAGCGCTATCCGCGAGAAGTTCTCTACGAAGCGCCTATAATAACCGGCAAGCCCCAAAAAGCTCCGGACTTCTGCTACCGTAGCAAGCTCAGGCCACTCCCGTATCGCAACAATCTTCGCCGGATCCACAGCAATACCCTCTCCACTCACTATATGCCCGAGGAACGCCACTGAGGATAGCCAAAACTCGCACTTCGAGAACTTGGCATACAACTGGTTTCTCCTTAGCGTCTCCAACACCAAATGAAGATGCTTGAAGTGATCTTCCTCACTTTGCGAGTACACCAAAATATCGTCGATGAAGACGATCACGAAATGGTCCAAGTACTCCCTGAACGTCCTGTTCATCAAATCCATGAATACTGACGGCGCATTTGTCAGCCCAAACGGCATGACCGTAAACTCATAATGCCCGTATCTCATACTAAACGCTGTCTTCGGGATATCACTCTCCCTTATCCGCAGCTGATAGTACCCAGACTTGAGATCTAACTTCGAGTACACCGTCGACCCGACTAACTGATCAAAGAGATCATCAATCCTAGGGATCGGGTACTTGTTCTTCTCAGTCAGCTTGTTTAGCTCCCGATAATCAATACATAACCTCAAGCTTCCGTCCTTCTTCTTAACAAAGAGGACCGGTGCGCTCCAAGGCGAAGAACTCGGGCGCACATACCCTTGCTCCAACAACTCTTGCAATTGAACTTTCAGCTCTGCCATTTCCTTAGGCGCTAGCCGATACGGAGATCGTGACACAGGCTTTGCACCTGACACTAGCTCGATCGTAAAATCTATCTCCCGTTGAGGCGGGGCTCCAGGAATATCTGCGGGGAACACATCAGGGTATTCCGATTGTAACGCCCCCACCTGTCACATGATATATAACGGTGGGTCCGGCCGGGGCCCCACGCCATATAGCACAGACAAGCGAAGGAATCACGTGTGGAAATCAAATCTATGCGTGTCCTTAACTCATTCCATTCTAGCGCAGCATTTTTCTTGTTAACATGAACTCAAACCAGAATGTCCACCCATATATAAATACCACATTTATATAAAAACACCAGGAATGTATACAACTCACACACCCTGGCCTTATGGCCTTACAAGTTCCTCTTTCACATCAATGGTTTCGTACATCGGCACGCAGGCCGGCCACACATGAAATCCAACCATGATTCTTCATATAGCTCTCAAGGACTAAGAACACCAGGCTAGCCAATCCACTTATTCTTTCCAAACTGCAGCACCTGCAATTCATCATCCAAACCAACACAGAAAACAAAGTAACGGTCAGCATTGCTGACCCATTACAACGACCCTACCCCCTACCCGGGGTAGTGGTTCCTTCCCTGTATACAGTGCTTCCTTTCTCATCAAGCATCAGCAAACATCACCAAAGCACATCATAGATAGATCATTCTCTTTATTCCACTAACTAACAAACACATCCCATCACAAACGTTGGAGTCCACCAACGCTCCGTGCACTCAGGGCACCTTCTTGGCGTACCGGAATCCACCGTCGTACACCGCTGTCTCTCGAGGTTTTAACTTGTTGGTTGACCGGCCCTAGTCCACCAGCTCGCGGGCTGGCGACATCCCGCCCAAGCCACTCAGAGGTCCATCCTCACAGCATCACAAACAGAGCAGACCGACCCACACTATGTGGTGTAGCAAGCCGGGTTTATCTAAGCTCCCCAGGCATTGTCTACCCATCGATCCCCCTCCTAGTCCGATCGACCCACCCATGTGGTGTAACGCCCCGAAACTCAAAGGAGCAGAGGGGAATAATTTGGGCCAATTTGAGTTCTGGCTGCAGGCACACGGCCTGGGACACGGGCGTGTCCCAGGGCGTGTCAAGCCTGTGTCGACACTAAGGCATGAAGTCGACACTTTGGTCTCGACATTGTGTCGAGACTGGGCACACGGCCTGCGACACGGGCGTGTCGCAGGGCGTGTCGACCCGTGTCGACACTTAGCCGTGAAGTCGACACAGTGCTTTGACGTTGTGTCGAGACACGGCATACGGCCTGCGACACGGGCGTGTCGCAGGGCGTGTCAACCCGTGTCGACACTCGTCCCGCGAAGTCGACACTTTGGTGTCGACAGTATGTCGAGACATGGCACACGGCCTGCGACACGGGCGTGTCGCAGGGCGTGTCGACCCGTGTCGACACTTAGCCGCGAAGTGCCGAGACCTTGTACACGGCCTGGAGCCCAGTCGTGTCAAGGTGACACGGGCAAGGACACGGGCGTGTCCTAGAACCCGTGCAGTGCTCGGGTTGAAAACGGGAGAAAATCATGGGGTACACGGCCAGCTACACGGCCGTGTCAGGTGGAACACGGGCGTGTCAGCTCGAACACGGGCGTGTTCGATACCCGTGTGAGGTTCCAGGTGATTCGATTTTGACGGCGAATGAGGCACACGGCCCTGGACACGGGCGTGTGCCAGGCCGTGTTCGGTCCAGATTGGGCATTTCAGTCCCGAATCGAAGCCGTTCATTTCTTTGACTGAAGATCCAACGGCTGGGGGTTGTTCCTGAAGGGATATACCCGGGTTTTGACTTAGAAAACCCTCACTTTTTCCACTTGTTCTCTCTCCAAACCCTTGGAGAAAGAAGAGCTAAGGCAAGAAGAAGAGGAGCTAGATCCGCCATTGGAGGAGCTTCGGAGCTCCGAATCGCAAGCCGACTCCGGATCCACGGAGGCAATGCAAGTGCGGTGATTTCCATCCGATTACTTTTCGATGGCGCCAAAGAGGACCGCAAGGGTAACGATCCTCATCTTGAGCATGAGTCGCTCTCTTTCTTTGCATAGGAAGCCCGCTCTCGCGAGTTTGCGGAGAGTTGGAGGCGTTCCTTCGGGTAGATATGTGAAGTCCCCGTTGTTTAGAGTCCGTATGCGAGAACGGACATAGGAATTTTGGTTGAAGCCTACCCGGACATGTTAGTCCGGATCGGTGATGTTGCATTGCATAAGGCCGGAGAAGACTCCGTGCTATTGGGTGTTTTTCGGGTTTTCTACGCGGTAGATTGCAGCAGGGAGCCTTGGGGACTAACCCAAAGGTGCACCCGGAAAACTGGGCGGACACGAGGTCTTGCCAACTTGGTGGCCTGAGAGCCAACTTGAACATAACGGGGTTATGTGACTTGTGTTAGAATGGGACTCGGTGAAAGTTTGACCCGTGCATATGGCTTAAATTGCCGTTGCGATGTGAGCACGGGTTAGATGGAGCCGTACCCGCTTTATGTCGTTCGGGTTAGAGAGACCTAAAGTTACATGGCACTCGCCGTTGGCATAAATGGGGTCTTCGGTGGTCGATGGCTTAAATTGACGTGACTAATACCATGAAGACGAATTGCTCATAGGAATGGCCGTCTAAGTGGCGGTGGTGAATCCGGAATGTTAATGGCTTTAATTGACGTGACATCGACCGGTTCACCGAGAATGTGCCCTGAGTGCACGGGGCGTGTGGCCGTGCGAGCCAACGCCTGTGATGAAATGGCTATGGTTTTAATTGCTCGCTTATGCTAATGAAATGCAGGAAAGGAGCATCGCCGCCCCGAGTTGGGGGCGGGATCGTTATAATTTGGTCAGCATTGCTGACCGTTGCCTTGTTTGCCACCGTGCGGTGGTTTGTTTGCTTGCAGGTGCAGCTGGACCAAGCGGTCAATAGCGGGCTAAAGCCCTTTTTGCGAAGCTGGCCCTCGAAGGCCCAAGTGGAAATGTTTTATGTTTTATTCATGTATGGCCGGCCTGCGAGCCGAGGTTTGTAAATCATGTAAAAGACAAGTGAAACATTTTGTAAGGCCTTAAGGCCGACTTTTGAGTATTTTGTAATACCATTCCTATTATCTTGTTAGTGGACATTCATGCTTGTGGCTGGGTTCTTGTTTTGCAACTTATATAAACTGCTTCCGCTAGAATGCTCTGTGTAGGACGTTGAGATTGGTTGGATGGTTTCCATAAGTAACCACCCGGTCTGTCTGTGGTATATGGCGTCGGGCCCCGGCCGGACCTACTGCTATATGCTATGCGACGGATAGGGGGTGTTACAATTTGGTATCAGACTACTGGTTTTGGTTGGGCTTGAATTGAATTCGTGGGCGAATTCTTTTTAAGGGGTGGTGAGCACATTGTGTGCGTCATCGTTATAACCGTAAAAAGAACCCATGAATGTCCACTTAGGAATGAAAATACTCGTGTTTGAGGAACCTGCGTGTTCCTATAATTGCTTGTTTGCAATTTATTTGGTCGCTTAACGGTGTTTTGTACCACTATAGGTGACCCGAAGTGGTGTTGGGCCGTCAGAACGCCGAGTTTCTGAGGCAAGTAGTGCACCGGAAGTTGCTCCCGCAACACCTTTGTCGGCTGAAAATATAAGATTGGTGGCTGAAGCGGTGTTGGCCGTGATCAATGCGCAGCCTGGGAGGCAAGCGCAGCAGCCCGCTCCTGTGATGGAGCAAGTACCTCTGCAAGAGGCGGAGCCGAGGAGGATGGAGCAAGTGGTTGTAGAACCAATAGTGCCAAGGAGGGCGACTGAGAGGCAGTTGAAGCATGTAATGAGCTTTAACCCTCCGTTATTCTCGGGGTTGGGAACCCCATCGCAGGCTGAAGACTGGCTCTCTAGGGTGAAGAGAGTCATGACAGCGACGGAGACGGAGGAGTGGCAGATGACCACCATCGCTACGTTCCTGCTGGACGGTGAAGCGAGGATGTGGTGGGAAGGCTTGGAGCTGCATCATCTGAGAGGTAGACAACTGATAGACGTTCCGATGGAAGAGTTCTCGGAATTGTTCTTGGCAAGATACCTCCCTTCGACTCAGAGGATTTCAATGGAGAATGAGTTCCTGAAGTTGGTGCAGGGTGAGAGGAGCGTGGATGAATATCTCCACGAGTTTACGCGGTTGAGTCGTTATGCTAGCTCTACCATCATGGATGAGGAGCGCAAGACTAATCGTTTTTATGAAGGCTTGAGGGATGAGCTGAGATTGTTACTGTCGGGGCCAATGACGCAGGGTTTCTTAACCTTGGTCAATACTGCCCGGTCCTTGGAGAAGGACATGAAGAGTGTACAAGCGAAGAAAAGCTTGGGTGAAAAGAAATCTGAGTTCAGAGTGCCGACTACTTCAAAGTCAGGCTATCGGAGGACTTTCAAGAAGCATAGGACTTCGGGTCCAGCTCCTTCTGGCGCTTCTGGGGCGACTACGGGTCGGACCCCGGGTGCGTGTTTTACTTGTGGCAAGACGGGGCATTTTGCCCGTGATTGTTGGAGCGGACGTCCTAAGTCCGAAAGGAGGCCTGGAGCTACTTATGAAGAGAAGGGCAAGGCGGTGGAATCGACCGCATCCCATTATGCTCCGGCCCAACCAAGGGTTTACAATCTTGGCCAACAGGAGGCCATTAAACAAGCTGACGTGGTGACAGGTACGGTTTAATTTATAGCAAGTCAATTCCTTTATATGCTTGTTATGCACATGTTACCTTACCACTACTTGTTTAGGATTTGTGTTGATTTGTGAAAATCCGGCACGAGCACTCTTTGATACGGGAGCTTCACACTCCTTCTTGTCCGAAGGATTTATATTACGCATCGGAGTCCCTTCTTCGATGGCGAAGGATAAGTTGGATGTGTTGTTGCCAAATGGGTGTTCGATGCGAGCGGATAGAATCTGCGAGGTTAAGACTCGTATTGGAGAGCAGGAGTTTGACCTGCGGGCGTCCTTACTTCCGTTGGTGGAGTTCGACGTCATATTTGGAATGGACTGGCTCTCGGAGCAGCAGGCCCATATAGATTGCGGTAGCAAGGAAGTAAAGCTGGGAGCAAGTCGTGAGACGACTTTTACGGGCTTAAAGGGGTCGAGCAAGACGTTGATGTCTGCTCTTCAGGTGGTGAAGGCGGTTCGTGCCGGAGCAGAACTGTTCTTTACACTAGTGGAGGTTGCAAAGCCGAAGCCCGCGATGGATTGTATTTCAGTGGTATCGGAATACCCTGATGTGTTCCCCGCAGATCTTCCTGGAGCCCCGCCACAACAGGGAGATAGATTTTACTATCGAGCTAGTGCCAGGTGCAAAGCCTGTGTCACGATCTCCGTATCGGCTAGCGCCTAAGGAAATGGCAGAGCTGAAAGTTCAACTACAAGAGTTGTTGGAGCAAGGGTATGTGCGCCCGAGTTCTTCGCCTTGGAGCGCACCGGTCCTCTTTGTTAAGAAGAAGGACGGAAGCTTGAGGTTGTGTATTGATTATCGGGAGCTAAACAAGCTGACTGAGAAGAACAAGTACCCGATCCCCCGGATTGATGATCTCTTTGATCAGTTAGTCGGGTCGACGGTGTACTCGAAGTTAGATCTCAAGTCTGGGTACTATCAGCTGCGGATAAGGGAGAGTGATATCCCGAAGACAGCGTTTAGTACGAGATACGGGCATTATGAGTTTACGGTCATGCCGTTTGGGCTGACTAATGCGCCGTCAGTATTTATGGATTTGATGAACAGAACGTTCAGGGAGTACTTGGACCATTTCGTGATCGTCTTCATCGACGATATTTTGGTGTACTCGCAAAGTGAGGAGGATCACTTCAAGCATCTCCATTTGGTGTTGGAGACACTCAGGAGAAATCAGTTGTATGCCAAGTTCTCGAAGTGCGAGTTTTGGCTATCCTCAGTGGCGTTCCTCGGGCATATAGTGAGTGGAGAGGGTATTGCTGTGGATCCGGCGAAGATTGTTGCGATACGGGAGTGGCCTGAGCTTGCTACGGTAGCAGAAGTCCGGAGCTTTTTGGGGCTTGCCGGCTATTATAGGCGCTTCGTAGAGAACTTCTCGCGGATAGCGTTACCTCTCACTACTTTGACGAGGAAGGATCATAAGTTCGTTTGGACGCCGGAGTGCGCGCGAGCTTTTGAGGAGTTAAAGTGTCGGTTGACCACGGCGCCTGTGCTGAGTTCGCCGGTTGGAACCGAAGGCTATGAGATATATAGCGATGCTTCGGGCAGCGGTTTGGGTTGCGTGCTATTGCAGCACGGCAGCGTGATAGCTTATGGCTCGAGACAGCTAAAAGTGCACGAGAGGAATTATCCGGTCCATGACTTGGAGTTAGCGGCCGTGATTTTTGCCTTGAAGCTGTGGAGACACTATTTGTACGGTGTGAAGATTGATATCTACACCGATCACAAGAGTCTAAAGTATTTGATTGATCAGAAAGATCTGAATATGCGGCAGCGTAGGTGGATGGAGTTCCTGGGGGACTATACTTTCAAGATCCACTACGTGCCTGGCAAAGGGAATGCGGTTGCGGACGCGTTGAGTCGCCGAGCCCCAGCTCAAGCGAATTGGCTATCAGTGCATGATGAGCGGTTGGTGCAGGAGCTGGAGGCGTTGGAGATTGTTTGTGTGGATAGACAATCTAGTGCTGAAGCAGTGCTGAATTGGACTGAAGTCCAATATGACCTGGCTGATCGGATTCGGCAGGCTTTGGATATGGATGCTCATATGAAGCAGTTCATGATAGAGGCTCTGGATGGGTCAAATTCCCAATTCGTCGTGGAGGACGGATTGCTTTGGAAAGACGGTCGTTTGTGCGTCCCAAGTGTGGGCAGTTTACGGGTGGAGTTGTTGTACGAGGCGCACCATACCAAGTACTCGATTCACCCGGGGAGCACGAAGATGTACCGCGACGTCAAGAAACTGTTTTGGTGGCCGGGCTTGAAAAAGGATGTGGCGCTATATGTAGCGAAGTGCCAAACCTGCGCCTTGGTAAAGGCGGAGTGCCAAAAGCCGGGAGGATTTCTTAAGTCCTTGCCTATTCCGGAGTGGAAATTCGACGACATCTCTATGGACTTTGTGCATGGTTTGCCAAGGTCGCAGAAGGGGAACGACGCCATTTGGGTGGTGGTCGATCGATTAACAAAGGTGTCGCATTTTATTCCGCATAGGAAGGATGATCCGGTGGAGAAGCTGGCAAAGCTTTATGTGGATAACATAGTGCGGCTTCATGGTGTGCCCCGTAGCATCGTGAGTGACCGAGATGGGCGGTTCACGTCCAATGATTGGAGGCTGGTGCAGCAAATGTTGGGAACAAAGCTGAAGTTTAGCACAGCCTTCCATCCACAAACGGATGGGCAGACCGAGAGGGTCAATAGAACGATGGAAGACATGCTTCGCATGTGTGTCTTGGACTTTGGAAAGCAATGGGAGGACCACCTTTATTTGGTGGAGTTCGCATACAACAACAGCTACCAAGCAAGTATTCAGATGGCGCCTTTCGAGGCCCTTTATGGTAGACGATGTCGCACGCCGTTGTCTTGGTTAGAAACGGGCGAGTCGAAGTTGTATAAGCGATCGGAAGTGGAGGATGCTACTTCGTTGGTGAGAACCATTCGGGAGAGGTTGCTTATCGCTCAGGACCGGCAAGCAAAGTACTATAATGCCAAGCACAGGAACGTGGAGTTCGCTGTGGGCGATTATGTATACTTGAAGATCAAGCCGTTCAAGGGTGTCTCGCGGGTGCGGCGATTGAAAAAGCTAAGCCCGAGGTACCTTGGACCGTTCGAGGTTCTGGAGCGAGTAGGAGAAGCGGCCTATCGGCTGAAGCTTTCAGTGGAGCTAAGTGGTTTACATGATGTATTCCATATTTCGGTGCTTCGGAAGGCGGTGCAAGAGCCTACGCAAGTGATCGCGGTCGATCAAGTGCCGGTGGATAGTGGGCTAACGACAAAAGTCAAGCCCGTGCGGATTGAGGACTCGGAGGTCAAGCGGCTACGCAATAAAGAGATCAGGATGGTCAAAGTCCGGTGGGACAATTGCGGTCGTGAGGAGCTCTCTTGGGAGCGAGAGCAGACGATGCTTGACGAATATCCGGAGTTGTTCCGCTCAGGTACAAATTTTGTTTTGTACATGTTTTTCCCTTTATGTAATTTCGTGGGCGAAATCCTTTTAAGAGGGGTAGAGTTGTAACGCCCCGAAACTCAAAGGAGCAGAGGGGAATAATTTGGGCCAATTTGAGTTCTGGCTGCAGGCACACGGCCTGGGACACGGGCGTGTCCCAGGGCGTGTCATGCCTGTGTCGACACTAAGGCGTGAAGTCGACACTTTGGTCTCGACATTGTGTCGAGACTGGGCACACGGCCTGCGACACGGGCGTGTCGCAGGGCGTGTCGACCCGTGTCGACACTTAGCCGTGAAGTCGACACAGTGCTTTGACGTTGTGTCGAGACACGGCACACGGCCTGCGACACGGGCGTGTCGCAGGGCGTGTCAACCCGTGTCGACACTCGTCCCGCGAAGTCGACACTTTGGTGTCGACAGTGTGTCGAGACATGGCACACGGCCTGCGACACGGGCGTGTCGCAGGGCGTGTCGACCCGTGTCGACACTTAGCCGCGAAGTGCCGAGACCTTGTACACGGCCTGGAGCCCAGGCGTGTCAAGGTGACACGGGCAAGGACACGGGCGTGTCCTAGAACCCGTGCAGTGCTCGGGTTGAAAACGGGAGAAAATCATGGGGTACACGGCCAGCTACACGGCCGTGTCAGGTGGAACACGGGCGTGTCAGCTCGAACACGGGCGTGTTCGATACCCGTGTGAGGTTCCAGGTGATTCGATTTTGACGGCGAATGAGGCACACGGCCCTGGACACGGGCGTGTGCCAGGCCGTGTTCGGTCCAGATTGGGCATTTCAGTCCCGAATCGAAGCCGTTCATTTCTTTGACTGAAGATCCAACGGCTGGGGGTTGTTCCTGAAGGGATATACCCGGGTTTTGACTTAGAAAACCCTCACTTTTCCACTTGTTCTCTCTCCAAACCCTTGGAGAAAGAAGAGCTAAGGCAAGAAGAAGAGGAGCTAGATCCGCCATTGGAGGAGCTTCGGAGCTCCGAATCGCAAGCCGACTCCGGATCCACGGAGGCAACGCAAGTGCGGTGATTTCCATCCGATTACTTTTCGATGGCGCCAAAGAGGACCGCAAGGGTAACGATCCTCATCTTGAGCATGAGTCGCTCTCTTTCTTTGCATAGGAAGCCCGCTCTCGCGAGTTTGCGGAGAGTTGGAGGCGTTCCTTCGGGTAGATATGTGAAGTCCCCGTTGTTTAGAGTCCGTATGCGAGAACGGACATAGGCATTTTGGTTGAAGCCTACCCGGACATGTTAGTCCGGATCGGTGATGTTGCATTGCATAAGGCCGGAGAAGACTCCGTGCTATTGGGTGTCTTTCGGGTTTTCTACGCGGTAGATTGCAGCAGGGAGCCTTGGGGACTAACCCAAAGGTGCACCCGAAAAAGTGGGCGGACACGAGGTCTTGCCAACTTGGTGGCCTGAGAGCCAACTTGAACATAACGGGGTTATGTGACTTGTGTTAGAATGGGACTCGGTGAAAGTTTGACCCGCGCATATGGCTTAAATTGCCGTTGCGATGTGAGCACGGGTTAGATGGAGCCGTACCCGCTTTATGTCGTTCGGGTTAGAGAGACCTAAAGTTACATGGCACTCGCCGTTGGCATAAATGGGGGTCTTCGGTGGTCGATGGCTTAAATTGACGTGACCAATACCATGAAGACAAATTGCTCATAGGAATGGCCGTCTAAGTGGCGGTGGTGAATCCGGAATGTTAATGGCTTTAATTGACGTGACATTGACCGGTTCACCGAGAATGTGCCCTGAGTGCACGGGGCGTGTGGCCGTGCGAGCCAACGCCTGTGATGAAATGGCTATGGTTTTAATTGCTCGCTTATGCTAATGAAATGCAGGAAAGGAGCATCGCCGCCCCGAGTTGGGGGCGGGATCGTTATAATTTGGTCAGCATTGCTGACCGTTGCCTTGTTTGCCACCGTGCGGTGGTTTGTTTGCTTGCAGGTGCAGCTGGACCAAGCGGTCAATAGCGGGCTAAAGCCCTTTTTGCGAAGCTGGCCCTCGAAGGCCCAAGTGGAAATGTTTTATGTTTTATTCATGTATGGCCGGCCTGCGAGCCGAGGTTTGTAAATCATGTAAAAGACAAGTGAAACATTTTGTAAGGCCTTAAGGCCGACTTTTGAGTATTTTGTAATACCATTCCTATTATCTTGTTAGTGGACATTCATGCTTGTGGCTGGGTTCTTGTTTTGCAACTTATATAAACTGCTTCCGCTAGAATGCTCTGTGTAGGACGTTGAGATTGGTTGGATGGTTTCCATAAGTAACCACCCGGTCTGTCTGTGGTATATGGCGTCGGGCCCCGGCCGGACCTACTGTTATATGCTATGCGACGGATAGGGGGTGTTACATGTGGTGCAGCAACCCAGGTTTAACTCTGCTCCCCAAGCATTGCCACCCATCGATCCTACCTTAACTAGATCAACCCACCCTAGTGGTGTAACAAACCGGGCGTATCTCGCACTAACCAGGCGTGTTACCAATTGATCATCTCATATCCAGGAGCTTCACCAAAGCCTCCTCACAATCATCACATCCATACATTCATCACAACAGAAATCCGTTTTGCACATCATCAAAGCCACGGAGTCTTCTCCGGTTTACCCATGAACATCACCAATCCAGACTACCGGTCCAGATGGGCTTCACACAGCATGCCTACGCCGTACTCTATATTTACGGCTCTAAATGCAGACACAACAAAGGAATCACTTCCGCAATCCACCTCTTGGTGGAGGATTCCAAGCACATGTATAGAGAAAGTACTTCGATGTCCAAGAAGGAGATCGTTACCCTTGAAGATCGCTTCGGCGCCATGAAGTAGCCGGATGGAAATCACCGCCTCGGCCTTGCCTTCACGAATCCGCTCTCGGATCTTCGCTCCGCACTCCGCAGCTCCTACAGAAGCTGGAAGACTCCTCCCCTCTCTGTCCTTAGGCATTTCTCCTCTCTCTCTCTCTCTTGGAATGAAGATGAAGAAGAAGAAGAAGATAAGAGAATTTATCTTCTAATTCTCGGCCTCCTAGACACCTGGACAAAGCCCAGCCCTTGGATCCAGGAAGAGGGAAACAAACGGCTCAGATCTGGCCAGAAAACCCTGAACACGGCCTGACACGCCCTGTGACACGCCCGTGTCACAGGCCGTGTCCCACTAAGCGGCAGACAACCGACTCAATCCAACCAGTACACGCCCGTGTGACACGCCCGTGTACCCGACACGCCCTCAGACACGCCCGTGTCTGAGGCCGTGTTCCTCAACAGAAATAATCTCAAAACAACCCGAGACTTCACACGGCCTGGCACACGGCTTGGCACACGCCCGTGTTCATGGCCGTGTGCACCAGGACACACCCGTGTCCCACAAACACGCCCTAACCCGAGACGTCGAGCTGAATTTGACGCCCACTGACACGCCCTGTGACACGCCCGTGTCACAGGCCGTGTCCTCACTGGAACTCGATACTCGACGATCGTCGCGTAACACTCGTCGAGCATACGACACGGCATCCGACACGGCCGTGTCCTGGGCCGTGTGCCCCCTCTCGACGATGTCGAGCGAAAATCGTCGACACCAAGGCCGATCGTCGACACAACCTCGACACGCCCTGCGACACGCCCATGTCGCAGGCCGTGTCAACGGACACGCCCTGGGACACGCCCGTGTCCCAGGCCGTGTCACCCATGTCTGAACCCGATTTTGCTCAAAATGATCCTCTTGACTTCGGGGTGTTACACCGATACCACTGAAATACAATCTAAAGCGGGCTTCGGCTTTGCAGCCTCCACTAGTGTAAAGAACAGTTCTGCTCCGGCACGAACCGCCTTCACCACCTGAAGAGCAGACATCAATGTCTTGCTCGACCCCTTTAAGCCCGTAAAGGTCGTCTCACGACTTACTCCCAGCTTGACTTCCTTGCTACCGCAATCTATATGGGTCTGCTGCTCCGAGAGCCAGTCCATGCCAAATATGACGTCGAACTCCACTAACGGAAGTAAAGACGCCCGCAGGTCGAACTCCTGCTCCCCAATACGAATCTTAACATCGCAGATCCTATCCGCTCGCATCGAACACCCATTGGGCAACATCACATCCAACTTATCCTTCGCCATCGAGGAAGGGACCCCGATGCGTAATATAAATCCTTCGGACAAGAAGGAGTGTGAAGCTCCCGTATTGAAGAGTGCTCGTGCCGGATTTTCACAAATCAATACAAATCCTAAACAAGTAGTGGTAAGGTAACATGTGCATAACAAGCATATAAAGGAAATTGACTTGCTATAAATTAAACCGTACCTGTCACCACATCAGCTTGTTTAATGGCCTCCTATTGGCCAAGATTGTAGACCCTTGGTTGGGCCGGAGCATAATGGGATGCGGTCGACTCCACCGCCTTTCCCTTCTCTTCATAAGTGGCTCTCGGCCTCCTCTCGGACTTAGGACGTCCGCTCCAACAATCACGGGCGAAATGCCCCGTCTTTCCACATGTAAAACACGCACCCGAGGTCCGACCCGTAGTCGCCCCAGAAGCGCCAGAAGGAGCTGGACCCGAAGTCCTATGCTTCTTGAAAGCCCTCCGATAGCCGGACTTTGAAGTAGTCGGCACTCTGAACTCAGATTTCTTTTCACTCAAGCTCTTCTTCGCTTGCACGCTCTTCATGTCCTTCTCCAAGGACCGGGCAGTATTGACCAAGGTTAAGAAACCCTGCGTCATCGGCCCCGACAGTAATAGTCTCAGCTCATCCCTCAAGCCTTCATAAAAACGATTAGTCTTGCGCTCCTCATCCATGATGGTGGAGCTAGCATAACGACTCAACCGCGTAAACTCGTGGAGATATTCATCCACGCTCCTCTCACCCTGCACCAACTTCAGGAACTCATTCTCCATTGAAATCCTCTGAGTAGAAGGGAGGTATCTTGCTAAGAACAATCCCGAGAACTCTTCCATCGGAACGTCTATCAGTTGTCTACCTCTCAAATGATGCAGCTCCAATCCTTCCCACCACATCCTCGCTTCACCGTCCAGCAGGAACGTAGCGATGGTGGTCATTTGCGACTCCTCCGTCTCCGTCGCCGTCATGACTCTCTTCACCCTAGAGAGCCAGTCTTCAGCCTGAGATGGGGTTCCCAACCCCGAGCATAACGGAGGGTTAAAGCTCATTACATGCTTCAACTGTCTCTCAGTTGCCCTCCTTGGCACTATTGGTTCCGCAACCACTTGCTCCACCCTCCTCGGCTCAGCCTCTTGCAGAGGTACTTGCTCCATCACAGGAGCGGGCTGCTGCGCTTGCCTTCCAGGCTGCGCATTAATCACGGCCAACACCGCTTCAGCCACCAAACGTATATTTTCAGCCGACAGAGGTGTTGCAGGAGCAACATCCGGTGCACTACTAGCCTCAGAAACTCGGCGTTCTGACGGCCCAACACCACTTCTGGTCACCTATAGTGGTACAAAACACCGTTAAGCGACCACATAAAATTGCAAACAGCAATTATAGGAACACGCAGGTTCCTCAAACACGAGTATTTTCATTCCTAAGTGGACATTCATGGGTTCTTTTACCGTTATAACGATGACGCACACAATGTGCTCACCACCCCTTAAAAAGAATTCGCCCACGAATTCAGTTTAAGCCCGACCAAAACCATTAGTTTGATACCAAATTGTAACACCCCCTATCCGTCGCATAGCATATAGCAGTAGGTCCGGCCGGGGCCCGACGCCATATACCACAGACAGACCGGGTGGTTACGTATGGAAACCATCCAACCAATCTCAACGTCCTACACAGAGCATTCTAGCGGAAGCAGTTTATAAAAGTTGTAAACAAGAACCCAGCATTAGAGCACGAATGTCCACTAGTACATAATTAGGAATGTATACAAAATACCCAAAATCGGTCTTAAGGCCTTACAAAATGTTTCACTTGAATAATACATGATTTACAAACCTCGGCACGCAGGCCGGTCATACATGAATAAAACAGAAAACATTTCCACTTGGGCCTTCGAGGGTCAGCTTCGCAAAAAGGGCTTTAGCCCGCTATTGACCGCTTGGTCCAGCTGCACCTGCAAGCAACAAACCACCGCACGGTGGCAAACAAGGCAACGGTCAGCAATGCTGACCAAATTATAACGATCCCGCCCCCAACTCGGGGCGGCGATGCTCCTTCCCTGCATATTATTAGCACAAGCGAGCAATGCATATAACCATAGCCATTTCATCACAGACGTTGGCTCGTACGGTCACACGTCCCGTGCACTCAGGGCACATTCTCGGTGAACCGGTCGATGTCACGTCAATTAAAGCCATTAACATTCCGGACTCACCACCGCCACTTAGACGGCCAAACCTATGAGCAATTTGTCTTCCTGGCCTGGGTCACGACAGTTTAAGCCATTGACCGCCGAAGACTCCCATCTATGCCAACGGCGAGTGCCACGTAACCTTAGGTCTCTCTAACCGAACGACATAAAGCGGGTACGGTTCCATCTAACCCGTGCTCACATCGCAACGACAATTTAAGCCATTTGCGCGGGTCAAACTTCCACCGAGTCCCATTCTACCGCAAGTCACATAACTCAGTTATGTTCGAGTTGGCTCTCAGGCCACCAAGCTGGCAAGATCTCGTATCCGCCCAGTTTTCCGGGTGCACCTTTGGGTTAGTCCCCAAGGCTCCCTGCTGCAATCTACCGCGTAGAAAACCCGAAAACAACCAATAGCACGGAGTCTTCTCCGGCCTTATGCAATGCAACATCACCGATCCAGACTAACATGTCCGGGTAGGCTTCACACATCATGCCTATGTCCGTTCTCGCATACGGACTCTAAACAACGGGGACTTTACATATCTACCCGAAGGAACGCCTCCAACTATTCGCAAACTCGCGAGAGCGGGCTTCCTATGCTAAGAAAGAGAGCTATTCATGCTCAAGATGAGGATCGTTACCCTTGAGTTCCTCTTTGGCGCCATCGAAAAGTAATCAGATAGAAATCACCGCACTTGCGTTGCCTCCGTGGATCCGGAGTCGGCTTGCGATTTGGAGCTCCGAAGCTCCTCCAATGGCGGATCTAGCTCTTCTTCTTCCAAGGGCTCTCCTCTTTCTCCAAGGGTTTGGAGAGATGAAAAAGGTAAGAAAGTGATGGATTTTCTAAGTCAAACCCGGGTATATCCTCTCAGGAACCATCCCCAGCCGTTAGATCTTCAATCAAGGAAACGAACGGCTTTGATTCGGGGCTGAAATGCCCAATCTGGACCGAACACGGCCTGGCACACGCCCGTGTCCAGGGCCGTGTGCCGCATTCGCCGTCAAAATCGAATCTCCTGGACCCTCACACGGGTATCGAACACGCCCGTGTTCGAGCTGACACGCCCGTGTTCCAGCTGACACGACCGTGTAGCCGGCCGTGTACACCATGGTTTTTCCCCCGTTTTCAACCCGAGCACTGCACGGGTCCTAGGACACGCCCGTGTCCTTGCCCGTGTCACCTTGACACGCCTGGACCCCAGGCCGTGTACACGGGACAATTCGTCGAGGGAAGATCGACGACTTGATGACACGGCCTTGGACACGCCCGTGTCCTAGGCCGTGTTCCTTGTCTCGACGATCGTCGAGTGAATCTCGACGACTCCCCGGGACGATCGTCGACACGGGTCGACACGCCCTGCGACACGCCCGTGTCGCAGGCCGTGTGCCCATTCTCGACGAATCGTCGAGTATAACTCGACGACTTCACGGCTAAGTGTCGACACGGGTCGACACGCCCGTGTCGCAGGCCGTGTGCCCATTCTCGACGAATCGTCGAGTATAACTTGACGACTTCGCGGCTAAGTGTCGACACACGCTTGACACGCCCTGGGACACGCCCGTGTCCCAGGCCGTGTGCCTTCTGCCAGAACCCAAACTGGCCCAAAACGTCCCCCTTAGCTCCTTTGAGTTTCGGGGCGTTACACAGGTGGCTTGGTGTTATTGTGGAGGTTTGTCCATTGTTCGGACGGCTTGGTGTTGTTTCTATTGTTTGTGCAAGCCCAATACCACGTAAAATTATCTTGTGTTGTTTTTGGTTCCCTGTATGCTGTATTGTTTTTATCATTATTATTATTGGAAGCTCGTTTCTCCTTCTTGTGATTTTTGATGCTTGCATCAGAATTTTTAACAATTCATTCACAGGCAAAAGCAAAACTCAGAAGAGCAAAATGCATAAAATAACGTCGTAGCCATCATTTATACGTAATGGTCTTGGGTTGTACATGCGACCCTAATTTGGCAAGAACAGTAGCATAATTCATCTTGCTAACAACCACTATTTAGAATCTCATATTTTTAAAGGTTGGTGGCGATGCAGTTGTAACTACTATGGGTAGTGATGACTAAAATATAGGCATCCCCATAATCTCTAGCAGGTCTTTAGGATGGGGGCAACTCCTGAAAAGGTGTTCAACAATAACATTAGTCAACAACTAGCAGTATTGTTTCCCTTCCCCAAAACCCCAAGGCTTGGGGACGAGAGAAAGTCTTTGCTTGATTATAAAATAACCAAATTATAAACAGTTTAAATAGTTATTAGCAACAAAAATCTAAATAGGAAATAAGTGCATATAATTAAAATCTAAGTAGGAAGTAAATGTTGGAAAGTCTACAGAATTATGAATTTAACCCGATAATTATTTGTAGCTGGTAATTCATATATTTAGATTGCAAACATTTAAGACATATTCATAATCTGTTATAACTTCATATGTCAACAAATTTTAACCTTTATTTCTAGCAGGGTTGCTAAACCTACGAGCCTCAACATCGTGGCAGGATAGTGACAGTGGTTGGTCCTATGAATTTTAGGTACGTTCAGATCCCAATACCTTGGCCCATGACTATATCACAATATACTCGGGGATATGAGTGACATCCATTGATATTCTTAACTGACTAACTAGCAGAGGGATCCATCAGGGTAATATCCAAACTTAAACAGTAGTTTCCTTGTGTTCTGACTTATTAGTGTCAAAGAGTCGTCAGCCTTCCCATGCCATCATGAACAACTCATGTTCATGAATAACCCACCACATCGATCATCTTCCAAGGTATAAATAAGAGCATTATATAAATAGGAAATGAATCTGAAGCAAGCCCTATATTTCCAATCATATGGTCGCTTGCCCTACTAAACATGTAAATAATTCAGGCTAGTTGTGTTGAAATTTGTGAAGTGGAAGTGGGTGACGGGACAGGCCGCGCGGCCTGTGCGGACAGCTTTGGCGGACTGGGCGGACTGGGCGGACTGAGGTTGCGGCCTGGTGAAAAGTCTGGTGGAAGCCGGCTGTGTTCTGAGCGGGTTGTTGCATGGTGTCCGCGGTTTGGTGCGGCCTGGTATCTGCGGATAGAGAGGCTTGCGGACTGGTGCTTTGCTCAGTGGTCGCGGGTGCAAGTTTGCGCTGTTGGCGGGTTGGTTCGAGTTCGCGGGAAGCCTTGCGGACTGGTGTGTCCGCGGTTGGGGCTGTTGCGGATTGGGCCTTGAGCTTGGCTGAGGCCTTGTCGAGCTCAGGTGTTACAGCAGGTCTTGCTGTGGAGACCGGTTGGCGGACTGATGTTTGGAGTCCGGCTTGGTGCTACTGCGTTGGACAAGTGCGAGGAGCTCGCGGACTGGTTGCGGTCTGTGCTAGGGTGTTTGGCGGACGGGACTTTGTGTCCGCCATGCTCGCACTGGCCCTTGATGGTTTTGGACTTGGTCACACTTGGTGTCAAGTTCATGGTGTCCGCCGTATCCGCCAAGTCCGCTGTGACCGGGCGGACTGTTGCTGTTTGCCTTTGGTCGTGGACTTGTGGCGGATTGGGGTGTGAGTCTTGCGGACTGCCTCGGGTTGGTGCGGACTGCCATTGAAGAGGGTGCTGTCCTGAAGCAGTTGGAGCTTTGCGGGCTGGTGCCTTGTCCGCTTAGCTTGGGCGGACTGGAGAGGGTTCGTCATTGGTTGCCTTGCTCCTGGCGGTTTCCCTTGGTGACTGGCCAAGTCCTCGCGGACTGAGCGGACGGTCGTTTGTATTCGCGCGGGCTGGGGCGGTGTCGCTATCTCATGGGCGGTGACCACACTCCTCACCTAGCCTATAAATAGGACCCCCCTGGCACATCTACAGTAACCTAAGTAACGTGAGTGAACAGTAATTTGGGTTGGGCGAGTGCTGCGGTCTGTGTTTTTCAGTCCGCGCGGATTGTTTCAGGCTGACGGTTTGTTGTGTGCAGGTCGCGCGGATAACTTCAAGGAGCCAGGAGTTTGGCTGTGACTTCGGTCAGTGCTTGGAAGTGTGCGGTCTCTGCGGACTCAGCAGGAGGTCGCTCTGCGGCTTGTCAGTTCTGTTTCAACTTTCCCAGCTTCAATAACCTGTCCGCCGGCTTCAGGCGGGTAGGGGAGTTCCTCAGTTCGGGTTCAGCAGGAGGCGAATAACGGTCTGTCCGCGCGGCCTCGCGGTCTCGGCGGACTCCGTGGTATTCGGCGGTTTGCAGCATAGCTTAGGCGAGCTCAGCGGTCTCGGCGGTCTCGGCGACCTCGCGGTCTCGGCGGACTGGAGTGTTGTCCGCCCGGCTTGTGTTTTGTTCCTTTCTGTTTACAGCTGTAATACTAGCGAAATCATGTCTCGCTATGTATGCCTCGGATTGTAATGAAGTGAATGCATAATAAGATCTTCTTGTGCTTCCATTGTTTTGTTGGGTGCAACCTCTAGTCCTTGGGTTTCCGCAGGTTCAGCGTGCAAACTGGGTAGTTCCGAAGATATTAATTTGGTGTTTGGGCTATCTTGCTGACCACGTTGAGAAAATTTAACATGGTATCAAAGCCAGGTTTCTGAGGTTGCGGAGGTTCAGTTGCGTGAGCGGAGGTCAGCCAGTGTTGTTACTCAGTGATTGAGTGGTGATCAACCTGTGTTGTTGCTCGGAGCTGCTGAAGGGTACCAACAGGTGATTGCAATGGAAGGAAGCTTAGCAAGAGGTCTGGGCATTGAACTCTTAACGCCGACTAACTATAAAAAGTGGAAGTCGTGCATGAAGAGTTATCTTCTAGGCGAGGAGCTGTGGGAAGTTGTCGGTGGAGACGACAGACAGGAAGTTACTGCTGCTTTCGGTACTGCTGAGCAGGTGAGGCTCTGGAGAAGAACTAATGCTAAGGCAGAGTTCGTTCTGAAGAGAGCTGTCTCTCCGGAACTGTTTGATCACATCATTGGGTGTGAGTCGGCTGCTGATATTTGGACAACCATTGATGAGTTGTTCAATAGGAAGAATGTGGCGCGGCTTCAGTTCCTGGAGAATGAGTTGGCCTGGGCAACTCAGGGAGACCTTTCCATCTCCAGGTACTTCTTAAAGATGAAGAGCTTGTGTGCTGAGCTGTCGGCACTGGATCCTGATGAGCCTATCTCTGAGGCAAAGATGAAGAGGCACATTTTCCGCGGCTTGCGGAAGGAGTATGTGGCCTTTGTTACGTTTGTTCAAGGGTGGGCTACTCAGCCGTCTCTGCTGGAGCTGGAGAATCTGCTTGCCTCGCAGGAGAGCTTAGCAAGGCAGATGGCTGGAGTGAATCTGAATCAGGAAGGCAGCGAGGCTCTCTTCTCAGGCAAGAAGAAGGGATGGGAAGGGAAGAAGAAGAAGAAGGTGCAGGCCGCTGTTGAGAAGGAGACTTCAACTTCATATCCGCCGGAGAGGAGCAATGCTCCTAAGGACTGGAAGAAGAATCTGAAGTGCTACCGGTGTCATCAGCGTGGGCACTTCAAGCGGGACTGCAAGGTCAAACTGCAGCCTGGGCATGCTGCGGGAAAGGAGGAAGCTTGCTCACGAAGTGAAGAAGCAGAATGGGGAGGAGCTTTCATGACGGGCACTTGTGTCCGGGCCTTATCTGCTGAGGACTTCAACAGCGAGTGGATCGTCGACTCCGGGTGTGGTCATCACCTCACCGGAGACAAGTCGAAGTTCACCTCCATGCAGGCTTACTCAGGTAATGAAGCTATTATCACTGCTGATAATACTGTTTATGCAGTAGAGAAGGAGGGGGTCGTGTCTTTGGGTAGTGATCAGGGGCCACTCACGTTAAGGAGTGTGTATCACGTGCCGGGCATGAAGAAGAACCTCTTCTCGGTGACCAACGCGGTGGACGCTGGGTATCACGTTCTGTTTGGGCCAACAGACGTGAGGTTCCTTCGCAACGTATCAGCGGTAAAGGCTGATGTTGCTCATGTTGGGAGGAGAGTGAAGAACTTGTTTGTTCTTTCCACCAGTGCCTATGTTGATAGGATGAGGGCCAATGATAGTGCGGCTATCTGGCATGAGAGGCTGGGGCATGTTGGCATGGACAAGCTGAAGGCAATGGCGAGTAGAAGTCTGGTGAGGGGGTTGCCGATGTTGTCCTCCTTTGGTGATGGGCATGTTTGTGCGGGCTGTCAATACGGTAAGGCATATCGCCTTCCGTTTGATAAATCTCAAACAAGGAGCAAGAAACCATTGGAGTGTATTCATGGCGACCTGATGGGACCGACTGTTACTGCCAGCCTTGGTGGAAGAAAATACATGCTTGTCTTGGTTGATGACTACTCAAGGTATACTTGGGTGTACTTCTTAAAGGAGAAGTCGGATGCCTTCCGTTTGTTCGTGGAGTTCAAGGAGTTGGTAGAAGGCCGGCTTGGCTTGCGGATTAAGAAGTTTCGAACTGATAACGGGGGAGAGTTTGTCTCTTCCGAGTTTTCTAACTTCTGCAGGAAGCACGGGATCCAACGGGAGCTTACATGTGCTCACACTCCACAACAAAATGGGGTAGCGGAGCGGAAGATCCGTCATTTGACGGAAACCTGCAAATGCTGGTTGCATGCGAAAGATATCCCGAGGTCCTTTTGGGCGGAGGGAATGTCTTGTGCTGCATATGTTATCAACCGGATGCCACTCAGCCCTATCAACATGAAGACGCCCATTGAGCTGTTGCTGAAGGAGAAGCCGAGTGTTGGACATCTTCGGGTGTTCGGTTCAACTTGCTACGTGCATGTCCCGGATGCTTCACGGACAAAGCTGGATGCGAAGGCAAAGAAACTTGTCTTTGTTGGCTATGATGAGCGGAAGAAGGGATGGAAGTGCATGGATCCTGTGACGAAGAAGTTCGTGGTGTCAAGAGACGTTGTCTTTGACGAGCTGACGTCATATGGAGGTGGCTCGGTGGAGCCTACCGGAAGTAGCAAGGTTGAGGAAGCACCGGTGGAGGCTGCTGAAGGCTTGGAAGAGGAGCTTGTTGTTTCACCAGCAGCTCCTGTTGCTTCGAACTCCGAGGCTGAGCCTTCTGGCTCAGGAAGCAGGGGGAGCACTGCTCAATGCTTGCCCCAGGTAGGAGTGGAGCCTGAAGAAGCAACGGAAGCCGTGAGCAAGGAGCTGTGTCTTCGGAGATCGAAGAGGGTGGTTAAGCCACCGGCTCGGTACTGTGATGGGAATGCAGTGAGCTTTGTCTCCTGTTTCTTTGCTGGTCCTCTGGATGAGCGAGAGCCTGCAAACTTCAACGAGGCCACTGGAGTGAAGGAGTGGGAAGGTGCCATGAAGGAAGAGATTGATGCTCTGAAGAAGAATGAAACCTGGGACCTTGTGCCCAAGGTTGATGGCATTACTCCGGTTACTTGCAAGTGGGTGTATAAGTTGAAGAAGAAGGCTGATGGGAGCATTGATCGGTTCAAGGCTCGCCTGGTCGCTAGAGGATTCTCACAGCAGTATGGAGAAGACTATGAGGAGACATTCAGTCCAGTTGCGAAGATGACGTCTGTAAGAGTGGTGATCGCCTTGGCTGCTAGCAAGGGATGGAGGTTGTGGCAACTCGATGTGAAGAATGCCTTTCTTTACGGAGAGATTGACAAGGACATCTTCATGGATCAGCCGCTTGGTTTCGTCTCTGAGAAGCATCCGGACTATGTCTGCAAACTCAGGAAGGCTCTCTATGGGTTGAAGCAAGCTCCTCGAGCGTGGTATGGGAAGATTGCAGAGTACCTGCAGTTCTGTGGATACCTGGCTTCTAACTCGGATTCTAGCTTGTTCGTCAAGAAGAAGGGAGAGCTAAGAGTCTTGGTCCTGCTGTATGTGGATGATATGATCATCACAGGGAACTCGAAGGAGGAAGTAGCAAGGCTCAGGGGAGAGCTTGCTATACGCTTCGAGATGAAAGACTTGGGAGAGTTGCATCACTTTCTTGGTCTGGAAGTGGAGAGGAAGGAGTGCGGGATTCTCATTAGCCAGAAAGGGTATGCTGATCGCATTGTGAAGCGGTTTGGCATGGGCGAAGGGAAGAAGTGCTCTACTCCACTGGAACCTGGGCTAAAGCTTCGACGAGATGAGGGAAGGGTGCTTAATGATCCCTTGGTGTTCAGGGCTCTTGTTGGGAGCTTGATTTATCTGACGATTACAAGGCCGGATATAGCTTATGCTTGTTGGCCGAGTAAGTCGGTATATGGCTGAACCAAGGCAATCTCATCTAGTGGCGGCAAAGGGAATTCTGAAGTATGTCAAGGTGACTTCTGAGATGGGACTCCTCTATGGAAGGGATGCGGAGTTTGCGTTGCTCGGGTACACGGATGCTGACTATGGCGGTGATTCGGATGATCGAAGGTCTACTTCAGGTTATGTGTTCACTTGCGGTTCAGCTAGCATCTCGTGGTGTTGCAAGAAGCAGGACTCGGTGTCGGTTTCAACCACGGAGGCGGAGTATAAGGCTTCGGCCTTGGCTGCTCGGGAAGCCGTTTGGTTGAGGAGACTCATAGAGGATGTTCATGAAGAAGTGCAAGGGCCTACTTTACTCCGGGGTGACAATGAGAGTGCTTTCAAACTGGTAAACAATCCAGTGTGTCACGCCAGGACCAAGCATATAGAGATTGATCACCACTTCATCCGGGAGAAGGTGTTGGAGGGGTCTCTGCTGGTCGGGCATGTTCGGAGTGAAGATAATCTTGCTGACATCTTCACGAAGCCGCTGTCGAAGGGGCCCTTTGAACGCTTGCGCAGCTTGCTGGGCTTGGTCACCACTTCTCACTTCAAGGGGGAGTGTTGAAATTTGTGAAGTGGAAGTGGGTGACGGGACAGGCCGCGCGGCCTGTGCGGACAGCTTTGGCGGACTGGGCGGACTGGGCGGACTGAGGTTGCGGCCTGGTGAAAAGTCTGGTGGAAGCCGGCTGTGTTCTGAGCGGGTTGTTGCATGGTGTCCGCGGTTTGGTGCGGCCTGGTATCTGCGGATAGAGAGGCTTGCGGACTGGTGCTTTGCTCAGTGGTCGCGGGTGCAAGTTTGCGCTGTTGGCGGGTTGGTTCGAGTTCGCGGGAAGCCTTGCAGACTGGTGTGTCCGCGGTTGGGGCTGTTGCGGATTGGGCCTTGAGCTTGGCTGAGGCCTTGTCGAGCTCAGGTGTTACAGCAGGTCTTGCTGTGGAGACCGGTTGGCGGACTGATGTTTGGAGTCCGGCTTGGTGCTACTGCGTTGGACAAGTGCGAGGAGCTCGCGGACTGGTTGCGGTCTGTGCTAGGGTGTTTGGCGGACGGGACTTTGTGTCCGCCATGCTCGCACTGGCCCTTGATGGTTTTGGACTTGGTCACACTTGGTGTCAAGTTCATGGTGTCCGCCGTATCCGCCAAGTCCGTTGTGACCGGGCGGACTGTTGCTGTTTGCCTTTGGTCGTGGACTTGTGGCGGATTGGGGTGTGAGTCTTGCGGACTGCCTCGGGTTGGTGCGGACTGCCATTGAAGAGGGTGCTGTCCTGAAGCAGTTGGAGCTTTGCGGGCTGGTGCCTTGTCCGCTTAGCTTGGGCGGACTGGAGAGGGTTCGTCATTGGTTGCCTTGCTCCTGGCGGTTTCCCTTGGTGACTGGCCAAGTCCTCGCGGACTGAGCGGACGGTCGTTTGTATTCGCGCGGGCTGGGGCGGTGTCGCTATCTCATGGGCGGTGACCACACTCCTCACCTGGCCTATAAATAGGACCCCCCTGGCACATCTACAGTAACCTAAGTAACGTGAGTGAACAGTAATTTGGGTTGGGCGAGTGCTGCGGTCTGTGTTTTTCAGTCCGCGCGGATTGTTTCAGGCTGACGGTTTGTTGTGTGCAGGTCGCGCGGATAACTTCAAGGAGCCAGGAGTTTGGCTGTGACTTCGGTCAGTGCTTGGAAGTGTGCGGTCTCTGCGGACTCAGTAGGAGGTCGCTCTGCGGCTTGTCAGTTCTGTTTCAACTTTCCCAGCTTCAATAACCTGTCCGCCGGCTTCAGGCGGGTAGGGGAGTTCCTCAGTTCGGGTTCAGCAGGAGGCGAATAACGGTCTGTCCGCGCGGCCTCGCGGTCTCGGCGGACTCCGTGGTATTCGGCGGTTTGCAGCATAGCTTGGGCGAGCTCAGCGGTCTCGGCGGTCTCGGCGACCTCGCGGTCTCGGCGGACTGGAGTGTTGTCCGCCCGGCTTGTGTTTTGTTCCTTTCTGTTTACAGCTGTAATACTAGCGAAATCATGTCTCGCTATGTATGCCTCGGATTGTAATGAAGTGAATGCATAATAAGATCTTCTTGTGCTTCCATTGTTTTGTTGGGTGCAACCTCTAGTCCTTGGGTTTCCGCAGGTTCAGCGTGCAAACTGGGTAGTTCCGAAGATATTAATTTGGTGTTTGGGCTATCTTGCTGACCACGTTGAGAAAATTTAACAAGTTGCTAACTTTTGCACTCAATCGCACGACTCGCGTTCTTAACATAACAAATTGAGCATTATGATCGAGATTGCGTATCATTTATGGTAATCCTTCGAGGTATGGATCGTCTCCAAGTTAACTCTAAATAAGGCTTATATAAGTGTAATAATTACAACAATAGGACTATAGGCTAAAGACGACAGTAAATAAAAGGTATATAAAGTAAATAACGTGAAATAAATAAAAGACATTCTAAAACATTATTTATTTCAAAGTTTTGCAAGTCGCCAGTGTTTTAGTTCTCAACTCCGTTCTAAGGAGGCATTCACAGTTTTCATCTCTGTTCTTAGGAGACATTCATAGTTCTCATCTCAGTTCGTAGGAGACATTCACAGTTCTCATCTCCTTGCTTTGTAGGCATTCATAGTTCTTATCTCTATTCTTATGAGGTATCTAAAAGTGGAGAGTTATTCCTCAAAGAATTCTCTATGGAAAGGGGGTAATAGAGATTTAAATTTATTTATGAAAGGTATTTACAAGATTCAAATAAGCTTAAATCAACATCCACAAAGACATACAACAATAATTAAGTAGTCACAACACAAAGTAAAATTTAGGAAATAAAATAAAGCAAAACTTAGAAAAAGAGACACAATACAGATGAACATAGAAGATATAATGGTTCCCCAAAATCTGGGTGCGTCCACTCTTCTACCACTTTGATAGGAATCCACTATCCCAGTTCCTAAGGCTATTGATTAGGAGACTCTTAGAATCAATGCTTGAGTCTTTTGATATAGAGACTCTAATAACCACACATCTTGATCTTTTGATAAGGTGATCTAACCAACAATTAAATCCTTTCAAGTGGAATTTAAAATACTCTTTTCACAAAAATAGGAGAGAAACGAGAAAGAAAGAGATCAGGAGATGATCTAGAAAGTTGTCTTCAGATTTGAATCATCCTTCAACAATTTTTGAGAATTCTTTAGCACTTAAGTGGATTGGATCTTCTAAAATGATTAATGCTTGATGAAGAAGCAAGAATTAAATGCTCTGATCCACTATACAAAATTATGTGTGTGAGGGAGAAGAAGAAGAATAACAGTCTCTAATAATATACTGTGTAACCTCTATTATTTGTCTCTTTTTCTTGAAATCTGAGTATATAATTCTTTGACATTTCAAAATATTTCCTTTGTTGATTGTAATCAGATGGAATAGAATAATCTGAGAAAATCTTTCTAAAAATAGTCTTTGGAAATCACATCTATCTCTTCAATTTTCTTCCAAATGATTCTTCAGAAATTCTTTTGAAATTTCTTTTCTTGAGTATTCTTCTAACAAATCTTTAAATTCGAATAGATTCCATAATCATAATCTTCAAATAACTCTGAATGAAATCCTTTGAATTTTCCTTTCTAGAAGAGTATTCGACGCTACGTCGAGTTCTAACTGAGTGCGTCGAATTCTGCATTATAAGAACTCTTTGTAAACATAACTAAGAAATTGACATTATGTCGTTTACCAATCGTCATTTGCGTCGACTTATGCTTTGAATATGTGTCTACTTTACTTCAGATGGTGCGTCGAATTCCAATCGGAGTTATGCCATCTTCTAGTTGACATTGCATCGACTTTTTTTCGACGTTGTATAAATTTCTAATGGACGCACTTTTAACTTAGCTAATTTTTTCTTGATTTCAGCTTGCCTTCTTCTGACTTTGACTTGGACTAAGTTCCTAGGACTTCTAATAAACAAATTACTCTCACTATACAATGAAATTAATTATCATAGGTTGCAAAATCACTTTAAAATAATTTGTTAAGTTAATCCATATTTAGCTTAACAAATTTTATAAAACTTTAAAGTTATTTTTAGTATAAAAACAAAGAGAAAACAAGAATAATTTAAAGAAACATGTTAACTATAAATATAATGTCATGCTCCAAAACCATTGTTTTATAAATTGTATTTGAAAGATTTTTCAAGTATAACAATCTATTTTCTTGTGCTTTTAAATACTTTTTCCATACTGGAATAGGTTTTGCTAGTCTTACTTGAAGGAGGTTTTGAAGCTGGTACAGACATAATCATCTTTTCTATTGGAGGAGGAAGAATATTTGATTCTGGAACTAATTTTAGCATTGATGATGTTTCCTTAAAAACTATTGTTGATTACACTAGTTAGAGTGTCACTTTGGTCTTGGGCCTTAGAGAATTTGCCCATATCCTAGTCTCTTCCATTCTCTTTTGAAGTTTTATATCATCTGAAATATGCTCCCCCTAACTGATAGACTCCTCCTAAGATATAAGAAACAACACAACATTTTCTGGCCTTGACACCACAGTGAGAAGCTTAGAGTCGATAGATGCCCCCTCCCTTAGATACATAAGGAGTGTTTTATAGGGAAGCCGGGTTATAAATAGTTTCCATATATTTGACATTGTCCTTGGTCTTTGGAAATTTATCAACAGCAACATTATCATCTGGATTATAATCCCTAGGACTGACCGGATTCACCACCTTATTTAGATCCTTCAGTAAGGATTTAAAGACTGCTTCAGGAACATGTGATTGAATCATATAGTGTTCAAGCTCATGCTGAGAGCTAAATAGATCATTCAGTCCGCTTTGTAAATGGAAACTTTATTATAACAGTCGTCTGAGAAGATAAGAATGAGAGGAGAATTCTGATACTAAGATTTCTAGAACATTGTTGAGAACAAAAAGAATTTTTGACTCTGATGGAATTAGAGACATTGATGTACTTGCAAAAGTCTAAGCAAACAAGAGAGTATGAGAAGAGAAAGAAGCGAGCAGTGAAGTTGAATAGTTTGAAAGCGTAATAAATTATAATAGAGGTGTGGTATAATGAGACAAAACATTGAAAGTTAGGGCACAAGTCAACATATTTTAGGAAAGAAGTTGGCATAGTGCGCAAAAATTAATCTAAGGAAAGATATCTGAGTGCACTTAAGAAGTTAACATTGCGTCAAATTGTATTCAACGCAACTTCAAATAAGACTATCAGAAATCCTATCGATGCATGCGTCGATTAGAAATCGATGTTGCGTCGAATAGTTTCATACGCTTTATAATCTACCTGCTCTTGATGTATGTGTCGAGTAAAAAATCGATGTTGTGTCATTTTGTATTCGACGTAGCGTCAAATAAAGAGTTAAAATTTTAAATTCTTTTGTTGTTTTTCCTAGTAATAATTTTTTACAAAAAATAAAGTTGTCATATATTATTATAGATTATACTGAATAAAACTATATGTGTATTTCCCTTCACAAGCTTATTAGGGGTTTTCAAATTGGTCTTGTGAATGAGACTTCTATTTAGAACATAATTGACAGTATTAACTTCTTTAGCCGAAAAGGACTTAAGCAAGTTTAACTCAGCCTTCAATATCTTTCCTAATTCAATTAAGGTTCTATTTTTCCTTTCAGCAACCACATTTTGTTGAAGTGTTCTAGGAGCTGAAATATTTTTTCTTATCCCTTCATCCTCATAGAATCGACAAATTAACTGATTTTCACACTCGATGTCATGGTCTCTTCTGATCATAGCAACTTGAGTGTTGAATTCAGATTGAATTTGTCTAATGAATCTTGAGAGGATCTTGAAGGGTTCAGATTTAGCTCTCGGAATGAACACCCAAGTGAATCTAGAAAAGTCAACTACTACAACTAAAGTAAAATATTTCCCTCCTAAGCTCTGAGTGGATATTACACTAAATAGGTCTATGTGTAATAAATAAAGTGATCTAGGTGAATTATTCTTTCCAATTAGTTTGAATGATGACTGTTTGCTTGCCCATTTGACAAGCCTTGCATGGTTATTTTTCATATGCTTACCAATTGTGAAGCATATAACAAGAATACTCTTATTTAACTTGGCAAAGGTCCTATGCTTGAGATGAGCAAACCTTTTATGACAAAAATCATTGTTATTTATATGTGCATCAAACAAAAAATTTCTAACTTATTAGAATTAAAATCAACTATATAATATTACCCTTTCTATAGCCAGACAATACTATGCTTTCTGATTCTATGCTAACAAATTGGCATAGATTGCGAGTGAATACTACCTTGCATTCATCATCACAAAATTGGCTAATACTAATTAAGTTATCTGAAGACCTTCAACATAAGCTTTTTTGGAGAAAGAAATGTCTCCAATTCTGATCATATCATAACCTTTGGTTTGATCACAATTGAAGTCATCAAATATTACCTTAGGACCATCCTTGACATTATAAGTTTCCAGCAGTTATATTTATCCAGTCACGTGTCTGGTGTAACCACTATCCAAATATCATTGCTGGTTTATGGATGGACAACTTCTAACCTGCATATGTAATTCAAACATTAATAAGGATTCAGGTTACCTTGGCTCACTGCTTCTACCATTGAAAGGGGTTATGAAAGAGATGGAAGGTATTTCATGATAACCATTTGGGTGGAAGAGTGTTGTTCTATTAAACCTGCAACTTCCAGCATCATGTCCTATTTTATTACAGTAATTACAGTTAAGCAGATAAGTATAAGAATTAGGAAATAATACAACATTAAATATCTTATGTTTGTGCACTAGAAAGTAGCTTCGATTAGAAGTCGATGCAACTGCCTGGATGCATTGATAGGAAGTCGACACAGGTTTGAGATTGCATCGAGAAGAAGCCAATACAGTTTCATACTTGCATCGATTAGTAATCGATGCACCGGGAGAGTTGCGTAGAGTAGAAGTCGACACAGATTTCTAGGTTTGATATCAACCAGATGAAAAAAAATATTTGACTAAATCTGTAAGAGATTATGGCAATGTTCATCAGTTCAGAAATCAGGAGTCATCAATTAGGGCACGGGAAATAGAATCACTGCACAAGAAAAGAAATCGACCTAAATCAGGATGTGAATACATTCCAATAAAAAAATCTAGTTTAGCGAAGATTGCTTTACATTGGAGCTTTTGTTGGAGCATGCGTTCCACGCTTCTTGATTTGCTAATAACAAATCTCGTTTGCATTTGATCATATGGTGTTTATGATGCGCAGATATCATAGGTCTAACATTACAATCATTTGGGCTTTGATTCGGTTTTGAACAGAGGAGATTTGGCGATATCGCCTGATGATATTCACTGTCGCCAACAGGCGATTGCTTAATGGGAAGTTACAGCATTATCTCCATGCGTGTGCAGTTACAGTCGATATCACCTGGCGATATCGATATCGCTCATGCGATAGCGCACGATTGGCCATGACAGATTGATCCTGCAGAAATTTCGAATCTATGGGACATGTGGCAACCAGATAGGATATCGCTGTCAGGCGATACCCAGTATCGTCAGGCGATATCTCCAAAATATATATACAACTCATTCTTTTGTGGAGATCATGTCTTGAAGTTTTCTGGGTGTTCCTTCTCGTGCATCCTATCCAGAGAGCTCCAGCATCCAGAAAGACTCAATCTTCTCAAGAAGGTTCAAGCGCAGAGAAGCGACGATTCGTACACAGCTTCTGAAGCAACCTTGACAAAGATTCATCGACATCTTCAACGCTACATTTTGAGGGAGTTTTCATTCTGAAATTTACTGTGTAATTCCTAATTTCTTATTTGTAATTGATAGAGGAAACCGTCATCTTGTGAATGATGTCTAAGTCTTTGCGTTGCTTAGGAGAGAATCGCCGCCTTGTGCGTGACGTCTAGGTCCTTATGCGACTTAAGGAGTTCTCGCCGCCTTGTGAGCAGCGAATAGATCGTGTTGTGATCTAGGGGGAGGCTAGTAGATAGATCTAGGAGGAGATACGCTATATCCAGCCGGTTCTTGTTGGAACGACCGGTGAAATCAAAATAAGTTTGTAATTTTTCAGTCTTGATCTCTAGCTTCATAGAGATTAGGATATTTTATATTCTGTTTAACAGTCGAAATAAATTATCTCATTTCTATTCTTGAATCGAAAAATTAGGCAAAATTTTTCAAGCTCGAGCTCGAGCTTTTGAAATCATTTCGAGCCTTTAGCTCGAGCTCGACGAGCGTCTCATTTATCCAACAGCTCGAACTCGAGCTCAATGCTACATAGATTGGTATAGAGATCCCTCCCGCAAGTGCGATCAAAGATTTTACTCTTTCATTAAGATACTTGTAAAAGGAGTGGTGACCTGCCACCCTCCTGAAAACTCTAAGTCTTGCAACCTCCTGCAACTAGTGGATTTCGTCAGCACCGATATGTCCTCCTGGTTTTTTCTTTTTGTGGGTTTTTCCTCATAAACTCCTTACTGTCCGGCTGTTGGTTCTCTTTAACTGTTTGCATGATTGATTCACTCTCGAACTAAGACGATTCAATTCTTCTGTAAAATTCATTTGAACTGCAATGTCTCATCTACAAACACACAATAAAACAGCGGAATTATAAATAACCATTAAATTTCAATTTCAAACCCTCAATTA
This sequence comes from Platanthera guangdongensis, assembly GCA_039583875.1. NCBI lineage: Eukaryota > Viridiplantae > Streptophyta > Magnoliopsida > Asparagales > Orchidaceae > Platanthera > Platanthera guangdongensis. The sequence goes on from CM077163.1 coordinate 17,546,492, forward strand.
CAGAGCGGACCTGGCAACTTATTTTAAACAATTCCCCAATCACTAAATTTTAGTAACATATGTCAAGTTTTCTAAACTAGAGGTTGACAGTAAAGGTGCTTATTTTTGTCCGGAGTTTCCATAAAAGAACAACAGTACAACATTAAAAACTAGAGGTTGACAGTAAGGGCAGCTTATTTTTGTCGGGAACAAGCTCACAGGAGTTTCCGTCTGGAGGGAAGGGGGCGGAAGAAATTTTTGCATGTGTTACTTTCATCCAAGATCATGAGACTCGCCTGCATCAACTCGTTGGTTCCTACAAAAATAATATTATTGATCGAAATACTATCACATTTGACAATATTGACAGTATTTTTAGAATATTATAGTATTCCGCAAAAACAACTCTGTCGTATGATACTAGTCTGTGTATGGCTTTATTTAATCATGTATCTAAAAGATAAATGAGAGTAATTCACCACATAAAAATTTCTTGGGGGCGGGATCTGAGACACTCCATTTTGAAGCTTTTTACTCAGAAAACTGATAGGAAACACCATCGGTCACAAAAAACAAATGCACCGGGGCGTGCTGCCCATGGCATTTGCTTCCGCACTTGTCGGAGAGCTAAACAGAGCCTAAGAAGTCATATAAAAAAATGCAAAGTTTGGTTTAAAATTTTGTATATGAGAAATTAGCCGTAACATGTATCCGGTTTGTCGCACCTAGGGGTGTGCACGAAAAACCGAAAACCGTTCGAACCGTCCGAACCGAAATTCGAACCAAACCGCTCGGTTCGGTGTAGGTGGTGGTTTTTCATTTTGGATAACCGCCCCGTTTTCGGTTTGGTGCGGTTTTCAATTTCAGTAAACCGAGAAAACCGAATCGAATCCGAAAAGTCACATTATTACGATTCGATTAGAAGCAATCAAAGTTAGGTCTATCACATAATTAATTGTTTTACAGTGTTGTTTCAACATATTTCACTGAATTCACTGTAATTCGTGACGATATAATAAAATATCACATAATTTTAAAATCATTGTTTCAACATAATTAATTGAATTTTACAATCACTGTTAGGTGTAAAATAATATCGTCATCAACATGATTTTCTAAACCTATATAATTTATTTTAATATTCTTATAACACTAAATTTTAATATTCATATGATCTATAAATTGATTAAAGTATGTTGAAAATCATTTGTTTCTAACAATATAAATATTTTTTTACACATTTTGTTATTATTTTGTTATTTTCACTACTTTATTATATATTGTATGGTTAAAGGAAAACATTTTCAAAATAACTATAATACATAAATAATGATTTGAGCTTTTTCTATGAATTATTATAATAAAACCGAAAACCGCCCCAGAAAACCGCCCCAAACCGCACCGATTAGTGAACCGAACCGATCAGTTTAGGTTTGGTTTGGTTTGGAGAAAAAAATATCCGAGCCTTTTCGATTTGGTTTCGGTTTTGATCCAAAACGACCCAAACCGAACCGCTTGCACCCCTAGTCGCACCCCAATATTAACTGCAACCCAAAATATTCTGTACAACCCAATTTTTGATTTGCCGCAACCCAATATTTATGCAGGACAGAAGGAGCTTCAGTAAAATATCTGTCATTGCTACAACTTTGCAATCTATTAATTTTCCCTCTTCAAAACCCTTCATTTCTTCCCATTTTCTCTCCCGCTGTTACCTATTTGGGTTGCGATTAAAAACAATACCAGGCGTGATTTAAAATTGGCGATTGATATCCGCACTACATTTTTGGATATCCGCACTACGATTATTTATAATTTTTCGCGCCTTTTGAAATTACTCCTTGTACATGCATTTTTAGGAAAAGTGTTCAACACGAAAGTTGTAGATCTCGACGAGATCTACAACTTTTGTGTTGAACAATTTTCCTAAAAATGCATGTATAAGGCGTATTTCTAAAAGACGCGAAATCTGAGCGTATTTCCTAATGTACGTCTTGTACATGCATTTTTAGGAAAATTGTTCAACACGAAAGTTGTAGATCTCGTCGAGATCTACAACTTTCGTGTTGAACACTTTTCCTAAAAATGCATGTACAAGGAGTATTTTCAAAAGGCGCGAAAAATTATAACTAATCGTAGTGCGGATATCCAAAATTGCAGTGCGGATATCAATAAATTTTGGACTTGCGAACCTGCGGTTAACAATCGCCAAAAATTATGGCAAAACACCTTATTAATCTAATAAATTTATTTTTAATCACTTATGATATGTTTTTTTATTGGTCCCCGAAAATTTTTGTCCGGAAGCTGGGCCTAAAATTTGTAGAGGACTATTTTAAAGCGATAAATCCGAGTGTTAGCATAGAGATATTTAGGTGCGTGTAATGCACAATAATTATAATAGTTCATCCGAGTTAATACAGTCGTATGATTCGTAATTCAACGGTGATGATTGTTTGCGAAAATATTCATGAGATAAGATCATATTGAAAAATGATCTCATGCGTAATTTTTTTTGCTGCGGAAAAAAAATATGACATGATAGGCGGTCGACAAATATTTAGGTGCGTGTAACGCACAGTGATCATAATAGATTTGCATTTAAGTACGTGTAATGCACGGTGATGTATTATCACAGTGTGGGAGCAAATACAATCATAGGAATCATGATTTAACGCCATTGATTGTATTCATGTAATACAGTCGTATTGAAAATTGACCGTAATTTAGATCAATTATGCATAAAAATTCATGCTTGCGGAAATATATGACACACACGATAGACGGTCGCACACTGCGATCATTGGTGCTAGTTACGTCACAACATTTTCTCTCCAGCTGACCGGTAACGGGACAGGATTGAATCGGAATCCGCTTTGAAGCAAGCGGACCGGTACCGATTCGCTATTTCTTTATTGATTAGCTTCACCATTGCACACCTAACCGCAACCAGAAGGGCCAATCGCCCTCGCTGATCGCCAGAGGAAAATGAATACGAAACATAACCACCATTCTCACTAACAAACGTTGTATGTACATATATATATATACATATATATGTATATATATATGTATATATATATATATGTATGTGTATATATATATGTATATATATATATATATGTATGTGTATATATATATACATATATATGTATATATATATATATATATATATATATATATATATATATATATATATATATATATATATATATATATATATATATATATATATATATATGTACATATACAAGTGACAGGCACGGGCCTTCGGCCCTGGGGGCATTCGGCGGAGGTGCGACAATCGGCAGGGTGCGACATTCGGCTGGGTGCGACATTCGCCGGGATGCGACATTCACCGGTAGTGCGACATTTGTCGTGGGGACGACATTTGTGGTGGGGACGACATTTGCCGTGGGCGGCGACATTTGTCGTGGGCGGCGACATTTGTCGTGGATAGTACCCGCCCATATGGCCTCGCGCGACAGTACCCGATCGGCGACGGCGGGCTTCGCTCGCTCCCGACGGGCTTCGGCCGCTCCCGGCGGGCTTCGCCTGTCCACAGCTGGCTCCGCCCGACCCGCAACATATACATATGAGTACTCAAAACGACCGTAAAAAAATATAAATCAAGAATACAATTTTTATTTTGTAAAACAAATTATATTTTAACGTTAAAACATTAATATGCTCTCCGGCCCGATGACCACGCGTCACAGTACCCGGTCGGCGACGGCGTGCTTCGCCCGCCCCCGACGGGTCCTGCGGACTATGCCCGCAACATATACACATGAGTAATCAAAATGATCGTAAAAAACTCTGAATCAATATTACAATATTTAATTTGTAAAAATATATTTTTATTTCAAAAAATTTTATTTTTTTTCTCTCTATTCCTATTCCTCACTCTCTCTCTCTCTTTCCTTCTCTCTCCCTCTTTTTGATTCTCTCCCTCTCTTTCTCTTTCCTCCATCCGTGCCCCCTCTCCCCTCTCCCCCTCTCTTTCTCTCCATCTCTCTCCTTTTTCTCTTTCTCTAGATTTTAAAGTAGTAATTTTTTTAAATATAGGGATATTTTGGGTAGATTGAATGTTGCACCAAAGGTAACTTTTCCTTTATAATATAGTATAGATATATATATGTATATATGTATATATATACATATATATGTATATATATACATATATATGTATATATATACATATATATGTATATATGTATATATATATATATGTACATACAACGTTTATTAGTGAGAATGGTGGTTATGTTTCGTATTCATTTTCCTCTGGCGATCAGCGAGGGCGATTGGCCCTTCTGGTTGCGGTTAGGTGTGCAGTGGTGAAGCTAATCAATAAAGAAATAGCGAATCGGTACCGGTCCGCTTGCTTCTGATAAGTTCAAGTTCAAGTTTTTAAGTTTAAAAAAGCTTGAGCTGGTTCTTTTACAATATATGTCGAAATTATGCCAATAATATATACATTTTGTAGTCAAAATGAGATCTAAAACTTTCATGTTGAACAATTTTTCAAAATTTTCACGGTTTGGCCGGAATCTCGCCCGAAAGGTTGCTGACTCGAAATGAATATAATAATAATAAATTTCAAAATTCGAGTCACCAACCTTTTGAGTCAGATTCCGGCGAAACCGCGCAAATTTTGGAAAAATGTTCAACATAAAAGTTGTAGATCTCGTTCTTAGCTACAAAATGCGTATATTATTTGTCTAATTCCGATATGTATTATGTGAGAACCAACTCAAGTTTTTTTAGTCTTCTACATTAAGCCGCGGCTGGGTACTGTCACACGGGGGGTGGGGGAAGCATATATATATATGGGGGCATATACGGTGCGGGCAAACATTATGTGCGGGCGTACGGGCAAGTGATATTTGGGGTCAAGATGGTCTCAAAACGAAAAGTGATCAACATGAAAGTTGTAGATCTCGGCGAGACGAACAACTTTCATGTTGATCACTTTTCGGATTTGGAGCCGATTTGGACCTCGATTGGGCCCCGAAATCGGGGGCGGCGGAAATGCTACAGTAAACCGTTCCGCCGCCCCCGATTGCGGGGCCCAAATCGAGTTTCAAATCGGCTCTAAATCAAAAAGTGATCAACATGAAAGTTGTAGATCTCGCCGAGATCTACAACTTTCATGTTGATCACTTTTCGTTTTGAGATCATCTTGACCTCCAAATTTACTTACCCGTACACTCCGCACCTAATGTTTGCCCGTATAATAAATATATCTTATATATATACACACACACAAGTTCCCGACACGGGGCTCCGCTCCTATGACCATGGGCGACAGTACCAGACCGACGACGACCGGTTTCGCCCACCCCATAAAGGCGGGTTTCGCCCGCAACATATACATATGAGTAATCAAAATGACAGTAAAAAATATACATTAATATTACAATTTTTATTTTGTAAAACAATATAGGTTTTGACCTAAAAATATTAATTTTGACTTTAATAAAGTTGATTGATTTAATGTCATCAGCTCGAAAATATCACTGATATATCTAATGACAACCTTCCTTGAATGAACTTCTGACATGCCTAATGACAATCTATCATAGTAAGTGTATGAGTTCTACTAAAATTGTTTTTGAAATTAAATAAATTTTATCATTACTTCTATTTTTTGATTGTGTAATTACTTGAATGAATATTATATTTTAATTTCTTTAAAATATATTATAATATATATCAAGTCTTTAAAAATATAAAACTGAGCACATAATTGATATTTTGAATGTTTCACCAAGACAGCTTTTCCCTTAATAATGAAAGATATATTCATTGAATTATTTTTCAAATTATATTCTCTGAAATTTGTTATTTGATTATTTCCTCCCTTGCCCGAGTTGGCTCCCTATTTTATTCTTTCTACTTCGCGGTTCCAACAATAGGCTCAGGGAGGGAGAGGGAGATGGTGTTTCAGAGGAGGAGGCACCACGAAAGGGTGGTGGTTCCGGCAGGAGTGTTGGGGCTGACGGCGATATCTGCGGCGGCGATATTCATATTCATGGTATTAGCATTCCTGACGGTATTGGTGCCAACACTTCTCGATCATCCGGCGTTTCCGAATCCGCCGGAAAACCTGCGGAGGGTGAGGCGTTCCTCAAAACTGGTAAGAATGGCTTCTCCTTCTCCGTCGATCTTTTCTCCTACAGTTTCCGATGGTTTTGATGTTTGTGTTTGATGTCTATGTAGATGGAGAATCCCGTCGAGATGAAGAGGATGATGCTGGGTGGCGAGATTTTTCGCGTGCCGGTTCGTTCTATTACCCTAAACTTACGGAATGATTGTGGGAATCTTGTGTTATTTGGGATCTGGGATGGTTAATCATGATTTGGATTGCAGAGCGGAGGCGACATGTCGCAGAGCGATCTCTGGGAATCGAAGCGATCCAAGTATTACTGTGGGTGCAGCAATGCGAGCAAGGAATTCGAGAGTAAGTGTTTGATCTTAATGCTTCGTTAGTCATTTACCGATCCTTTTCGCATCCTGTCAACAAGATTGCATTGGAGTCTGTTTTTCTTTTATTCTTCATGCTGTTCTTCGTGTTTTGCCTCTGTTTCTTGCTCGTCTGTGAGAATTTCTTAAGCATTTGTGCTGGATAAGTTTCAGAGCAGGGTTGAATCTTACAGATGTCTTTTCCTTCTTCGCAGAAGCTGATTCAGTAACTATTCCAAATAGGTATTTGATGATTTCAACAAGTGGGGGATTGAATCAGCAGAGGACAGGGGTGAGATTCTTCTTGCTCGTCGTTCTGATTGATACGCAAATAACTTGAGAACGATTTTCGATGCCATTAAAACGCATTAGGATTTTAAATCCGATCCTTTCAGTTCTTAGAAATCCATGTAGGGTTAAATTGCTTCACCGTAATTATTTGAAAAAGTGCGCATCTCATTGAAGTATTTTGCATATGAAACGCTTGAAACTTTTACTTTCATCTATTTTATTCATTTACCATTCAATTATTGCATCTCCTTGGGTTGAACCCTGCTTCGACGTCTTTCGTCCTCCACCATACGCTTACGAGATCTGCCTTCTTCAACGACGAGACGCCTCCTACAAAAAAATCATTTAAAAAGGGGGAGGGGATTTGGAGGAGGTAATTATAAATACCTGCTGTTGATGTCTAGGCGAAGTGAATTGCGGCAAGCGGAGAGAAAAAAAAATGAGGCCATGTCCGTTGAAGGGAAAGCCCGCAGCGGAAGGTCGCCGGCTTCAGAGGAAGATGTAGGGACCGTGTTTTAGGGCTCCTCGGTAACTTTAAGGCGGAGGATACGAAACTGGGTGCCGGTGATTCGATTGCAGGGTTGCGATTTTAGCCGGTGGGGATTGGATACATTTATTTTATATTAAGGCTTCATTTGTTTCGGCGGTGGAGGATCGATCCGGCGGGTGGAAACGGAGTGTTCAAAACGGAGGGGGGAGGTGGCTGCTCCAAACTGAGCTTTTTGGGGCATTTCTCAAGGCGGGCGGGTGGAAACGGAGCAAACGCCGCCGGAGGTTCATTTGTTTACCCGCCTTCCGGCGGCGTTTGCCCAAAACGGAGCTCCGAAACGCCCAAACAAATAGAGCCTAAGGCTATGTTTGGTAGGGCGTCCGGTGCTGGAAAGGGAGCAAACACTGCCCGTGGTTGGGACCAGAGGGAGAGGGCTGCTGCTGGGAAAGGAGCCTTTTCTCCCTGTTGTTATGTAGAGAGAGGGCAGGAGCAAACATGGAGGTGGAGGGGTTTTGGTTGTTTGTTTTTCCCGTTGTGTGGCGGCGGTTGCAGTTGTACCGGAGCTCCAACGGCGCGCCAAACAGTGCCTAAATTAGGTGTTCGATGTAGGCTCTGTTTGACATGACTTTTTTTACTTTAGTGAGTTCGGACAAAAATGCAATTATTATAGAATGCATCATTTACAAAACAATGATTATGACCGTCACCAAGAAAAAACTAGTTTTGAACATAAGTGGATGAACTTTTTTGTCAGGATATTCAGGAACGATAATTCATAACCATTGCGTTCATGATGGCCACCATCATGCCAATTGGAGCCATAGTTTCAAGGCTTAACAATGTTTGTTTTTTGGTACTTTTATGTTTTGGCAAGAATTGAGTTTGATGTTAGTTGACGTTAATATGTTAAGTTAGGTGTTAGATATATATTAACAAATAAATTTAAATCTAATGCAATGTATTATTATTGTTACTAATCATTTTCTTAAAATAATAAGTTTACCATATTATATTGTTTTTTTAATATTTTTATGAATTAAAATGGAATTTCAAGAATGTGCATTCAATCCCAAACAGGTAAATGCTTGAGCTCACTACTCAACTTTATTTGGGATGGTTGTGGCTTTAGGACAAGCAGTGATGTGGAATCAATGGTGGGATTAGAAGAGATGCATGAAATTGCAGAAAGCTCTTTTTAGCTTATCTAGATGTGGGACTGTGGGAGTGTTCATCGCTTTCCAAAAAAGATTTGAAAATATTTTTTAACAAACTTTTCCCACTTCTGTGAAATCAAGCATCTCAAAAACAGCGGCAGCAATAGGAATTAGAACTTTTTCACTATCATCATCAATGTCCCCAATAGAGCCTAAAGTGGGATCCAATCACTTCTAATATATTATATTCTTGTGGCTTTTGTTGATTTCAGATAGTCGATGCGGTTGTGGTAGCTCGTATATTGAAGGCTACTCTTATTGTTCCTATGCTGGACCAAAAGTCTTTTTGGAAAGATGCAAGGTTTGCTTCAATTTCTCTACTTTTTTGTTATAATTATTTTTCAATTTAAATTCAAGGAAAACGGATTGAAGAGTAAATGTGGATTTGCATTTGATTTTTAATGTTTTTGCAGTAATTTCAAGGAAGTTTTTGATCTTGAATGGTTCATTTCATCTCTATCAGAGGATGTTAAGATCATCAAAGAGCTCCCTAAGAAGGGAGGGAAAATTGTTTCTACTACTTATAGAATGCGAGTTCCAAGGAAGTGCACCCCAAAATGCTATGAAAGTCGAGTTTTGCCTCCTCTTTTAAAAAAACATGTACGTTACCAAGTCCCCGTGGATCCAAAACTCTTCCTTTCTTTCTTTCCATTTTTTCTGTAGTGCCTAGATTTATTTTTTGTTTGTCACTGTGTCTTCTTTTCCGGACTATAGTTCTTATATTTTCTTGGACAGCATAACAAATTGGTAGTAAGATGCAATGTAGGGAAGTATAACATAGAAATATCTTATTGCTTTGTAGTTTACTTGATAAACTAAATGTGAACTATAATATTGAAATAATGTTGAACTATATTATGTCATATGAATTTGAAGGTGTTTTGTAATATACAACAAAATGAGGTTGGATTTACTTTTCCCCTTAAAAAGGTAACTTTTAGGTTGTTAGGGCTGATAGGACAAGGGGTGGATAGCATCATATGTCATGTGAAAGGAGGCTCCAGAGTCGAGCAACTAGCCGGAGAAAGAGATACTTGCAGCAGCGGAGGCACCGACTGAGAGACAGAGGCGTCAGAAGCAACCGATGGAATAGCAGAGGCAGAGGAGCGAGGCAGTGAAGTATGCTGGGAGAAGTGCTGGACAAGTGCAAATACAGAGAGATACTGCGCCGGAGCCAAAAAGTGAGCGGAAGGTGCACCAGGAGCTTGCTGCTGACTAGACTGCTAAGCCCTCTGAAGCTTGCGACTGTCAAATTTGACATGACCAAGACACTGACAGTACTTACAGCGGATAGGCGGGTGATGAGAAGCGCTATGCTGAGCTGCAGAAGGTGTCGGAGGAGGATGAGCACCGGATGCCATCGAGATGATCGACCGAGGAGGTCAGGGCTGCGGGATCATCTGACGGCAGGAAAATTACTGGAATTGTCGATGGCAGCGTCGATACGACATCGAGAACAACATGACTGCAGAAGTTCAGCCGGTGGAGGAGATCCGGTGGCTGCAGGAGACTGCGAAGCAGGTGGGTCGCTATGATCAGATACGTCAAACAACTGCATCGAGCATAGGATCGTGAAGCTGATCAAGATCAGCGGAAACCTTTGGGAAATAAAACTGTAGGGAGCAATGGATCCGTCGATGAGAAGAGGTGCGACGGGAGCAGCAGGAGCCGACATCTTGAGAAAAGTCGTTGAAACAACTGCGAAGGATCAGCAACGCTAAAGACACACTGGGATCACGAGTAACGGGGCTCGACGGAGCAACATGGTGCGACGGGATCAGGAGCATTAAGCTCGACGGAGACCAAAGTTATCAAAGGCGCAAGGCGCACCAAGGCGCAAATGGGTCATGGAGCTTTGGCGCAAGGCGCAGGCGCGCGCTTGAGGCACGTGAAGCACAAAAATGGTGGGAAAAGGAAATTGAATGAATTGGGCGCCCAATTTGCAGAAATTGAGCTAATTGGGAGAGCGTATTGGGCGCCCAATTCGCTGCAATTGAGCGCCCAATTCGCTGAAATTGTGCGGATTGGGCGCCCAATTCGCTGAAATTGAGCGTATTGGGCGCCCAATTCGCTGAAATTATGCGAATTGGGTTCCCAATTTGCCAAAATTGATCGATAATTCATCGAAATTGAGCGAATTGGCGACCAATTCGCCGAAATTGAGTCAATTGGGAGCCCAATTCGCCGAAATTGAGCCAATTGGGCTCCCATTTCGCCGAAATTGAGGCAATTGGGCGCCCAATTGGATCAATGGACGTCCAATTCACTGAAATTGAGTGAATATCAAATTGATGACGGTTGTAACAAACTAACCTCTGAGTTCACGAGCGCCACTATCATACCAAATAGACACTAAAACGGTTGGAAAAGATTTTGGAAATCATTTATGAATGAGTGTTCATGAAATGTTTTAAATTTTAGAATGAGTAGTAAAAAACTACAATGAGTGAGTGTTAATGAAATGTCTTAAAGTTTTAGAATGATGCACATGAAATGTATAAGTAACTATCTAACAAATAAACACTGTAAGTGATGAAATTAACACAGTCAAAAACATTCACTATTGAAATTCGAATGCTATACAATCGAATACAATCAAGTTAAATCAACTTGAAAATGCTTCAATTAAATTCAAAGAGAATAAACAAGACAACCAAAGTAAGTTACGGGTAAACACATGAATTATCATCCAAAGTAAAATGCTCTTTCACCAATTGAACAACAATGAGAACTATTAACTTTAGCTACAAGCTTACATATCAAATAGAAAGTCCGAAAGATGAAATGTTGATGGTCTGAAAGTTACATAGACTTACTGTAGATAGGTAGGTTGGAGAGAAGTACCACCAAGTTAGCAATGTTTGGAGATGAAATGCTCTTTCACATTTGAAAACAATGATTTTCAAAAAAAAAATTAAGAGATTGTAATGTTTGGCACCAAAAACAAACATAAACCACTAAGTCAGCAATCATAAGCTCTAAACTAATGTGCAAGAAAATAACGTAACATCATGTCATCACATAGGTTTTCAATTTTTCCTCGGTCTCGTGATCTCGTCATCATTAAGTATTAATTACTCATCGTGTGCATCAATTAAGGTTTCATCTTCTTCCCTAAATTCTTCTTCTTCATTGAACTCGACTTCTTCTTCATTCTCGGCATCATCTGCACGCATTGTTGGAGTAGATGCCCTCTTCTTAGATGTGCTCCCCTTGCGATCTATCATTTTCCCTTTGGATAAGCACGTGGAGTAGATGTCTTCTTCTACTCCACTGCCCTAGATACTGCACCCCAGGTTAATAAATCATCATCAAAAACTAAATCGTCATCCTGCTCAATCTCCTCATCTTCCTTCATTCCTCCCATCATTCATTCGTTGATATCGTTAATATCTTCTAGCGAGATCGTATCAATATGATCACGTGAATCATATCGCCGACGCAAGACACTATTGTATTTTACAAATATATACTAAATCATTTAGACGTTGATGTGCTAGTCGATTTTTTTTTGCTATGGACCTGCAACATAACAAATAATGATATAAATTAATATTTACATAATTGTTCAAAAAAATTCATACATGTTCAAAAAAACTCTAGTTACGCTCACATCCGGATGAATTGCAAGTCAGACTTGGAACCTTTACATCAAATTTAGTCAAATTAGGAGTATTAGCTTCATATGATTGCCACCATTCAGCTGCCCCAAAAAATGAATATCAAGAAATTAATAAATCATTCTTGGTAAATAAATTATTTGTTTGAAACTTGAAATAATATTTAATTTACTAATCTAGGGATTTTGTTTTCCTATGCCGGACTGCAATTTGCATTCCAAATAAATCTTTATCATTTCTATATAAACTTAATTGATCCATAATTTTATCTTGAATGTCAGGACTTGGAATGAACATTTGCATTGTTTGATATTGTAGAAATGGAGAAAGCCAATCTTGTATATATGTCCACTTGGTATAAATACAAAGAATGAGTACATATATATAGATGAGAGAAAGAGGGAGGAAAGTCCTATACACAATGTGGGACTAAAGAGAAGAGAGAAAACAATAAATGTTATACAAATGGGCCTAGTTTAAGTGAGCCTTTCCAACACTCCCCCGCAAGCTGGAGCGTATAGGTCATATGCACCCAGCTTGGACAAACACTGGTAGAACAGGGTACTTGATAAGGCCTTTGTGAGGATGTCGACAACTTGATCAGTTCTTGGAACATGCTTTAATTCAAGTTTCTTCAATTGAACCTTCTCACGAACAAAGTGACAGTCAACTTCGATATGTTTTGTGCGCTCATGAAACACCAGATTCTTTGTGATGTGTATGACGGCTTGACTATCACAAAATAGAACAGCAGAGGAGGAGAGTTTTACTCCCAGGTCAGTAAGGAGACTTTCAAGCCATGTGAGTTCTGAGACAACCGAGGCCATCGATCGGTATTCAGCTTCTGCAGAGGAACGGGCTACCACAACTTGTTTCTTACTTTTTCATGTAATAAGATGACCACCAAAATAAGTACAGAACCCACTTGTTGACCTTCGATCGTCCAGGGAACCCGCATAGTCGGCATCAGAATAGGCAACCAATGCGGGAGCAGAGTCGGAGGTTTTGTAAACTAGCCCTTGACCCGGAGCTCCCTTAAGGTATCGGAGAATCCGTTCAACCGCCTGGAGATGAGAAGCCCGGGGGGCATGCATGAACCGACTGACAACCCTAACTGCAAACGATATATCCGGCCTCGTGACTGTTAGATAGATCAACTTTCCCACAAGACGTCGATAGTATTCCGGGTTCGGAAGCAGCAAATCGTCATCCGAAGCATGAACGCACAGTTTGTGATTTGTCTCCATCGGTGTACAAGCTGGCTTGCAACCAGACTGACCAGCATCTCTGAGAAGATCGAGACAGTACTTTCATTGGGAGAGCACCAACCCGTCCGGCCGCCGGGCGATCTCGAGACCCAGGAAGTAGCGAAGTTTCCCCAGGTCTTTAGTCTGAAAACAGTGCTCAGATATTGTTTGACCTCTTGAATCCCCTTTGAGTCATCCCCAGTGAGAAGGATGTCATCAACATAAACCAATAGAAGGACGGTGCCAGTGGCCCGGTGTCGGGTAAAAAGGGAGAAATCTGCAGAACTCTGAGTGAACCCCATGTCCCGAACCACCTTGCTAAACTTATCAAACCACGCCCGAGGGGACTGTTTGAGACCATAAATGGACTTTTTGAGAAGACATACCCGAGACTCCCCCGTGGTCTCAAACCCGGGCGGTTGGCGCATGTAGACGGTTTCCTGAAGGTCGCCATTCAAAAAGGCGTTCTTGATATCGAGCTGATGAAGGGGCCAGTGGCGGTGCACCGCGACGGAGAGAAGAACGCGGACAATGTTGAGCTTGGCCACCGGAGAGAAGGTTTCCTCATAGTCGAGGCCCTCCTGTTGGGTGAAGCCACGAGCCACAAGACGGGCCTTCAGTCGGGCAACAGTGCCGTCCGGAGCATGCTTGATGACGAACACCCATTTACACCCAACAGGGTGCTGACCGGGAGGTAAGGGAACCAAGACCCAGGTCTGGTTGGCCCAGAGGGCCGTCATTTCTTCGTCCATGGCAGCCCGCCAGCCAGAATATTGAAGCGCCTCCTGCAAAGAGTTAGAGACCAAAACAAAGGATAATGAGGTGGCAAAGTGAAGAAGAGAGGGAGAGAGGCGATGAAGAGAGACGTAACTCGCCATCGGATGAGCGGTAGAGGCGGGAGCCGGAGCAGCAGGGAGCAGAGCTCCAGAGGGCGAAACCGACTGCAGAGGGGCAACGGGATGAGGAGAGCGACGCGAATAGACCCGGATAACCGGTGGTGGTGGACGGACAGGAGGTAGGGAAGGCGGAGAGGAGGAGGAGTGAGGAGCAGGAACGATAGGACGAACGACGGGATCTGGACTCAGAGCAACATCTAGAGCAGGGAAGAATGGAACATCTTCACGGAAAGTCACATCAGCCGAGACAGTAACCTTGCGGGTAGCAGGAGAATAACTTACATAACCCTTTTGAGTGCGCGAGTGGCCCACAAAGATATGCTTGGTGACACGAGGAGCCAACTTGTCTGTGGAGGGACCAAGGTGATGAACGTAGCAGGTACACTCAAACACCCGTGGAGGAACGGGAAAAGGCGGAGTTGTGGGAAAGAGTAGGTTGAAGGGAGTAGCATACTGGAGGACGGAAGACGGGAGACGGTTGATGAGAAAGCAAGCCGTGGAGAGCGCGTAGTTCCAGTATGATTTGGGAATCTGCATTTGAAGCATAAGAGAGCGAGCGACATCAAGAAAGTGGCGATTCTTGCGCTCGGCGACACCATTCTGTTGTGGAGTGTACGGACACGAGGTTTGGTGAACAATGCCGAACTCAGAGCAGAGAGTGGCGAAGGTATGACTGGTGTACTCCCGCGCATTGTCAGTACGAATAGTACGAATAGGCACAGAGAACTGAGTGCGAGTCTCAAGTATGAAAGCCCGGAAGACGCGGGGAAGTTCAGAGCGATCCCGAAGGAGATATAACCACGTCATGCGAGAGTAATCATCAATAAAAGTAAGAAAATATCGATAGCCAGAAATACTAGTAAATTTGTACGGACCCCATATATCGGAGTGTATCAAAATAAAAGGAGCGGTGCTCCGAGTACAGTGAGGAGGGAACGATGAACGGGGCTGTTTGCCCAAAATACATGTGTCGCAGCGAAAAGCAGGAAGAGTAACATCAGGAAGAGCCTTCCGGAGAACTGGAAGATGAGCATGTCCCAGACGGCGATGCCAGTCCGAAGAGGAGGTAGATGCGAGGACAGTGGGAGAGTCGTCAAGAAGATAGAACCCATTCTGCAGTCGTCCTCTACCAATGATAGTCCGCGTCTGCTGATCCTGTATGAGAAAAGAAGAAGAAGTAAATGTCACGGAGTAATTAAAATCAGTAGTAAGGCGACCAACAGATAGTAAATTGAAAGGAGAGCCTGGAACATGTAGAGCTGAGCGCAGAAGGAGAGAAGAGGTGAGGGAAATATCAGCACATCCAGAGACGGGAACCGAGGCCCCATTAGCGACAATAATGTACTTCGGGTGAGGGAAGACAAGTACTGAGGCGGCCTAACAGAGGTGATATGATGAGTGGCACCAGAATCAAGGATCCAGCGCGGGCCAGAGGATAGACAGGCGATACCTTCATTGGAGATGGAGGCAGCAGAGGCAACCGAGGAAGGCGGGCGGCTAAGCAGTCCCTGAAGATGCTGGAGCTGAAGACGAACCTCGTCGAGATCAGTACGAGAGGAAGCATAGTCAGTAGTAGCAGCAGAGGCCTGCGGACGAGGAGGCCGCCCATGTTTGCGATAGCATGTGGCTTCAAGATGTCCATCTTTACCGCAAAACGAGCACTTAGGCTTAGACCGGCTACCCCGACCCCGGCCGCGAGAATCAGAGCGGCCGCCACTGGCAGAAAAGGGGAGAGGCAATAAGGGAGCTGGTGCCTGTTGAACAAGGGCCGGAGAAGGAAGTCCGGGCACATCCGGGGGCGGGGAGAATTTGAGAAGCATCGAGCACACATCGGAAAAAGATGGTGTAACGGTAGAGGAGAGGATGTGAGCCCGGACACTGTGAAGATGAGGCGGTACCCGAGCCATCATCATGGCGATACCCACAGCTTCCTTTTGGGTACGTTGAGCAGCAAGATCTAAAGTAGGAGGCTGATGGTGGATCCAAGCCTCAACCAGAGACCGAGCCTGAGCAACAAAGGACGTCAGGTCGGTCGCGCCACTGCTATCAAGGGCCTGGAGAGCAGTGATGATGTCATACAGATGGTGGAGACTATCCTTGCCAGAGTAGAGGGTGTGGAGCTCGTCCCACATGCCTTTGACCGTCTCATGGTACATGGCTAGGCGATAAGATTCGCCATCAAGAGAGTTGAGAAGCCAAGTCTGCACACGACCATCATTGCATAACCATTCCTCAGTAGGGTTACCGATAACGGCCTGAGTCAAGTGATGAAGGAACCCCTTTGACTGCAGGACACGGCGAACCGAGTGTGCCCATTCCACAAAGTTCTTCTTGCCGGTTAGAGAAATTGTAGTAATCCGAAGCTCGTCGCAGACTTCCTGGAGAGAGGTCGGGCGTTCAGGAGGAGGAACTGCCGTGCCAACAGAGTCCGCAGATGTAGACATGAGGGGCGACCTGGAGGAGAGGAAGCGGGCAGAGACAGCGGACTGGATGAGGCCGCGGCGAGCTGGAGGAGGCCGCGGCGGACTGGAGGAGGCCGCGACGGACTGGAGGAGGCCGCGGTGAGTACAGACACGCTCAGCAAGGAGCGGGATAAGAGAGGCCGCGACGGATTGAATAGGCCGAGGCGGACAGGATCAGACCGCAGCGGATTGGATCAGACCGCGGCGGACTGGAGCGGGCCTAGTAGAGAGGGCAAGCCGGGGAAGCTCGGCACGTCGCAGCGGGCTGGACCAGTCCGCAAGCCGAAAAACACGTAGAGAGGCGAGCCCGCGGCGGACAGGGAAAAGAACTTGGCCGCCAGAAGGTGAGCAGCCGCAGGCAAGAGAAAGGGGAAGGCGAGCAGCCGCAGGCAGGAGAGAAGTGCGGACAGAAGGAGGCCGCCGTGCTCACGGCGGACGAAAGAGAGCAAGAAGAGGAGGCGAATACCGAGCTTGCAGCGGACAGAAGGAGACCGCGGAGCTAGGGAGCGAGTTCGCCGAGGTCGCGCCGGACAAGAAGAGGCCGCAGGGGACAATGGGAAGCAGTGGACCCCACAGGATCAGAGAGAGGGCTATAAAGGAGGACCAGAAGAGGAGGGAAGAGGAGTGGTTCCACGGGATGAGAGGGAGCGGTTTGGACAAGGCAGGCCGCAGGGGCAATGCGACTAGGAGACGCGGACACACACACGCAGGCCGCGGAAACCGCAGGACGCTGGGCGGATAGGAATGGGAGTCCGCAGGAGTCCGCAGGCTGCTGGGCGGATAGGACTCGGAATCCGCAGGAGACCACAACCTGACTCTGATACCATGTAGAAATGGAGAAAGCCAATCTTGTATATATGTCCACTTGGTATAAATACAAAGAATGAGTACATATATATAGATGAGAGAAAGAGGGAGGAAAGTCCTATACACAATGTGGGACTAAAGAGAAGAGAGAAAACAATAAATGCTATACAAATGGGCCTAGTTTAAGTGGGCCTTTCCAACAAATATAAACCTCTCATGACATCTCCATCTAATGTCATTTCAGGGTTTGAATAGAAGAATTCCAGATTTCAATAATGAGCTACCGCATGCAATGGCCGATGAAGCTTGTTTTTCCATTTCATGTCGACAATCTCAAAGACTTATTTATATTTTTTCTCTTTCCCATTGAAAGAGTTCATGATTGTCTCTTTCTCTCTATCCATAGCCTCATAGATATAATTCACAGCCAGTATTTTCTTCGTATCTACCAATCTTAGTACCCAAACTAAAGCTCTACAAATCTTCAAAATGTACATAATAGTACTCCAGAAAGAGACTATGTATATAATGCTTTGTACTTGGTTATCTCCCGTTTTCTTTGCCCACTTGCTTGATGTCCACTCAGATGAAGTGAACATCTTTCTTAGATTGGTCATCTGCTTATGAATGCGCTGGAGAGATAGGAATGAAGTCGCAAACCTAGTAACAGCAGGTCTAACAAAGTCCACTTGTCTTGTGAAGCTCCTTAGCATGTTGACTAATTCAGGCCGAACATAAATATAATTATTTACGCTCATTGCTCTACTAATGCAGGACATCTTTTCAATATTCTCCAGCATTAAGTCGATGCAATGAGAGACATATTGTGTCCAATATAAATGTGGTCGTTTTGCTTCCAATAATTTTTCTATTTCATTACAAACACGTTCATAGTCAATATATGACATTAAAACTAAATAAATAATAAATAATGATGGTTAATGATATATTTACCTGCTAGTTCATTATTGCCTGCACTATCAGTAATAACTAGAACGACATTGGCCTCTCCAACACGTTCCATTATTCTATCAAGCAATTCAAACATCCTCTCTCCAGTCTTCGCGTAATCAGATGCATCAATAGATTTCAGGAAAACTGTACCTTTGGGTGAATTTACCCCAAAATTTATAAGAGTTTTTTTCTTCTTATCTGTTCATCCGTCTGCTATGATAGAACATCCAAAAAACCTTCACTCATCCTCATAATTTTTCATCATATTTTTGATTTTAGTTACTTCATTATTTAATAAAGGCACGTGAACTTCACGGTAACTAGGTGGTTTCAGTCCAACCCCAAACTGTTCAGTGATTTTATCATCACTGGAAAACTAGGATAGGTAACCGCATTAAAAGAAATAGATGCATCATACATCCATTGAGTTATATAACGCAAGCCCTCTCTCTAAGTACCTACTTACACGCTTCGTTAATTGAAGTTTGCTTCATTAGCTTTTGTTGGCCTTTTTGTTTTATTTTCTTCTCAATATTAGGTGCAAAAAACATCCATCGGTCCCTTGGTCATAGGCTTTTTAGGCGCACCGCTTGAACCGCATCCATGAATCTTCGCATCGACGTCATCTATATCCTAATCGCTTCCAATGGTATCTACATCTGCAAAGTTCGAGAATGCTTGTTTTTTCGTATTGCTTATAGTCATTTTCTTTTCCATATAATCTTGAATTTCTGTCCTTACATGTTGTGGAAATTTGAGACAAACTTTGGTATTTCTGAATCCCCCAACTAGGTGTTACTTCGCATGATAAATTCCACCTTTTGTTACTTTATCACAAAAATTGCAAATTAAATCATTTTTATTAGTGATAGATGTCTGACGCACATACTTCCAAACTGGATCAATCTTAGATTGGACACTGGATGAAACAGATCCACTCGCATCCATTTCCAGATATTAAAACATTTTACAAAAAAAAAATTATATAGAACAGGATAATTAGTGAAAACTGTAAACAATGAACTGGGCTTCCAGTTCACTGTTTTACAGTAAACTTAGCTGCCAGTTCACTGTTTTTGGGCTGGCAGTTCACTGTAAAACAATGAACCGGGCTGCCAGTTCACTGTTCACTATTTTACAGTGAACTGGAAGCCCAGTTCACTGTTACAGTGAACTATTCTTCCATTATGGTAGAACAAAAGAACATGAGCGATGAACAGAAGAGGACAGCCGGAAAAAAGGGCAGCCGAAAAAAAGAAGAATGTAGTGAAAAAAAGTTACCAAAATAAGCGAGAAGAAAAAGTAATGCAGTGAAAAGAAGAAGTTACCAAAATAAGTGGCGGCCGGCGAGCGGAAGACGAGCGACAAACGAAAGAGGAGCGGCGAACGGAAGAGGAGCGGTGAACGACAGAGGAGATGACGAGATTTCAACCCTAAACCCGACTTCGGCGCGAAATGAAAAAATGAGCACCCCTCGACTTCTTATGAGAAAACATATGGGATAACCATAATTAAACCAAACCGGCGCAGACTAGACCAGAATTCATCTAGGCGCGCCTAACATGCGCCCGAATGGCCCGCAAGGTGCGCGCCTGGGGCGCGCCCGAGCCACTCGCCCACCTCGCCCGTGATAGGGCGTTGTTCGGTGCGCCAGTTGCGCCCGACGCTTCAGGAGCGCCTAGGCGCGCGCCTTGATAACTTAGACGGAGACACGCTGTAGGCGCCCTAGACGGGATCAGAAACCTTCTGGAAGGGAGCTTGTCGGGATTAGAAACCCTTGGAGGCACGCTCGACGGGATTGAAGACGAGCTGGATACGCGCTCGACGTGATCACGTGAGCAACTTGCGACTTGGTCGAGCGGGATCAGAGGAAGGTTCCGACGGGATCTGAAGATACGCGAAACTGCAGCAGCGGTGAGGGTGGAAGATGCGTGATCGGGAAGAGCGGGAGCGGCTAGCGTTTCCTTGGCTCTGATACCATGATAAGAATAAATGATTTTTGTGTATTTACTCTAAATAATGGAATATATACATGTACAATAAAAGATGATCCTATCACCTGAGTTGACTCTAAGCTAATGTACAACATATCTAATAATATTATGCTAATTCAGGCGGATCCATAAATCCCATCTCGTCTGCAAGTTGTTTTGTAGGCTAAGAAGGATAAGAACAATTTCTGAATGTAATTCATTTCCAACACAATTGTCATGCTAATGATTGTGAAGGAGATTATATCGTTCTCAATAAATTGTGAGTCTTACTAAAGAGATTTTTTAATAAGATGGTTTATATTCATTTTTATCCTAAGCCCTTCAAAATATGACTGTGCTTGTTGTATAACTTTAACTTTAGATTGATAGTAAGAAACCGTCATAAATTGCTTCACTGAGATTTCTTTTTCCAACCTTCATTTAATCGCATCATTCATTGTTGGAAGCCGTAGTTTGGTCAGAATGCTTGCATTATTTTTAATACAAATTTGAAATGAAAACTTGCACGGGGAACATTTATATGGTAGAGAAGGAAAAGTACATGTAAAATAACGTACTGCAGGAATATATATAAAAACTATTTTGGTAGTGAGATAAAATCTGTAGAAAGTAATGGTCTCAACCTTATGAGTGTTTCTCTTGATATCAATAACAAGTATGAGTACATATATATACACTACAAGAAAATTGACATTTAGTGACAAAAAGTTTAGTCACAAAATAATACGGTTTGGTCACTAAAGAAATTTTGCAACCAAATTTGATCCATCACAACATGGTTGCAAAATGTGCCTCACAAAATGTATTTAGCAACCAAAAAAATTCGTCACTAAATGTATATTTATAGTGACAATAAAATTTCATCACTAAATATACTGTTTTAGTGACCATTAACTTCCGTCACTAAATGTATATTTTTAGTGAAAACTAATTTCGTCGCTAGATGTATATTATTAGTAACGACTATTTTTCGTCACTAAATATATATCATTAGTGATTACTTTTTTGTCACTAAATATATTTAGTGACCAAACTTATTATGTCATTGCTTGTGCAATGCAATAATAAATTTTTGTTATTTAAATTATTTATTTCATCATTAAATACAATAATAAACAAAATATTCATTTGCTAAAAAAAACTAATGAAAGAAAAGAGAATATTTTTTAAAAATATATATTAATAAAATAGGTGGGAGATAGCTCAAACCCTTTAATACAGACTAATAGAGCTTTTAACTCTACCAAACTCAATACATAAAAAACATTTATAGTAAACAAACATTATATAATTATTTCTTTACGTATAACACAAGATAAATAAATATATTATGATTTCTTCATCCTCTCGAAGCTTCCTCTTCTTCAAGCTTTTCATAGGTGCCATTTCCACGGGATTCGTCTCGGTCTTTCTTGGAGGTTCAAATTTTAATTACTAGGAGGCGTGTATCACAAATTCACATGATCATTGTCATAAGGGGAGCAAATCTCTTGAGTTTCCTGAGTACAAGTTCCTCATCACCCCTTCAGCGTTGATCTGCACAAAAAACATGGAGAAATAATTCTTGAGAGCCTTCTCCACCAACCTCTTGGAGTTCACGACTGCTAAAGCTTAGCGACACATGCTTTATTATGATGGTGTTTTATCCTAATGTGTTTCGGAAAAATGTTGTTAGTAACTACACTTACCCAAAGGCTACAAACATTTTTTTCATAACTATGTTGGCAATCACCGCCACTCTCTCGCCGCTCTCTCAAACCAGGCCAATATCACTAGCAGACATCCCCAAGAACAAATGAAACAAACCATTTTATAAATACAATTTTGCAAACATGATATCAAAAAATCGCTATACATCTTCTATATTATAGAAAAAAAGGTATACCCTGTGCTCCATCATCAATCTCCAGTGCTATATTGGCAAAAAGCTGCTGCAAAAGTTCTCGTATTTGGGGCGGTGATCTCAATGCCTGCAACACCAGAAACATCAATTCATAAACCCATGATAGCTTGCACCAATAGAATAAAATAAGACTCACAAGAATGCATGCATAAATATCCCAAAACCATTAGAAGAGCACCGCTCATCATATGATTCAAGTTCCCTAGGTCCAATTCCCATGCGAGTCATTCTTGACAGGGAAGACAAATATTGTACGATTGCAAAAAATTTAGTTCAGGAAAAACAATCTTACCTTTTGTAGCTTCCTCTCGATCTCCAGGGATAGCGCAGTAAGATATGCTGATCTTTGCAACGCCATGTGGTCGATCTTCTCGCAAGAATCTACAAGAACCACACCAATAATGAAAACCTAAAACGTCACAAAAGAGCAAACAGGGACTCTGAGCTCGTTGTAAATGGCAGAGACATAAAGTGCAAATTCACCTCCTCGTAAAAGACCAAATCTAATTTGGTTATTAAAAAGTAATTTTTTGTGACGTAAAATTATTTAGGTCACTAAAAATATATTTTTACTGACCAAAAATTTATTTTAGTCACTAATTAATTGGAAATCATCATTTAGTGACCAACTGTTATTTTCGTCACAAATAATATACTTTTTGTGACGAAAAATATTTTGTCACAAATATTTCGTCACTAAAAGCTTCTTTTCTTGTAGTGATAGGAAATGAGAGAGAAGAAGATTCTTATACAAGAGATGAGAGACTAAAGCAAGAGAAAATAAAATGGGCCAAATTAATGAGCCTTTACATTATATCCTATATTCTCTAAGACTCCCCCGCAAGCTGCAACATACAAGTCGTAGGCACCAAGTTTGGATGAGAACTGATGGTACAAATGCCGAGGCAATGCCTTGGTGAGAATGTCAGCAACTTGCTTAGAAGCGGGAACATGCTCTAGCTCTAATTTCTTTAACTGAACCTTTTCACAGATGAAGTGACAATCAACTTCAATGTGTTTGGTCTGTTTATGAAATACTGGGTTCTTCGAAATATGGATTGCGGCCTGACTATCACAAAGCAGAACTGTTGGCGAGGATAAAGTGACTCCTAGATCACCAAGAAGAGCCTCCAGCCAGGTGAGTTCAGAAACAACGACGACCATTGCGCGATACTCAACTTCAGCAGAAGAGCGAGCAGCAATAGATTGTTTCTTTCTGCGCCAAGTAATAAGATTCCCTCCAAAGTAGGTACAAAAACCCGTAGTAGAGCGTCGATTATCCAGGGAGCCCACATAGTCCGCATCAGAATATGCAACAAGAGATAGAGAAGAGAATGGTTTATACACCAACCCTTGTCCTGAAGCAGTCTTCAAATATCTGAGGATTCGTTCCACTGCTTTTAAATGAGAGCCTCGAGGAGCATGCATATACCGACTGACTACTCCGACAACAAATGAGATATCAGGTCTTGTAACTGTCAGATATATCAGTTTTCCCACAAGACGTCGATAATACTCTGGGTTTGAAAGCAGACCATCAGAGTCAGACCCATGAGCACATAGCTTGTGATTTGCATCCATCGGTGTTTCCACAGGTTTACATCCGGAGTTACCAGCATCACGGAGAAGATCAAGGTAGTACCTCCGTTGGGATAGGACAAGTCCATCAGGACGTCTTGCGATTTCAAGGCTAAGGAAGTATCGAAGGTTTCCCAGATCTTTTGTTTGAAAAACGGAATTAAGGTGTTGTTTGACCTCTAGTATTCCTTTTGAATCATCGTCTATGATTAGGATGTCGTCAACATATACCAAAAGAAGAATCATGTATGTTGTTCTATGTCGAGTGAACAGAGAGAAATCTACCGAACTCCGACTAAAAATAACTGCCTGAACAGCTTTACTGAACTTATTGAACCATGCCTGAGGGGATTGTTTGAGACCATAGATAGACTTCTTAAAATGACAAACTCTGGACTCCCCCGTGGTCTCAAACCCGGGAGGTTGTTGCATATAGACTGTTTCTTGTAGATCGCCATTGAGAAACACATTCTTGATATCGAGTTGGTGCAGGGGCCATCGACGATGCACAACTACAGAGAGAAGGACACGATCCGTGTTTAGCTTGGCGACCGGAGAGAAGGTCTCCTTATAGTCGAGACCGTGTTGTTGAGTAAAGCCACAAGCCACCAGTCGTGCCTTAAGACGGCCAACTATCCCATCCGAAGCATGCTTGATGAGAAAGACCCATTTACAACTGACTGTAGTCTGGCCAGGTGGTAGAGGAACCAAAACCCATGTATGATTAACCCAAAGGGCCCGCATTTCTTCGTGCATGGCAGCACACCAACCCGGATGTTGCAAAGCCTCCTGTACAGAAGCAGGAATAGAAATAGAAGATAATGAAGTAGCAAATGTGTGAAGGGTCGGGGACAGGCGATGTAGAGAGACATAATTCGCCAGAGGATGAGTTGTGGAGGTAGACACCGGAGCAGCAGGCCGCGAAATTACATCTGTATAGGGAGGGCGCGACAGGGCATTAGAACTGGGAGGGCGACGAGAGTACACACGAATGAGAGGCGGTGTAGGGCGGATTGGAGGGTGGTGGTGGTGGGGTAGATGTTGGAAGGAGAGGGGGAAGAGGAGACGTGACGGGAACCACAAGTCGAATTATAAGAGGAGGAAAAAAAGAATCTATAGAGATGGTATGAAAGGGTTGATCTTCCCAAAAGGTGACATCAGCAGAGATGATTAGTTTACCGTCGACAAGAGAATAACAAACCTATCCTTTTTGGGTGCGGGAGTAGCCAACAAACATCAACTTCATTGTACGTGGATCGAATTTGTCAGTGGACGGAGCCAATTTATGAACATAACACGTGCATCCAAAAACTCTGGGTGTGAGAGAGAATAGAGCCTTGGAAGGAAAGAGGACAATGATAGTAGCCACAAAGTTCAAGGTAGATGAGGGCATGCGATTGATGAGATGACAGACAGTAGAGACGACAAAGTTCCAATAGAGAGGTGGAACCTACATCTGAAGCATGATAGACAGAGCGACTTCGAGAAGATGCTGATTCTTCCGCTCGGCGACGTCGTTCTGTTGAGGAGTATGCACACGAGGTCTGATGAACAATACCAAACTCTGTGTAGATATTAGAGAAGGTGCGGCCCGTATACTCACGCGCATTATCGGTACGAAGAATTTTCATGCAAGTAGAAAACTGAAAACGAGTCTCCACCAGAAAGGCACGGAAAGTCGAGGGGAGTTCAGTACGATCTCAAAGTAAATACAATCAGGTAAAACGGGAGTAGTCATCAATAAATGTAACAAAATACCGATAGCTATAAACACTAGGGAGCTTATATGACCCTCAAATATCAGAATGGACTAAGGAAAAGGGGCATCACACCGATTACTAGGAGAGGTAAACGGGACACAATTGTTTGCCATAAATGCAAGATTCACACGAAATTCAGAAAGGGAAACATCCGGAAGAGCTTTCTGGAGAATTGGAAGAGGTGCATGCCCAAGACGACGATGTCAGTCAACCAAAGAGATGGTGGAGATAGCGGTGGGAGAAGAGGAAACGAAGATGTAGAGCCCGTTGGACAGCTTCCTAGTATCGAGGATGTTCCGCGTTTTGCGATGCAGTACAACACAAGAGGTTGAAGAAAAAGTTATCTTGCAGTTAAGGTCGTGAATGAGACGACTAATAGAGAGAAGTTTAAAAGAAGAGCCAGGAACATGAAACACAAATCGAAGAGTAATAGAGGGCGTAAGGAGGATGTTAGCAGATCCAGAGACGGGGGTGGTATCCCCATTTGTGACAGTTATGAACTTAGGATGCTCAGAGGCTAAGTAATGCAGAGGCCGTAGTGAAGTAATGTGGCGTGTCGCTCCGGAGTCCAAAATCCATGAGGAGCTGTGTACAAGACATGAAATCCCGTCATCAGAGATAGACACAACAGAGCCCGGTGATGGGGCGATCAGCGCTTGAGGTGTCTGGATGTCAGTGTGCAAAGCAGCAATTGCAGTCGGATGGCGGGGTGGTGCGGAAGGGGCACACATCTTAAGTGATAGGTCGCCGCAGATGCCGCAACAAGAGTACCAATCCGCAGCTGGAGAACCAGGCCGCAACAAGAAGGACTGGGCCGCAATGAGACGAACTAGGCCAAAACGAGAAGAACAAGGCCGCAGTGAGGAGCACCAGGCCGCAGTGAGAAACAGCAGGCTGGAGCGAGAAAAACTCAGCCGCAGCGAGAAGAACTAGGCCGCAACGAGAAGCATTCCGCAGCTGCCAACAAGTAAGAGAAGACCGCAGCGGATCAGAGAAGCAGACCGCGCACCGTTGTGAGACGGCGACCAGAAGAGCAAGATGAGCGGCCTAAAAGATGACAGGAACAGGCCGCGAGAGCCAGCAGCAGACACCAATACACGACAAGTAGTGAGCAGAGAACCCAAGCTGCGGCGAACAGAAGAAGTCGGGCGGCTAAGGGAAGAGGTCAGCAAAGAGAAAGCAAGCCGGCAGAGGCGAGGAGGAAAGTAGCCGCTCAATCACGGTGATAACACACCAGCGGCAAGAACTAGGCCGCGACCAGAGACGGAGCCGAATGGGAGAGAAGAGGCCGATGCAACTAGAGAGATCGCATCGAGAAGGAGAAGCAGATGCAAAAACCGCACGAGCAGGCGAGGCGGCAGCCAGGAGACAAGAGCGGAAGCAGAGAGACAAGCTGCGGGAAGGGAAGACCGGGAGAAGAAGAAGGGAAAGCCGATCAAGCCGCGACGAGTAAAAATAAGAGAGGGCACTCGATGGTAAGAGGAGAGGACTATAAAGGGAGAGGAGGAGAAGGTGGTGGAGAAGGAAGGTGGAGACACGGATCCAGAAGCGGATAAAAACCGAGACCGCGGTAGTCGCGAGATGAGAAAATAGGACCGCGGGTAGGAGACCGAGGCAGTTAGGAAGAGGGAGACCGCGAGAAGCCGAAGGGTGGCGGTCAGAAGCCGCGAGAAGCCGCAGGTTGGCAGATAGAAAAGTCTAACCGCAGGTTGGTAGAAAGTAATGGTCTCAACCTTATGAGTGCTTCTCTTGATATCAATAACAAGTATGAGTACATATATATAGGAAAGGAGAGAGGAGAAGAGTCTTATACAAGTGATGAGAGACTAAAGAAAGAGAGAATAAAATGAGCCAAATTAATGAGCCTTTACATTATATCCTATATTCTCTAACAAAATCAATAATACCATTTTTTTATAGTTTGGTTTATGTACTTTTATGGATTGAAGAAAAGGATAGCTATAATTTGAAATTTTGTTTCTTTTTTTTCTCAGTCTTACATTTTTTTTACTCCATCAAGCTTTTGATACGGGTCCTTTAATGATGCTATTTAGTATTTATTATTTCTTAATATATTTTTATTGTGTTTTAAGAGTCGCGTCCTTATATGACGTCATTATTGTGTTGTGTCCTTTTTAGTCGCATGTCCAAGTCTGTCATCATTTCCTTTAATGTTATTTTCTTTTTGGCGTCGATTGTAAGTCATCAACAAACTTCGGCAGCTGAACGAATTTCTTTGGCTACCTTCCACCTTCTCGACTCGGCCTTGCTTTGAGCCACTCGCCTCATCACTGATCAGTTGGGCCAGACATGGGACGACTTCAAGAGTTTTTGCAGCCTGCGTTTTGGCCCTCCAGTTCACAACAACCCATTCCATGCCCTCACAACACTCCTCCAGACGAGCTCCGTGGACGAATATCTGGACCAGTTTCAACTACCTCTGGCATATGTCACATTTCCCCAGAGATGCAGATCAACATCTTCACCGTCGGATTTCGTGAACGCTTGCGACTTGATGTCGAATTCGAGGCTCCTCCAGACTTAGTGAATGTCATGAGTCTGGCCAGGTTATGCGACTGTGGCCCCCAACTGGCACAGGAGGCCTATTTCACCACCGACACGGGCATCCGTCTGGGTCATCCCGTGGGACATCCAGCCCCACCAGTCCGTAAACTATCTCGTGGCGAGATGATAGATCAGTGTGGTAAGGGGTTATGTTTCAACTGCGACAAGCTGTACACACGCGGGCACAGATGCAAACGACTTTTCTATCTGCAAGTAGAGGACACTGACGATGAGGGTGTCGGATAACGCGGGATACCATGGATCTCCCTCGAGCTGAGGACAAACTCGTTTTACAAGACGGTAGAGATAATACGGGCCCTTTATTAGTGTTATTTAGTATTTATTATTTCTTAATATATTTTTATTTTGTTTTAAGAGTTGCGTCCTGATATGACGTCATTATTGTGTTGTGTCCTTTTTAGTCTCATGTTCATGTCTGTCATCATTTCCTTTAATATTATTTCCTTTTTGGTGTTGATTGTAAGTCCTATTTAAATGACCTAGTAGGTCTTGTATCGATATGAATGAATGAAAGTTCTATTTTCCTAACCCTAAAAGTGATTGTGGACGCTCTCTCTTCTCGGGCACGCCCCGCTTAGACAGCCGCGATCATGGCTTCATAAAATCTCCGCCTCCATCATCTCTACCTCCGGCCACCCCGGGCAACATTCCAAGACCCATAACAGCTTTCTCTATTATTCTTATTGGTGATATGAGATTGCTTGTACTAATGGTTCACCAACACAACTGTTTTGTCCTTAAGTCGTCTTATCAAACTTTGGGTTGGGGAAGATATTTGTGTTTTGGGAAGTGCATATTTTTGTTGCTTATTTTCTTGTACATCTTTGTGGCTTCTTCTGGTGGTACAGTTGCTCTATTCTCTATAGAGGACATAGTCTAATGTTTTTAAACCACCAGATAATCTTGTTGTTTTATTGCGATGTTGGTCTTTTAAATATAAATTCTTATTTTTTATTACTCATCCATTTTATTAGCCCCATCTTGTGCATTGTTTATTATTGTCAGGAAATCATGACTTTGTCCAGATCAATTTGTTTTCTCGTCATGATGCAGGTTGTTCATCTGACAAAGTTTGATTACAGGCTTTCAAATAAGCTGGAAAATAATCTTCAAAAACTTCGTTGCAGAGTTAATTACCATGCTCTGAGATTCACGGACTCAATACAGAAGATGGGTAACACATTAATAAAAAGAATGAAATCAAAGAGCAAGCATTTCATTGCTCTTCATCTTAGGTAATCATTCTCTCTCAATTTTTCTGTTTGATGCGGCTTAAGTGAATCTGAGAATGATACAGTTCTTGTTTGATATCATTCTCATTAATTAATTAATATTATTGTGCTGGTGCTATTATTTTCAAACATTTATGAAGGCATAGTTCTTTGACAATGTTGAAACAAACTGTTTATTTAAGGTTAGCTGATAAAATCTTGAAGTTGTTTTTTTAGCCTAGTGTAAGATAGACCTCTTTCATCATCATCATCAACAATGATAATCTTATTCCAACTATTTTTAGTTAGCTTTATGAATCCTCTTTTTTTATTTTTCCCCACCAAGGTCACGGGTTTGAGTCCTGGAAGCAGCCTCTTGCAAAAATACAGGGTAAGGTTTGCCTACATTTCACCCTTGTGGTGGGTCCCTTCCATGGACCCTCATTGCGCAGGGATGCTTTACACCGGGCTGCCCTTTTCTCGCCCAAGATGTTAAATCTAGACTATGCAAATCAAATTTAACAACTTTCATCCATGTTACCTTAGGCCTATCTCTTCTCCTACCAACCCTTGTCAATAACTATATCTACTCTGTTGTCTCTTCTATCCTTCATTTTATATTTCAAACTTCCTAAATTTATTTTATACTGATTCTGGAATATAAACATTTCTTAAACTATCTGTTATAGTTTTTCATACATCCATCTTAACATTCTCATTTATGTTGGGAAAGTGAGCGAACAATCCCGACCAGAGCACCTGTTGCAAATTTGAGCGAACACCTGTGCGACCGCGTTCAACGGTATACAAGCGGAAACAACAATACAATACGAAAATAAAAACAACAAAAGCACAAAAAAGCACACAGGGAATTTTAACGTGGAAAACCCAAATCGGGTGAAAAATCACGGGACAATCAGAGTTCAACTCGAAATACCGCCACTAAAATGTATGAAACAATAGGCAATTACAAAGCTTTCCCTCCTCGATCCTTATAGGATCTTCACCAGCTACACACTACACAATACAATAAATAGCAACAAAAAAACTGCAAGTTACCGACAGCGGCGGATGAGACGAATTACACAAATCCTCTCCAAGATGCATCTTCGAATCCTTGCCAATATCTGATACAGATCCAATCCGTGTAGGCGAAGTACTCCTTGTCAACATCGTACAACGACGTCCGAAAGCTCTCCCAAACTAAGATGATTGTCGCAAAGGCCTCTCTAGATTTTTCAATGTTTGAGTTTGGAGAGAAGTGAATGTCTTACCCCTCCTCCTTCATCCCTATTTATAGGTCCAAAATCAAGGAGGTAGGTGTGGTAGATGACATGTGGATGAAGATTCCATGAAGCTTCCCTCGGTCAAAAACACATGTCATTTGACATGAAGCTTCTTTTGGACAATTTTCTAGAAGCTTCCTTTAAAAGCACATGCTGAATTTCAGGTCAAAGATGGGTAATCCTTTTCATACATATCATGAAACACATGCTTGAAAATCATGGTCAAAGTTGGCGAGCCTCTTTCACACTTAGGAGAAAAATTATCTTAACAATTTAAACACTCTCGGATATCAATGATTTGACATCAATTATCTTTAAATTTCTAAAATATCTTCTATGCTCGCACTCCTAAGATACTTCTTTACTTTAACCACTTGGCCTTGATTCTAGAGATTATATATTTATATAGATCATCATTCTTATGCATAAT
Source organism: Platanthera guangdongensis (assembly GCA_039583875.1). Classification (NCBI taxonomy): domain Eukaryota; kingdom Viridiplantae; phylum Streptophyta; class Magnoliopsida; order Asparagales; family Orchidaceae; genus Platanthera; species Platanthera guangdongensis. The sequence goes on from CM077163.1 coordinate 17,577,668, forward strand.
TGCTCCAAAGTACTCAAACTTGTTAGATCATGGTATCTATGTATCTTATAATAAGATTGATTGATAATATCACCTCCACTAAAATTGATGGAAACCCGGAGCGCCGAGAAGATCGATTCAAACGGAAAAAACAAATAAAAAACAAGCAAACAAACCACAAGATTTACAGAGGTTCACCCAAAACCAGGGCTACGTCCTCTCTCCCTTGCTCCTCTTCCTTCTTGTATTCCCCAAAATAAAAACGATTACAATGGTTACAAGGATCTCACCAATCATACCTTCTCTCAATCTCCTTTGGACAAGAACTGGAGGAACCACCGTCGGAAACGCACTTCCACGAATAGCCTCGTATGCGCCTCCAAAGCACTCTCAGCCGAAAACCTAAGAACCTTATTATCCTAAACACGGGAAAAGATCTTAAATAAGGTGTGTGCGAAAACGGGCTGATATCCGCACACCCGGGAAACCAAAAACTGATTTTGTTTCGGGGGCGTTGCCCCCCGAGCCCCCACCGGGGACGCTGTCCCCTGGACCCCTGGCCGCTGTCCGGTTAGCGGGACCTCCGCCGGGGGCTGCCGCCCCCTGACCCCCGCTGTCATCGGCGCCGGATATGTCGGAGGGATTCACACTTCGATTCCTCTAAACTCACGTGGGCGAACCCGGTGTGAGAAACAAGAGGACCGGAAGTGTTCCACAACTCTAACAAAAATTGCATATCACGCACTTGATCTTTGTTTAGATGCTAATTCAAAGTCTTCTATCATCTGTTACGCCCCCGCTACGCTTTACGGGTCGCCACTATGTTCGGAGGAGCAAGGATGCGCTAAACAACGGGGCTGAACCTTCTGGTTCAGCCCCCAATCAGTGAACCGGCCGGCCAGGGGCTGAACCAGGCGGGTTCAGCCCCTTTGGGAAGGGTCGGCCGGCCCTTCCAGGCCCGGATATAAATATATCCGGGCAGCCCCCTTTGGGGGTTCATGCAGAGTATGATCAGGTAGCCTCCTTCTCCTTCCTAACCCTAATTCCTCTCTTAATCCCTAGATCTTTCTCTCTTAGTTGCTCTTAGTAGTTTCTCCCTTAACATTTGGTATCAGAGCCTTCGTCCATGGTGACCACTCGCACTCAAGAGGAGTCCTCACGGATTGAAACCCTAGAGGAGAGCGTTGTTGGCCTAACCGATTCGATGGTGGCCATGAAAGGGCGGATGGAGGCCCGGATGGAGGAGTTGAAGGCGTTGTTGAAAGGAAAAGGGCCGGCTAGTGAGGATTCGGCCGGATCGGGTGCGGAACTCGGCGGTATTGGCGGAAATCCACCCGGCGCGGGTTCGGCAGCCGCGTGCGGCGGCCTGGCGGGTCCGACTCCGCCTGGAATCGGCGCAGGGGGGTCCGGCGGCCCTGGATGGGCGGCGTACGGGCCAGCAGGGGGCTCGGCAGCGCTGCAGGGGGCCTTCGCGGGGCCGATTCCGCCCGGATTCGCGGCAGGCGGGTTCGGCGAGCCCGGACTGGGTCGCGGCCAAGGGCGCCGGGGCTGGGAGGACTCCGGTGGGGTTCGGCGGCCACCCGAGGTTACGGGACAGCCAAGGGGAGGGCTCCTCCCTCCTCCCCGTGGATTTGGAGCACCGGGAGTGGCCGGTTTTGGCCAAGGATGGGGCGGCCAGCCACAACCCCCTCCTTGGGGAGCAGGTCCGCATCAAGGCTACGACGGTTTCGAGCAAGGGGAGCCCGCAAGACGGGAAGGAGGCCAGGGGGGACACCGATTAACTCTCGGATTAACTCGGATGTACTTTCCGGAGTTCGAGGGCGGCGACACCTTGGAGTGGATCCAAAAGGCGGAACTATTTTTCCAATACCAGGAAGTGCCTGAAGGCCAGTGGGTACAGTTAGCGTCCTTCCATTTGAAGGACGACGCTTTCCAGTGGACGCAGTGGTTCCTGCGAGGACGGGAGTACGTACCTTGGGGGGAATTTGTGGAGGGTTTTTCGGCCAGGTTTGGCCCATTGGAGTACGAGAACTTTGAGGCCCTCCTTCAGAAGCTTCGTCAAAAAGGGTCGGTGATGGAGTATCGTACGGAGTTCGAGAAGTTGGCAAATCGGGTTCAGTGGTCAGAGCGGACACTCTACAGCTGTTTCATATCTGGTCTCAAGGAGCACATTCGAGACGAGGTGCAAGCACTCATGCCTCGATCATTGAACCACGCGATTACCTTGGCTCGTATACAGGAGGAGAGGTTCAACCGGCAGAGGGCTCGCACCATGAGTAGGCCGGCTTTGACTCCTGCGATCGCAGCACGACGGGAGCAGCCTACGGGTACCAAGCCGACTGTGACTCGGTTATCTTGGAGTGAGCTATCCGCTCGAAAGGAGAAAGGTTTGTGCTTTAACTGCGACGAGAAGTTTGTGCCAGGTCATAAATGCCAGAAGATACAGGTGTTCCTGTTGCATCAAGACGCGGAAGAGCCGGCTCCGGATGAGGAGCTGGAGGTGGATGTGGAGGAAATTGAGTTCGGGGTTTCTATACATGCTCTTGAGGGTTGCGCTCCCCCGCTTACTATGCGGCTGGCGGGCTGGATTGCCCAAGAAAGAGTTACCATTCTGGTGGACAGTGGAAGTACCCACAACTTCATACATCCCGATGTGGCACGACGAGTTGGGCACGTGATTGACAGGGGAGCTGCCTTTCACGTTATGGTGGCGGATGGCAGCAGGCTGCAGTGCGAGGGGGTGCTGCGGGGAGTGGAAATGCGGATACGTGACTATGTGGGAAGGACTGACGTCTACCTGTTACCTATTCGGGGCTCAGACATGGTGCTGGGAGTTCAGTGGTTGCGCCAGTTACAGCGGGTGACGTTCGACTGGAAACAAATGACTATGGAGTTTGGGCACGGAGAAAAACAGTTTTTCCTGCAAGGGATCATGTCTTCTCCTGTTAAGGAGGTTTCTCTTCGCAGCTTGCAGCGGTTGAGCGGGGACGGACAGCTGATGGCGGTCCTTCGGGAGGTCCAGACCGGCAATTCCACGCCTTCTGAGGTACCAGTTTAGTTACAGTTACTTCTGACAGATTATGCTGATGTTTTTCAGGAGCCACGTACTTTACCACCACCGCGGTTTCGTGACCACCGTATTCCGCTCAAGGCGGATGCCGAGCCGACGAATGTTCGGCCGTACCGTTACCCACACGTGCAAAAGGCGGAGATTGAACGGAGTGTCCGCGAGATGCTGGAAGCCGGCATCATTCGGCCGAGTACGAGCTCCTTCTCGGCTCCTATCATTCTGGTCAAGAAAAAAGACGGGTCTTGGAGATTCTGCGTGGACTACCGGGCTTTGAACGGCGCTACTGTCAAAGATAATTTCCCGATTCCTCACATCGAAGAGTTACTGGATGAACTGCATGGGGCGCAACGATTCACCAAGCTGGATCTTCGTCCGGCTATTATCAGATTTTGATGGCTCAGGAGGATGTTCATAAGATGGCGTTCCGGACGCATGACGGCCATTATGAGTTTTTGGTTATGGCCAACGGACTGACTGGCGGGCCTGCGACATTCCAGGCCAACATGAACGAGATCTTCAGAGATTTTTTGCGGGAATTCGTCCTGGTTTTCTTTGATGATATCCTTATCTACAGCACCACCTGGGAGGACCACGTGCACCACGTGGGGCAGGTCCTTGAGAGACTTCGCCAACACCATCTTTATGCCAACCGTTCCAAGTGTTCCTTCGGGCAGGAGGAGGTGGAGTATATGGGCCATTTGGTTTCCGGTCAGGGTGTTCGAGCCGATCCACGGAAGATTCAGAGTATGAAGTCCTGGCCGCGACCGGTGACAGTCCGGGCCTTGCGGGGTTTTTTGGGCCTCACCGGGTACTACCGACGGTTTGTCCAGGATTATGGAAAGATATCCCGGCCCTTGACCCAGCTGCTGCAGAAGGATTCCTTTTCTTGGACTGAGGAGACGGAGGAGGCATTTCAGGCCCTCAAACGGGCCATGACCTCCACACCCGTGCTTGCCCTACCCGATTTCACGAAGGAGTTCGTTCTGGAGACCGATGCGTCGGGGGTCGGCATCGGGGCGGTTTTGATGCAGGCGGGACGGCCCATAGCCTTCTACAGCAAGGCCCTGGCTCCGCGTACCTTGGGCCTCTCGGCCTACGAGAAGGAGATGTTGGCCATCATTCACGCGGTGGCGGTATGGAGGCCCTATTTGTTGGGCAGACACTTTAAGATCAAGACGGACCACCAGAGTCTGAAGCACTTCCTGGACCAGCGGGTCTCTTCGCCTCTACAGCAAAAATGGGTTACCAAGCTTCTGGGCTACGATTATGAGATTGTGTATCGCCGCGGCAAAGAGAATGTGGTCGCCGATGCCCTCTCTCGTCTCCCAGGAGCTGCTCTCTCCAATATTTCGGGACCGTTGGTTGACTCTTTGGAGGATATTCAGGAGGAAGTGTTGCGGTCCGACACGCTTCGGCCATTGGTGGACTCTTTACAGCGGGGCGAGCCGGGGCCGACCGGCTATCACTTGTGTAACGGCCGGTTATACTATCGGGGACGGGTGGTCGTTCCCGCCGATTCAGCTTGGAAGACGGTTCTGCTGCATGAGTTCCACTCCTCTCCCACCGGGGGACATGCGGGGGTACTCCGGACCCTCCAGCGGGCGCGCGCAAACGTGTTTTGGGCCGGCATGCGACGGGACATTCAGCAGTTTGTTCGCCACTGTGACATCTGCCAGCGCCAGAAATATGAGACTTCTTCTCCGGCCGGGCTCCTCGTGCCATTGGATATTCCGCAGCTTATTTGGGACACAGTTTCCATGGACTTTATCGATGGCCTGCCTAAGTCGAAAGGCAAGTCAGTCATTTTGGTGGTCGTGGATAAGCTTTCCAAGTACGGCCATTTTCTGGCCCTCAGCCATCCGTATACCGGGGAGTCTGTAGCCGCAATTTTTGCTCGGGACATTGTTCGCCTGCATGGCCTTCCTCGGGCCATTATTTCGGATCGCGATCCCACCTTCGTCAGTGGGTTCTGGCGGGAGCTCTTCAGGTTGCAGGGTACCCGCTTACACTTCAGCACGACCAATCATCCGCAGTCGGACGGTCAGACGGAGGTCCTCAATCGGGGTGTCGAGACATATCTTCGTTGCTTTGTGATGGATGAGCCTCGGAGTTGGCCGGATTGGTTACACTGGGCAGAGTACTGTTACAATACGTCATATCATTCCGCCAGCAGGATGACGCCGTTTGAGGTGGTTTACGGCCGCCCTCCTCCGACCTTGGCCAGTTATGAGCCCGGCAGCACTGCCCTTCCGGCGGTGGATCGGGCTCTTCTGGATCGGGATCGTATGTTGGTCACTCTTCGGGAGAACCTCCGCCTGGTACAGGAACGCATGAAGTCCCAGGCGGACAAGCACCGCACATAGCGGGAGTTCGCCGTGGGCGATGAAGTTTTTCTCAAGCTCCAGCCGTACCGGCAGTTGTCTGTGGCTCGTCGTGGCAACCATAAGCTTTCCTCGCGCTACTACAGCCCCTTTCAGATCCTCAGCAGGGTGGGGCCGGTGGCTTATACGTTGGCGTTACCGGCCGGTTCCCGCATTCATCCTACCTTTCACGTCTCTTTGCTCAAGCGGAAGTTGGGTCCGCATGTCCAGCCAAGTTCCTTCTTACCTGAGGTTACGCCTGCGGGCGAGCTGCGTCCGCTCCCTGAGGATATCTTACGGCACCGGTGGAAGATTCGGGGCACAGAATACCGGCCCGAGCTCTTGGTCCAGTGGAACAATCTGCCGGCAGCACACAACTCTTGGGTAGACTTCTTCGATTTCAAGGAGCTCTACCCGGATTACCACCTTGCGGACAAGTTGGTTCTTGATGGGGAGGGGAATGTTACGCCCCCGCTGCGCTTTACGGGTCGCCACTATGTTCGGAGGAGCAAGGATGCGCTAAACAACGGGGCTGAACCTTCCGGTTCAGCCCCCAATCAGTGAACCGGCCGGCCAGGGGCTGAACCAGGCGGGTTCAGCCCCTTTGGGAAGGGTCGGCCGGCCCTTCCAGGCCCGGATATAAATATATCCGGGCAGCCCCCTTTGGGGGTTCATGCAGAGTATGATCAGGTAGCCTCCTTCTCCTTCCTAACCCTAATTCCTCTCTTAATCCCTAGATCTTTCTCTCTTAGTTGCTCTTAGTAGTTTCTCCCTTAACATCATCTAAGTAATATCTTTATTTTTATAATTGTTTACGCATTAGATGTATTTTCGATTATAAACGTACCGTATCATCAATAAAAAACATATATCATGAAATATTACTTTGAATATTTGTCTCTTTATTTCTATTAAAGATCTGCGTTGACCTAAAATTATTTGATCACTTCACTACATATTTTTGTAGCTCAACATAGTTTTTATACAGACCTAAAACATCAAAGAAAATCATGCAAAAATCTTTTCTTTTCTCTTAATGCTTTTTCATTAAGCGCCCTTAGACAAAAATAGCTTTTCAGGCATGAAATTAAGGCTACGTTTGGGGGGATTTATTTTCACCGGTCAAGCAGTCATGACCGCATGAATCGGACCTTAATTAAGTCCTGATTCATGCGATCGTGACCGCTTGACCGGTGAAAATAAATCCTCCCAAACGAAGCCTAAATCTTTTCAGAACTTCAAACATTTGATCCTGCTAAAACTAACATAATCTTGAACTTTTTTCTTTATTCATAGATATTGATTCCAAGATATATCCATCCTTCTAATTTCCAAGAAGTTCTTCCTTTTAACTATAGGTGCTTTCCACATTAAACATTATTAATGAAGCCAAACTTCCTGATGCTTGTATGCTATGAAATCCTAGTCTAAAACCAATGGGAATGAACACCTTATGACTTAAGTTTAAGCTACTGTTGATTATTAGCTATGCTATTAGTTTATGTTCTCTGCTCTAATTAATCTCCTCATGTTTGCCTGTGGTATCTATGAGCGAGAAGCTGAAATTAACTATCTTGGCTATTTCTAACATCTTAGCCCCTTTTAAATGTCCATATTACTATACAATTCACTGTGAAATGTCAGTTTTAAACAAACAGCAGTTGTCGATTTAAGTGTGTCGGGAATTCTTAACTCCTGTGATTGTTAAAAAGAACAAGACTAGAATAAAAAACTGCAGAAAGTAAAGAATACAGGTTTATATGTACAAGATTTTACTACGTCTCAGCTGCTGCTCATCTTTTCTAATTCTACAAATTTCCCTTTTATATAAAAATGCAGCTCTAAACTTACATAAAATAGAGAAAAGGACCGAAATACCCCCTCGGCTCCAAAAATTATACATATTAAGCAAATGTTTTGTAGCTTTTTTCCTGATCATGATTAATGCTTATAATGACAGGTTTGAACCCGACATGCTTGCGTTCTCTGGCTGCTATTATGGAGGAGGGGATAAGGAAAGAACAGAATTAAGCACGATACGGAAAAGATGGAAAACTTTACATGTAAGTTGAACATTTTATTGTCCTTTCTCGCATTCTAATATTCCAACTTCTCTTTAATGAATCAATTCAACTTTTGGGCAGGTAAGCAACCCAGAGAAAGAACGAAGGCAGGGTCGATGCCCATTGACTCCAGAGGAGGTTGGTCTAATGCTCAGGGCATTAGGCTATGGAAATGATGTTCACATTTATGTAGCATCAGGAGAAGTATATGGGGGTGAGGAAACATTGGCACCTCTCAAAGCACTCTTTCCCAACTACCATTCAAAGGAGACTTTAGCCAAGGAGGAGCTAGCACCTTTCCTGCCATTTTCGTCCCGAATGGCCGCCCTTGATTACATCGTCTGCGACGGAAGCGATGTATTTGTGACCAATAACAACGGCAACATGGCCAAAATATTAGCGGGAAGAAGGTATGTGCAAAGGTTTCCTAAAATCTTTGGTCAATTTTATTTTGGCAAATTAGCTTTTAATCCCTTAAGGTTTGGCTCCAGTTGCACTTTAGTCCCTATAATTCATCCATTTGCAATTCTGGTCCCAAATCTGCTTCGAGAAGCTATAACAAAAAAAGAACCTTGCCATAAGAATCTTGAAGCACCTCAACGGAAGTGTTTTAACTTTCAATCCAAAGGTAAATGATGATATACAACAAAGATGGGCTCGCAAGGACACCCATGGCTGAACCCTAAAACATGAAAATGTAAAAAAAAAAGTATATGAAATGCTTCTCTGATTTTAAGATAAGAAGCAATGTAATTGGGATCCAGATCCTCTCCATTTCAAATGAATTTGAGGGGATCCATTTCAATTATTAGTGGACAAGATTAGTCCAAAAAGAATCTTGTGGACACAAATTTTTTGAATAAAAAAAATATAAAAAGATGGGAAAAGCAGAATCCGTTGGATCAAAAAGCAGAAGATCATGTCCGTGAAATGGATCAATGGAGATGATCCTGGAGCATGTAATTGCCCCAAAAAGCCAAAAATTGCAACATCTCATAAGGAAGCAACATGCCTTGGACGCCAAATTATGGCGGACAGATTTCGTTCCATTCTACCTCCATCAGAAGGCTTCACATTTTCGAGCTGGATGACTTCACATCCTCCCACATCACAGAATCTTTAAAAAAACTCTGAGACGGCAATTGCAGAGCATCATATTTTGGCGGTGTTTGTTTTTACGTCATGATTTGGTGAACTCAAAAGAAGATACACGGTAAGACGCAAGAGTTACGAGAGAAGAGAATTATAGAATAAGAGGGAATAAGGAAGAAGAGAGTTTGAGATAGAAGATAATAGATAGAGCAGAAGGGGTTGAGAGAGTTAAGGGCCTGTTTGAGTAGGTGGTGGCAGTAGGAGATGGAGCTGTTGAAAATAAAGATAAAACAATGTTGTAGAATAAAGCTCCTTCCCTACCGTTGGAATAGCAAAAATAATAATATTTACCTTCTCTGAAGAAAAAAAAACACAATTGAGAAAAACTGCCCAAACAAACATCGTCTTGACAAAGAAGAGTATTTATTTCATTTTCTCATATTACATCTTATAGGCAGGTTTATTTATATCCTAGAAATTCTAAAATAAAAGCTAACTACTTACTAATTACTCTAAATAGTAAATACATTTATAGAACTTAAATCAAGTTTAGACAGAAATTTTCTACTGTGAGTTTTCAATTTCTGGACTACAAAATCTTGATTGAGATGCGTTGGAATTGTAGGGGCAAAAATACAACATGAGCCTAACTATAGAGATAATGATAGATCTTTTGTTTGTTTTCAGACTTTGATCTATTTAATTTTACATCGCAGAAGGTATTTTGGGCACAAGAGAACAATCCGGCCAAACGCCAAAAAGCTATCCTCTCTCTATCAGAACCGAAGCACCATAAATTGGGACGACTTCGAATCTAAGGTTCGAACATTCCAGAAAGGATTTATGGGAGAGCCGAACGAGGTTAGACCGGGAAGAGGTGAGTTTCATGAAAACCCTTCGGCTTGCTTATGTGAAGCTACGGGTAAAGGCATTGTTTCTCCGAATATTCAGTCCCGAGTGGAGCTGATCACCGGAAAGACCAATTTGAGCAAAAGTGATTCTGAACGCAATGATTTGGATGAAGATTGGGTTGACTGGGATTACGGCGAAACCACGGCTCTTGCGAAAGCTTTGCCAAACACAGCGGATATGGATGAAGACCCAGATTTTGAGGAGTTCTCTGATTGAGGAAGTTTGCCAGCTTAGTCCCATTAGTTGCTTGTAGATAGAAGATAAGTTCCCGGGCCCATTTGGTTGCTTAAAGTTTTTAAGAAAGTGCCCCGCGGATGTAAGATGTGTGGGCTAGGCTATATAGAAATAATGCAAGGGCATTTTATGGAGGAATTTTTGGAATCGTGTCTCGCTTCGAAATCTCAGTTCGGGAGTTCTAATCTGTTAACATGTAGCACAACAGATCGGGGAGATCACGCACTCAAGCGGGATACCATGGAGATCACGAGGGAGTCGATTGCAAAAATTTCGCCATTGTGCGGATCCAACACCCCAAAGAAGTGATATTAAAGTTGTAGGTGATGGCAAATGTAAAAGTGAAGGTAAATCCATAAATTTGTATCATAAATAACATTTATGTGTTCATGTTGACCATAATTTTGAACTCAAGTCTCTATGAAATAAACTTTTTTCTTTGCTGTTGAACACTACAATATTATTTATGTTTATGGATTTCCGTTCACTTTTAATTTTATTACACTAAGGCTCTGTTAGGCATGATAGTGGCGGTCATAAACGCACGAGTTAAAACGTCATTTATTAAGAATCATCTAACAAACATCATCCGAACATAAAAATGGATGAAATTCCTTAATATGGGCGTTAACAAATGACAATTTAATCGCCACCACCGTGCCAAACGGAGCCTAAGTGTTTGAAGTGTAAATCTCATAGAATGTCACATTTTATAGGCGGGCGCGTGTATTTTATTTCAGCCTGGAAAAGCTGAAAAATTATTGTTAAAAGATTCACAAATTTTACTATATTCACAAAGATAATCTGAATTTAGCCGCATTGAAGCGGCCTTTTAGGTTTAGGTCACCAAAACAGCCTCTCTAAAAAATAAGGATAGGGCTGCTACTTTTACTCCTTATCTGTCCAACACTCCTACTTGATGATTGTTCTATATATTGATTATATGCTACTTTTTAGTTATTGATGGAATCTTATAAGTCATTTAAACTCTGCATGTACATTTGTGTTTGTGTTCTTTTCATTTTTGTGGGGTGAATTAATGCTTTGTTTGGGGCGGTGGTGGCATTGAAAAAAACAGTAGTGTGAAACCAATTGTGACATTCGAGGTGTCCACAAAGCTGTTTAAAAAAGATGTAAATTGTTTCAAAAATCTCCATTCAAGTGATTTTCAAAAGTTGTTTTACATTTTTTTTTGAAAAAGCAGTTTTTAATAATAATTAGTTAGCTTTATAATAAAAAAAATGAGTTTTGTGCTAATCATTTATAGTATAAATAAGTAATTATTGTATAGATCATAATTAATTAGCTTGCAGAAGGTCAACAACATAAAGTAAAGGTAGCGAATGGATGAAGAATCACAAATGGGTGAAAAATTATGAATGGGAGAAAAAAATATTTGCAGCATCGAGAAGGAAGAAGGACAAATCACGAATGATCGGGAGGTGACTTTAACAAACCCTTAAATAAAAGAGAAAAAACCCGAAAGTAGAGAAAGCGATTTTTAGAAAGCACCATTGGACTGGTTACTCTAAAAGGCCCAATAATATCTTTCTTGAAAAAGCAATTTTGAAAAATCTCATCATCCAAACAACCTATAAGATGAAATCATAATTTTAAAATATTTTTTATCAACAAATAAATATGTAAAGTTTATATTTACATTGATGGAATCTAATGATTGCATCATTAGAGAATTTACTTTCTATCCACAAGCAGCGCGAGGGATCAAGGCAAGTTTAGTCATTTCAGAACTTTGTTCACAAGGTACAGATGAATAATTGAATCATCATGCTTGTTAGTTAGTAGGTGCGGCCTCTGCCTTTTTTTTTCAATCTAATTTGTTCTACAACTTAAATGTGAAATTTCCTAATTAAGTTGCTAAGTTTACCCAATTGCAATTGTTACGGTCACTCGACGCGCATGTAAACTGGTTGAAGCGAATAATCCTTGTTGCGAGTCACGTGGTTTTCCTCCGGTACAAAGATTCGGACCGCCTTAGCTTGGAGTTGGACTGGGCACGCAAACAGTCAATGAAAAATAACAACAATGACATGAGGCTTTTTTTACCCTGGAAAACCCGAAAAGAGTGAAAACAACGTGGTCGAATCTGTGTCAGGCCAAAATTAACAATATAGTTTTCAGATTGAAAGTACTGGAAGTCTCCTCGGAGGGTGACTGACCACCTCTCAATTACAAGCTTTACATACAGGAAGAGCAGGAAAAAAATCTTAGTCCACGAAGTTTTGACGAGAGCGTTCTCTGAAGTGCTCCTCTGTGCCTTCTTCTGGAGCAGAGAATTGACCAAGTTCTCGGGGCTTCAAAGAGCGCGTTCTTTGAACTCCTTCTTTAAGCCTTCTTCTGGAGCGGAGAATTGGGTAAGTGCTCGGAGCTTGGATGAACGTGTTCTTCTGTAAACAATGGTTGTCCTTGATGCTTTGGAGTCCGCAGAGCTTGGAGGCAAGCGTCCCAAGAGTATTCTTCTGATGACTTCTCTTGCGCTCACAGGTGCTTCCACATGAGCGTTAAGCGTTGAGCGGTGAAAGCTAGAAAGGGAGTTGAGCGAATTCCAAGTTGAGGAACGATCTAAGTCTCACGTTCTCGCCGAAAAACCTCAGAGCATCCTCTAGTCTCTAAAGTTGCTTGCCTTTAAATGAGGGTGTGAGGGCATATCTATAGTTTTTTGGAGGGACATGCTGGTAATTGCGTCGAGGCGGATTTTGTGCTAGCGAATGACACGCTCCATTTCGGTCACCTAGATCACAAATTTTCATGAAATAATGAGCAGCCCGGGGAAGATACCGACGGCCGGCGGTCGCGGGGGGTGGCTAGAAGTGACCGGAGGCGGCGGCTTGGTCGGACCGCCATGCGCCCGTGCAGGGAACGAGTGCTCGCGGGGCGCGTGCGCCGACGGGCTGCGCGCCCTTGCCTGCGCTCGCGCTCCTACACACGCGCGCCTACGCGCCACGTGTTTGGGGAGCGCTCCGCACCCGCGCGGGGCACGCAACTGCGCGATGTGCGCGTGTCTCACAGACGTGTTGTGCACGCCCGTTGTGATTGTGCATGCTTGCCCGTGCGAGTCTTGCGCAGTCTCCCTCACGCGTGTGTTCGTGCTTAGCTCCGACCCCTTTCAGGGTGGTTTTAGTCCATTCGAGCGTGTGTGTCTCGTGTGCGCGGCTCGCTTGGTTGGGTCGCATTGCTTGAATACTCTCGGTTGGAGTCATACCGGTTTTACTTAGAAAATTTAGGGGAACCCTATCAGTCCTACCTCGGGAGCGGGTCGAGTGCACAAAAAGTCACAAAATATTTATACAGCTGGCAAGAAGACTTTTTAAACGTGGAAACCCCAAAATAGTGAAAAACATGTGACTGGTTTGGTGCCGACCAAATTCCACTAGTTCTCTGAGTGTTATAAGTAGTAGAATGCTCGAGGACAACGGGTCACCGCTCATTACAAGTAATAAAATGCTAAAGGGTGATAGACAACCACTCGTTGTAATAAGATTTTGAAGGTTAGCATAGTTGCCAAGGACGGAGCGCGGAGTGCATGCTCGGAAGCGACAGGAGCTTCGGCATGTTTGAAAGCGACAGAAGCTTTTTCGTGCTCGGAAGCCACGGGAGCTCTTCCGTAACACCCTGCCCGTCCAAACAATATAATAGTAGATCCGACCAGGACCACATGTAATATCGAGCAAACAAATAGTGAGTTAAGAACTTTAAAAATCAGAAATTACAACTACAACAAAGTGCAACATAGTTATACGCCAACGAAAGTATTTTATTTATTAAACACGAATGTCCAACATTCACTAGGAATGTACAAACAACCAATGTCTTGCCTTAAGGGCCTTACATGATTTTGAATTGTAAAGTAAGCTACCTAATTGACATATATCAGCTTGCAGGTCGACAATACATGGAAGCTATAAAATCGCTGGACTTCGAGGGCCAGCTCAACTTCGGGCTCCTTGCCCACAACTTCCTATTCGGCTCGTCAGTACCTGTACATGTAGCATCCACGAATACGTGGTAAACAAGGGTCGGCTATGAACTGACTTCAGATCGTATAACGATCCCACCCCTCCCCCCGACCATTCTAGCTGACTCCAAGGCAGCGGTGCCGTCCTGCAAGCAAGTCATACAAGCATTACATATATATAGCAAATGAAAGTGCAACTACTCTAAACAGAGTAAAGTTTTAAGCACAATCAACTCGTCTAGGTTGCGTATCAAAGTAAGTGAATCGAGAAATGGACATGATGTTGGTTGGTTTACCGGAAGGTTCCTTCAACCGCCTAAGCATGTGGTTAACAAGTATCACATCTCAAACTTTGGTACGCACGACCACACTTTTCATGCTGTCAAGGTATGTTTAAGTGAACTCTTGCACGAGCAGTTCCACCAATCCAATTATTGCCAACTCGGATTCCATTTGAACATTTTGCTAGTCAAGTGTGTCCGCTCTGACTCTCTCTCATGTTAACAGTGCGACTTCCCTTGAGCTGAACAATATAGTGTGGGTTCGAATCAACAACTTCCTATTGTTCAAATCACTTTGCTTAGTCAAACACAGTGCAGGTTTTGCTTTACCTTGTCCCACTCATCAATACACGATATGCCTAATCCATTCGAGAGGACATAGGCTTCACGATGACAACCATCGTAGTGTACTCCACTGCGGATAAGTGGTGAAGGTTTGCATTCTACCACTACAACAACGGGGTTTCTGCTAGGTGTTATAAAAATTTAGGAGTAAACGTCGCTACGACAAAATATTATTATTAAAATTTTGTATGAATGTAACAACACTTAAACCTCGGAGGATCGTTTTTACCAAACGCTAATAGCCTCAATTTGAAACTTATACTAAGTATTATTTTCTAAGACAATAAGAACACACAATTAAGCAAGGCCGAATGAAACAGCAAATCTACTGAAGTGCGAAAATTAGATTATACCGTTCTTGGATTATTGCTCGTTCTTCATGGTCGTGGCCATTCCCAATAATCTTGATGTGTTCTTCCTTAAGAAATCGGTTGCGTTGACGGATCCCAATAGCATACAAGTAAATCTGAAGTTTTGATTTCTACAACAATGAAGAGTTAGCACAAATAATTATAGAATTAAACTAAACATTTTGTCCAAAAACAGTAGCCGCCCAAGAACATTAATTTACATGGCAATCGTGTTCAGTGTTCTGGAAAGCCATTAAATTTCATGGCACTAAATATAAAACTAATTCAATGCATATGAATCAATTAAATTAAACACTTGTAATTAAATAATAAGCATTGCTTACCTGCACGGTTCAGGATGCTCAAGAGAAAAGGGTCAGATCTGACACTTGGAAATTTCCTCGTTCCGGACCCCAAGAACGCGGATTGGAAAAAAGGTTTGATAGCAGTTTTTGATTCTTAAATAAACCCTCCCAGATCTGAATGTTTTCAAGTGTTGCAAGTGGATCTTGCCGAGATTTTCTAGATCTGAATAAGCCTTGTCCTTCTCTTCCGACGGGAAACAAAACTGCTCCGCACCGGCGGTGTAGAAGTTGGGCGGTATAGAGTTCTGTAGAAGCAGCACCGCGCCGACTACTCTTGAGGAGGAAGAAGAAGAAGGCTCGACCTGCTCCTTTCCTTTCAGCAATGGTGATCTGAGCGAGGCTGGTTGTAAGTCTATGTAAGGCTCTTGCGATCTGCACTCCAAAGAACCAAAGGGAGGAGATGTGCAGTCGGTGGTTTTGTGATGGAAACATGAAAAATGAAAAGGATCCGGTTTTCACCCTACTTCACAAATGGAGTGATTTTAGAATAATGAATAAAAATTCTCATAAGGTTTGAATAGGAGAACCACTTTAGGAATTACAAAATAATGGGTGAATTAATCCAATTTATTCCAAAATAAATTGGACAATATGTAACTCATATCATTAAATAGGATTTTATGTCATGCCAACTCTTGTGCCTGGGATGAGACCGAGTCCGCGCCCTTAATGTATGAGACGATCTAGCCTACCTATAACAAGCTTCGACCGTTCGCGCGACTGAATTAACGTGCGCTCATGAGAGTCTGAATAGTCCAAATACACGAGTACGAATTCACCAGGACGTCTCGATGAGTCAAGTCCACTTAACGGGAAATTTCTAACACTAAGTGCTTCAAGAGCTCCCTTAGTCCAACCTCTCGCAACGTGATAACGCATTTCTAAGTTTTCTCCGACACGCAAATCAAGTGTCACCAATCCGGACCAACAGTCATAGATGAGTTTCACACAACATGCCTAAATCCTCAAAACAAAAAGATTTCTATATGCAATAAATGTTGGGGATAAACACAATTGATCTACTGGAGGTCATGCCTTTCGCTAATCAACAGAAGATACTCATCCATATGCAAAATAACAACATAAAATTGGACAAGCATGTCCTATGATTGTAGAGATCGATCATTATCTTTGACGATCGTTTTGGCACCATGAATCAGGAATCCAATCGGATGGAAAGAACCACATCAGGCTGCTCTCTGTATATCTCAAATCAAATCGAAGTTCCAACAATGGCAATCTCAAGCTCTCCTTCTTACTCTTCCTTTCTCTCTCAAACCAAGTTAATGAAAAATTTTCAAGTAAACAATGTGATGAAAATTATTGTCATGACTTTCGTATTAAAGAGCAGACTAATCTGGACCATTTGATCAAGATCTTAAAGGAATTTTACTCATACTTAGAAGGATGCTAAATACTCTTACACATGTTTTCTATACTCTATTTCATTGCATATTATAAGATAGTTTTTAAGGCATTCCTTAAACAAAATAATATTTTAAGAGACTTGAAAATTAAATTAATCATTATATTTAATATTTATTTGATATAATTAATAATACATTTGCAATAAAAATCATAGTTTTATAATTTGTTTTTATAAAATTAGTACAAAAAATAGCTAGAAAATATATTTTTTGAGTTTTTGAAATTATTGTAGTTTTATATTTGATTTTAAAAGTATTTTCAAAATAACTAGTTTTCTAAAAAACATAAAATCTTTAACAAGCTTATTAGTAATATGATCTTCTATGCCAGAGAAAAGTTAAAAAATTGATTTTTTTAGTACTACCACTGATGCTAGGTATTCATGTGCAGCGCTGGCATACAAAGATTTGTTCTTTAGCTTAAAAACATGTTTTTTGTTAATTTTTCATTCTAATTTTTCTTGATTCATATTTTCTTAGATATGAGACATTAATTACGTAAAGAGTTTTGAAGAATAATTAAAAAGTTGTGGATTTATGATTTTTGCCTAAGGCATCGATGCTGATTATTTACGAATTTCTTGTGTTTTCTAAACATAAAAGCTAAAAAAACTAAAATTTACATGAATTAAATGAACATAGAGTGTAAAATAAAGTTCTTGCAATAAATATGATAAGTATGTCTAGGATTAAATTACTCTACTATAGATCTATATCTTAGCCTCATACTAAGTGACAGATGAGCATGAGAAGTTACACACATGATATAGGTATGGGTGTTAGTGTTATATCTTTGGAAAACCTTAGAGAGGAGTGTGTGAATAAGGTTCGCAGCAGTTATACGCCTTTTCAAAACTTCTCACTAGAAATATGCTTTTTGGGTTCTAGCTCGGGGTAGTAGGGTTACCGTCAGTGATATTGACAAAAAACAATATTCTTATATGACAGAATCATTTCAGTATACACATGAATATGAGACTCTAGTAAACCAGCAAGAGTAAAATGCAATCATAGATCAAAACATAAGAGCTCGAATTCATTAGAATATTAAAGTGATGTTTACGATTACACAAACTTGATCTCAATGACGCTAGAGATCGTAGGCAATGAATAAGACACTATTTTCTCACGGAATCCTCCATGAATTCCGACATCCTCTACAGATGATTTCCCTTGGCACTCAATATAATCAAAAGAGTAAAATACACAAGAATATATGACAAGTAGGTCAATGATAGGAAATAATGCTCCCTCAAAAGATTGTTCTCCGAAGGCGGTGAGCGATTAATGCTTGTGATTCTAGTTCCTCGGGAGTTCGAACGTCTTCAGATTTCTGTGCTTGCTTGTGCTCTATGGAGATCTTCTTATTCAAATAAGAGGGTACACTTTCTCTCTTTCTTTATCTTGAGTGGGTGTCACCTTGTTCCAAAGATGGTTTGGAAACTCTACTACGTGCATATTAGACTCAGGAGAAAGAAAAATGCTTTTATATGGAGTTTAAGTATGCTTCTGTTAGTGGTAGGGATACCGTGTAGTGGTAAGCTCCGTATACATGTTTTTTCCCAGATACATTGTTCCAAGTAAAGAAGGCATTTGTGCTTTTCTTGTGAACATTAGTTAGCGTGGAGCTGTAGTGCTAGCGCATCACGGTTGACATGCTTTATTTGGTGCACGCATTGTTGTTTTCCAGGAAATAAGGAAGGTGTTGGCTCCTTCCTTACAAACCCCTATTATAGAGGAGAGGTAGCTACTACCGCAAGCGGCAGTAACATATTCCTTCTATGTTTGCCACCAATTTCTTACGTTGAGCACTCAGATCAGTGATAGGGACTTCAAGGTAGCTCGGTGTGTTAGTAGTAGCGACGGTAGTCGATATGCCTGGTCTCGTCAATTCATCCTTGTAGTCGACACACAGTGTCTCGTCGATTTTTCTTCCAGTTGACACATGTTGTCTAGACAATCCTTCATTTTAGTCGACATGGTTAGCACTCGACATTAAATCTATATCCAATGGTGGCTCCCAAATCTAGTCGATGCATGATGTCTTGTTGTTGTTCTCTTCCAGACTACATAAGCTTTCTAGCCGACTCTTTCTTTTAATTGGCATGCTTGCGTCTGGCGGTATCTCTATAACCGACGGTAGTTAACAAATCCAGTCGATATTTTCTATCTAGTCGATGCACTCCTTTTAGTTGATATTGACATTTTGGTCGATCTTACATCCCGTCGACATACCAATATTTGACATTATTTGTAATGCACAAATGTAGTTATCGTGACTTGTCTGGTCGATTTCAACAGTCTAGCCGACATTTGCCTTAGTTTAAGCAAGTCCAGTCGATGAGTATAAGCATAGCTAGTGCCCGATGGTATGTCAAATCCCAGTGGTAATCACAAGGATTGTAGTTCCCGTATGACGACACAAATGTAAATCTACACACTATACCCAACATAAATATGACAAAATACAACTAGGTATTTGTTATCATCAAATCCGAGAGATGCAGAACTTGTATGCTCAACTAGAATCCACACCTTATTACACGTAAATAGGCTAAGTTTCTCGTTCATTGCAATAAACTAAGATTCATCATTCAGCGCTTCCGAAATATTTTTAAGTTCAATTTCAGATTTAAAACATAAATTTGAGAATGATTCATGTAATGATGAACACGTCCTTATCTCATGTGAAGGTTCCCCAATCACTAATACTCTTGATACAGTTTTATAAATTTTAGTGTGTTTGGTGGATTATACCCTTTATCATTCTTTAGTCCATACTCTTCTACCCCTCTCTCAATGAGTTTCTCCCCTCTTGGGTGTGCGTGATCATCATCACCTTTATTAGATCTAGAATCTTCATTTGGAGCATTTCAATCAAAGTGCACATGTATTGATTCTTCTACAAGCAATGTTAGTTTATTATACACCATATACACACAACTAGTTGAAGAAAATCCTAAAAATAAGCCTATATCAAATTTCTCATCAAACTTTCCTAATTGATCTTTGGTGTTTATAATGAAATATGGGCAACCAAAAACTCAAAATTAGGACACGTTAGGTTTCTTTTTAAAGTGCAGCTCATATTAAGTTAGATTTATGATTGGGCGAAGAATGGCCCGATTTATTTCATAGCATACAATATTGACCGCTTCAGCCCAAAAATATCTGAGTAAGCTATACTCAGCTAACATGGTGCGCGTAAGTCCTTATAGCGTCCTTTTTTTTCCTTTTCACTACTCTATTTTGTTGTGGAGTGCATGGAGCAGAAAACTAGTGCCGGATTCCCTGCAAGAGAACCACACTCATGAGTTAGTGAAATTGCTAAAGGGCAAGAAGACTCTAAAAATCAACAGATATTCAAAGTTAAGCAAGGAGATCCATCTACACCACCTGACACAAAACCAGATTAGTGTAAAAGGGTTTCAGTCAGAAACATTAAGTTGATTCGGATCAGAGTTTCTTTCCTGATGTGAATATATCAGCTATCCAGGTTATTTTTGGCGGAGGCTATACTTGGATTTGAGGAGATAGATGTCAAAGCCGCTTTTTGTATGGTGATCTTAATAAGGGGAGTTATATGGAACATCCTGAAGGATTTAGGGTCAAAGGGAAGGAGAGTCATGTATAATGCCTGAAAAAAATCTTATATGGCCTGAAGTAAGCCCGGGACATGGTATGAGATGTTCAATCCTTTTATGGGGAAGACCAACTTCAGGATGACCACCCTTGATTATAACGTGTTTGTAAATCAGTATGCTAGAGAGAATTTTATCATTTTATTCCTATGTGTAGATGATACATTGATAATCAGGAGGAGCCTTGCACGTATTGCTGAGCAAAAACAATAGTTGAGTTCCACAATTGCAATAAAGGATTTGGGAATGGCAAAGACCATACCAGGGAAGCATATTCAAAGATATAAATACTCCAAATTGCTTCTAAAATTATAAGAAAGATATATTAGGAAGGTGATGCATAGATTTAATATGGAGCAGGTGAAGAATCACAACACACCCCTTGCACCTCACTTCCAACTTACCACTAACTAGTATATGAGCACGCCTATGGAGAAAGAAGGGATGCAGAAGGTTTCATATGCTTATAAAGTTAGAAGTTTTATGTATGTCATGTAAAACCCCTCCCAAAACCAGGGAGTTACCAGGTCTTATGCCCAGGACTTTCTCCTTACGATGACATCAACTACCGAGTTAGTCGCCACCGCACGATGTTGATCATGTCGGCTAGTAAGATCATTCCTTAGTATGCCAAATAAAAGCATTTAGGCAAAAACATATTCCACAATCACAACTTAATATATATCAAAGAAAAGAGCAATAGTACACAATGAGTTAATATAATAAAATAGAGTGTAAAAGGGCTTATGCCCGATATATGTTCCAATATAAAATCTCACTCTCTCAACTCTCAACAAGCGGAAGCTGCAAAAATCTATCATCAACCTATTGTCGAGTAGTAACTGTATCTCATGGAAATATCTCCTCATGTCTTGCCTTCTCGTGCGACTAGTGCATCTCTTCGTGTGCATGGTGCATGTCCTCGAACTCCTACGGTCACAACCGACCATTAGTCATAAAGATTAAGCCATTTTGCCCTTGCCTCACCCCCCGACTTCTAGACACCGAGCGGGAGGACGAAAGTGGAGGACAACAAAGGCAGTATCAAAAGTACAACATGTGACATGGAACTATACTAGCAGGTGTATAAATGTATAAAGAGAAACACTAAAAAGACAGTAACAACAAAGTACGAGTAGTGCAGTAATGTACAAAAAATTAAAGTAAAGTAAACAAGCTATACTACCATCACAGAATGTACCTTAACTTATATGAATGTCCATACAAACATATAAGTTAAGTTTTCTAAAGTAACTCATCATATAAAAGAGCTCATACTAATTTATATGATGATGGTTTACAGTTATAATCAAAACTAAACTAATTAACGTATGTCATGCTATACGATGCAATACAATGATTTAAGATGCAACACACTCGCCTGAATCTGTGCACAGACCATTCATACATTCCGCACTTTTTGGAGGTAGCTAGCCTCTCAAGTATCAATTATTGTGGCTCATGATGATAGTGGAGCGAGTATCTCCACTCCTAGGCAGACAGACACACTACCAGGCCTAAACCTTACGTACGACTCAACACTAAAAACACAACAGCAGAGTACCTGCATACTCTTGTTGGTAATCCACCAGTCTTTATGGTTGGGTGTGCGTTTAGGGGATCGTCCTTCAGACTGTGGTATAAACAACCTACTGGCCCCAAATCCTGCACTCCTCACCAAAGTCAATGTACTTCTGTCGGTGTGCCAACTGGACCAGTACTGAATGACCCACCACGACAAGTACAATACAGGTATAACAATACCTATCCGATCCTTCAGCCCGCATGACCAACCCATCCTCGAATCTTATGCATTACCGAGCCTTCATCTTGCATGACTAGCATGTCCTTAATTTATCACTACCCCGAGCCTCCAGCTTACAGGACTAATGAGTCCTAAACCACTCTAACCCATACCGGTTGAGGTTGCTATGTTATTATTTTGTCCTATTAGACTACTCTTATCTAACTTTTAAGTTTAGATAACAACTTATGGTTAATCTTGGACTTCCCGAGTTCTACCCAGTGAAGGTCTCGCAACGGTACTAAGGTATACAATGGACTGAAGCCTAAATCTCCCTTTCTCAAGATATTTAATAATGTTGGTGTTGCCCTTATTCAGTCAATCATCCTATTAGACTACTTTTGTCTAACATTTAGTTGTCCTTAGCAATTTATAGTACATTTTGGACTTCCGGAGGTCTAATCGGTGAAGGGTTCGCAGCGGTACTAGGAGATATGATGGGCTGAAGCTCAAATCTCCCTTTCTCAAGATATTTAATAATGTTAGTGTTGCCCGTATTCAGTCCTTCATCTTATTTGTTTGCTACATTGGAAAATGTGTACCAGATTTGAAGAAGCCTCACCCTACTAAATGATATACATCAAGGTATATTTGATGTTCTTTGATTTTATATGTACAGGTTAAGTAATTGCAGGAAATGCAGAAAAGTTTCTAAGTCCATGTGTCGACACCTAGAGATGCAGTGTCGACACTTATGAAGGCTTGTGTAGACACCTAGAGAAGCTGTGTCGACACTTGGAGTATTTGTGTCGACACCAGGAAAGGCAGTGTCGACACCAGAAGAAAAAGTGTCGACACATACAGGCAGTGTCGACACACTATGAAGAATACTCAACATATATCATGTCGACACTTAGAGGCAGTGTCGACACCCAGAGAAGCTTAGTCGACATCCAATGTGTCGACACCAGGAAGCTGTGTCAACACACTAAAGGAATTGTCGACATCAACTGTGTCGACACACAGGACTTGTGTCGACACACAATAAGTATCAACAACAGAAGAAGTTGTGTCGACACAAAGGAGATGTGTCGACACTCAGCAAACTTCAACAAAGTTAAAGTAAAAGAAGTACTTGTGTGAACACAAAGGAGATGTGTCGACACTCAGCAAGGTTCAACACAAGAAGGCATGTGTCGACACAAAAGAGTTGTGTCGACACACAACAGAATTCAACTAAGTGTTAAAGAAGAAGTACTTGTGTCGACACACAGAATCGGTGTCGACACATTCAACAAAAGGATTGTGTCGACACTCAGAATCAGTGTCGACACATTCTGAAGAAGCAGTGTCGAGAAGCTGTTACAACAACACAAGGAGTTGTGTCGACACCATCAAGGCAAGTGTCGACACTTAGTTCACTTGTGTCGACACTTGGTCTATTTGTGTCGACACATAATGAAGATCAGTCTCGACACTTTCAGACAGAGACAATATTTTCAAGAAGTAACTGAATGACTTGACAACTGCCATTTCAGCCGGTCTACTGCAACTGTCAGAGCTGTCAGAAGTTCGTTAGAAATCGGATCAGCCGGTTACCTTGGAGGAAGATATATAAAGGCCTTTCTCCTTCAACAGTAAATAAAAAAAAGAAATTGAGGAATCAATAAAAAGAATTAATCAGAAGATTAAGAAGATCAATACAGATCTAGAGAAAACTGTAAATCAGTATTTTGAAGAAACTTCAGATTTACTTGGAGAGAGAGAACTCCAGTAATTGAAGTCAAGAAAGAGACTTGTTAATCAAATCTCTTAAGAAGCAGGTTCTGAACCAGACTATAAAGTAGGATCCAGATTTTATTCTCCATCCTAAGAAGGAAGTTGTCAGCCGGTCTACTTCAAGAAGATCAACTTTACTGAGTTCAGACTCAAGAAGCCTTGAAGAAAGCAAAGACAAAGTTGATCTCAGGAATCAGTGCTATCAAGAACTGATCAAGAAGATTGCCCTCTTCATTCTCTCAAACTGAGTGGTGATCTAAAAACATTTTATTATCTTTTTGTAGGATCCTAAGGGATCTGAGTTGTAAACCTAAATTTATAAAGGCTGAGGTAGGGATTTTGAGCCTGAGTGTAGGAGAAACAATTCTCTGAGTGTAGGCCTTGTTGAAGGCTGAGGTAGGGATGTTAAGCCTGAGTGTAGGTCTTGTTGAAGACTGAGTGGTAGGGCTTTGTGCCTGAGTTGTAGGAGTGAGGACACTCTGAGTTGTAGGAACCTGGATTGGGATTTTGAGCTGTAAGATCTGAGGATCTGAGGATAAGTGCAGAAGTTAGGCCGAATCTAGTACACTACTAGATAGGCGAAGGGGGAAAGTGGATGTACCCAGACCTTGGGGAACCACTATAAGCACTGTGTGCACTCTGTGAATGTTTGTTTCTGTGGTTGCTGTGTTGTGATAACTGTAGAATTTGCATTTGCTTCTTAAAGTACAAAACAGTTTGTTTGCCTTATAGTAAAAAGAAAAAGTACACCTATTCACCCCCCCTCTAGGTGGTTAGACACTATTTCTTTCAGTTGCGTTCCGAGCATTTTGGAGTCTCGGCGCGTGTTTGGACCCTTGTGGTGATTTCCTTTCTTGTGAGAGCTGTTAATGATTGAGTCTCAAGAATGGTACATCAGATTCTAGGGTTGTCTTCGCTATTGAATTTGTTTAAAATTCATTGCGCATTTGGGCTCTGTTGAAACTCTTATTTTCCTTGTCAAACTGTCGTGAAGATGATAAACTATTGTACAGAGTTTCTGCCTTAAAATTAAAAAGGAAAAGTACACCTATTCACCCCCCTCTAGGTGGTTAGGCACTATTTCTTTCAAGTGATATCAGAGGGAGGTTCCTCAAAAAGGGACTTAACAGTCTGAGTAAGATCCTGTAGGCAGATTCAGAACAAACAAGAATCAAGAAAATGGGTTCTAGTGAGAATCACAAAGAGCTGGGGTCCATAAAATTGCCAATATGTAGAAAAGAGATATTTGACATATGGAAAGAGAGAGTTAGACTCTTTATGGAAGCTTCTGACCCAAGGATATATATTACAATCCAGGAAGGCCCATATGTGCCAATGAAGGTATCCATTCTGGATGCAAATCAGAAAACTCCCAAGGAATTCTCTGAAATGACTAAGGATGAAATCATTCTGGCCACTATGGACAAGAGAGCCCAGAATATAATTGTTAGTGTCATTGATGATGCAACATTTCAGAACTTAATTCATTGTAAAACCTCTAAAGAAATATGAGACACATTAATAGTTTATATGGAGGGCTCAGAAGAAGTAAGACAAGATAAGAAGTCTTTGTTAAATCAGGAATATGAAAGCTTCAGACAAGCAAAGTCTGATAGCATTATAGAATGTTACAAGAAGTTCTATAGGATAGTTAATGAGTTGATATCCTATGGAAGAGAATTCAGCAACTATGAGCTAAATGACAAGTTCTTAAGATCTCTGACTAAGGACTGGGACACCAAAATTTGTATCATTAGGGAAGTGGTCAAACTAGCTGATATACCTCCTCCAACTTTGTTTGGAAAACTGCTATCTTATGAGATGCAGTTAATGGCTAGAAAGAAGGAAGAGAAGACTACTAGAGTGGAGCACAAGGAAAGATCTGTGGCCTTCAAGACTGAAGCCACTAAGAAGTATAGAAGCAAGTCTCCATCTCCACCTCAAATAATTGCTGAGGCTGTAACAGATAATTCAGATAGCAAGAATTTAGATAGCAGTGAAAGTGATGAAGACTTTGCTGCTTTTACTAGGCATTTTCAAAAATTTCTGAAGAAGAAGCAGTGGAGGTCTAAGCCTTCCACTTCTCAGCCAAAAGATGACTACTATCAGAAGAGAAAGTCATCCAGGAATGACAGAAGAAGGTCCAAACCAAGCAAAGCTACATCCTCAAAGATTGTGTGCTATTGTTGCAATAGACAGGGATATGTAGTGGCTGACTGTCCTGAAAAGAGGAAGGAGTCAGCTGACAAAAAGAAGATTCAGGTTAAGAGCAAAAAGGAAAAGTCCTTTGTTATTAAGAAAGACAAGAGTCTGACAGACCAGTCATCTTCAGAAACAGAATCAGAAGCTGAAGCCTATATTGGATTATTTGATGAAGAGGAAGAAGATGAGTTCATGCAGCTAATGAACTCAATTTATGAGCATGAGGACCATCAGTATAAGGGACTGATGGCTTTATCTGAAGGAGACAAGATCCAGGATCAGCCTGGAACAAGTAAGGTACAAAGTTGTTCTTCTAGTTCAATTTATAGTACTGAGTCAGAATCAGATACATCTGCATCAAGTGATGTGGGTGGGTCTGAATCTGAAGGAGATATTCATCAGTTAATTGATGAATATAGAGTCTTATTACAGACCTTGAAGAAAAGTAAAACCTTGGCCAAAACTCAAGCAAAGGAGATTGCTAGTCTTAAGTTGGCTGCAGTAGATTCAGAGAAATTGTTAGATCAAAAACTAAATGAGATTGCCAGATTGAAGAACATAACTGTTATTCAAATGAGCACAATCACATTCAAGAATGATCAGATTAGAAATCTGGAGATTAGACTTCAGAAAGAGAGAGAGATAGTAGCAAGTTTTTCTAAACCTAAATCTATTTTACCCTTGATAGATGAGTTTGTACCTCAAAAGGGTAAGGCTGGATTAGGATTTAAAAACCTTCCTGGACTGCTAGGTCCAAATCTAAAGGAAAAACCCCAGCACAAAACATAAAGCCTGCTGTAGATACTTCAGCCAGGGTAGTACCTAAACAAAGGTACAACAGGTTTGAGTGCTGGTGTTGTGGCAAGATAGGATACTTTGCCTTAGATTGTTGGCACAATTCTAGTGTCAAAGAGAGTAGCAAACTGCATGCTAGAAGAGCTACATGTAGTTTTGTTAAAGGTCAGACTAACCTGCACCAAGGACCCAAGAGTTATTTGGGTTCTAAGGTTAAGTAATCTGTTTTGCAGGTGAGTCCAAGTGGCCATGCCCCTATATGGTACTTGGACAGTGGATGTTCCAAGCACATGACTGGAACAAGGGGGTTGCTGAAGGACTACACACCTATCAAGGATGGCCCTAAAGTTACCTTTGGTGGTTCAGAAAAAGGAATCATCAAAGGCTTTGGTAACATTTCTAGTAACCAAATTACTATCACTCAAGTGGCCTATGTGAAGGGTTTGAAACATAACCTCATTAGCATAAGTCAGCTGAGTGATTTAGGATATGACATCTCATTTGTCAAGAATGGTTGTCATATCAAAAGGTCAAGTGACCAAAAGATCATTTTGACAGGCTATAGGAAGAGAAATGTCTATTGTCTTGACCTTGTGTGTGAGAACAATGTTTCTCCTATTTGTCTTGTAGCTGATGAGAGAGTCTCACATTGTGTTAACTGGCACAAGAGGCTGCCTCATCTTAACTATAAGACAATTGGTCAACTCTTTAGCAAAGAGTTAGTGAGGAATGGTCCTCAAGTTAAGTGTATAAAGGATGGGATATGCTCAGCTTGTCAAAAAGGCAAGCAGACCAAATCCACCTTTCATAGCCTTGAGAACAAGGATTCTGTGAGGTGTCTATACCTCTTGCATATGGATCTTTTTGGTCCTATGCCAGTTCACAGTCTAGGTAGGAAGGTCTACACATTTGTGGTAGTAGATGACTATTCAAGATATTCCTGGGTGTTCTTCCTAAGACAAAAATCTGAAACTCCAAGTATCTTATATAGTTTTGTTAAACAAATTCAGAATGAGTTGGACAGTACAGTGGTCAAAATCAGAAGTGACCATGATACTGAATTTCAGTCTGAAAGTATGACAAAACTGTGTGAAGAGTTTGAGATTTTTTAGGAATTTTCCTCACCAAGAACACCTCAGCAAAATGGTATTGCTGAAAGGAAGAATAGAACATTGATAGAGGCTGGTAGAACCCTATTGAGTGACACTTCTCTCCCAGAATATTTCTAGGCTGAGGCAGTAAACACTGCATGTCATGTAATCAATAGGGCTACTATCACCAAGTGCCACAAAAAGACTCCCTATAAGATTGTGAAGGGCAGAAAACCAAATTTATCCTATTTCAGGATCTTTGGATGCAAGTGCTATATACTTAACAATGACAAGTCTTATCTAACCAAGTTTGCTGCCAAATCCCAAGAGGGGATATTTGTTGGGTACAGCAACAATAGTAAGGCTTATAGGGTCTACAACTTGATTACTCAAGTTGTAGAAGAGTCTGTACATGTAGTTTTTGATGAAGCAAGACTCATTAATAGAGAATTGCCAAGTAGTGTTTGCAGCTCTATAGGTGTAACTGAGAAGATGGACAAGCTTACCATTACAGAAGGTTCTACTGCAACTCAACAAGTGGAAAATGATGGCTGCTGTCCAGGGGGAGTACAAGACTCTCTAGATGCAGAAGAAGACTAAGAGGTGCAGCTAAATGAAGAGGCTGGAGGTGTACAACCTTAAGACAGACTACCTCCAGCAAATAGACACTTAAAGGATCATCCAGCCAATCAGATAATTGGTGATCCCAGACAAGGAGTGCAAACAAGGAGCAGGAATCTGAGTACAGTTCTTTACTCCAGTTTCCTATCACAAGTAGAACCAAAGAAATTTGAAGAAGCAGTTCTAGACTCTCATTGGATTGAGGCCATGCAAGAGGAGCTGAATCAGTTCAGGAGGTGCAAGGTCTGGAAGCTTGTTCTTAAACCCAAAGACCACAATATCATTGGAACAAAGTGGATCTTTAGGTACAAATTGGATGAGAATGGAATCATCGTAAAGAATAAAGCTAGACTTGTTGCAAAGGGATATAGGCAGGAAGAAGGTATTGATTTTGATCAATCCTTTGCTCCAGTAGCAAGACTGGAGGCAATCAGGATGTTCCTTGCCTATGCAACATATCAAGGGTTTAAGGTATTCCAAATGGATGTTAAATCAGCTTTCCTAAATGGAGATCTAAAGGAAGAAGTCTATGTAGAGCAGCCATCAGGATTTGTTGATTCTCTCAAACCTGATTTTGTATATAGACTTATGAAGGCTTTGTATCGGTTAAAATAAGCCCCAAGGGCTTGGTATGAAACCCTGTCTAGTTTCCTCATTGAGAACAAATTCTCAAGTGGGAAAATAGACAAGACTCTATTCCTTAGGGAATCTAAAAGCAAGATTATCTTAGTCCAAATATATGTAGATGACATAATATTTGGGTCTACAGAAAGTAATCTTTGCAGGAAGTTTGCAAAACTTATGCAAGGAAAATTTGAAATGAGCAGTATGGGGGAACTTAAGTTCTTCTTGGGTCTCCAAGTTAGACAGACTGAAGATGGCTTGTCCATATGCCAGTCTAAGTATACCCTAGAGTTAATAAAGAAGTATGGTATGGAATCATCCACTACCATGAAAACTCCTATGGGGTCAAGCATGTCTCTAAGTAAAGATGATGCAGGGAAACCTGTAGATGAGACTTTGTATAGAGGGATAGTTGGCTCCCTACTGTACTTGACTGCTAGTAGACCAGATATCATGTATGCTACATGTGTCTGTGGTAGGTACCAAGCATGCCCTAAAGAATCTCATCTGACTGCAGTCAAAAGGATTTTGAGATATCTTAAGGGCACACCTTATCTAGGCCTTTGGTACCCTAGGAATGGAGATTTTGTACTGACAGGTTATTCAGATGCAGATTTTGCAGGCTGCAAGGAAGATAGGAAGAGTACTACAGGAACCTGTCAATTTCTAGGTGGAAGGCTAGTGTCATGGAGCAGTAAGGAGCAGACTAGTGTGGCAATCTCCACAGCTGAGTCAGAGTATGTGGCAGCAGGAAGTTGTTGTGCATAACTTTTGTGGATACAACATCAGCTAGAAGACTATGGTATGCAGGTAAGTAGAACACCTTTTTTTTGTGATTCTACAAGTGTCATTTCTATTGCAAATAATCCTGTCTCACATAGTAGGACTAAGCATATAGAAATTGAATACCATTTTCTTAGAGAACATGTAGAAAAAGAGAACATTTCCCTAGAATATGTTAACACAGATAATCAGATTGCTGATATGTTTACTAAGCCCCTAGATGAAACCAAATTCAATAATTTTAAAATTGAATTAGGAATGTTGGACTTAGAATAGGTTCATAAAATTTGGCTAAGTAAAATGGTGTCGACACAAGGAGTTGTCTGTGTCGACACATAGAAGTGGTGTTGATAACTCTAATTTTGTCCATGTTTTTATATTATTTTTTATTTAATAATTAATTAGTTTATAATTATATTTTGTAATTTTATTATTGCATTTTTCTAATTTCTTATTTCAGGGCAATCTGGGCTGCAAATCTCAATTTGGAGTCTATAGGGTTGATCAGGAGACAAAACTGGGCAAAAGCAATAAAATTTCAAAAGGACACGCCAAAGTCACGTGCGTGACCGACAAGGTCACGGCGTGACATCCTGGCGAGAACCCGGCACGTGGGGAGCATCTGCCACGTCAATTAAAAGTACACGCTCTAAGGTCACGGGCGTGACACTGATCACACGGGCGTGTAAGCCAGGCGTGACATCCAGTACTTTGTCCAGACTTCCAGCCAACGACAGTTTCAATTTGCACAACAGGTCACGGGCGTGACAAATTTGGCACGGGCGTGACTAACCCCGTGACAGCCCGGCGTGCCGACTTAATGCTGTAGTTTCAGGCGCTGTCAGTTTTCTCAAGACACGCCCAAGGTCACGGACGTGACCATGGGCGTGACCCTTCCAACAACGGCCGGAGTTATTCCCGCTGTTTCTACTTCCCGCCATTTTTCTACAACCGTCAAGACACGCCCTAGGTCACGGGCGTGACCTAGGGGCGTAACCCGCCAATTAACGACTTTTGGCGGTTTCGCGCCAACGTTCAGAGGACTTGAAGATGACGGTTCCGAGACCGACACACCCTAGGTCACGGGCGTGACCTAGGGGCGTGACCACCCAGCAACTTTTTCTATAAATTCCAGACAGTTTCAGATGCTCAGGAGGAGTTTTTTGGGAGCTTAATTCTATTTTCTTTACTCTTTTTCCTGCATTTTCAATTCATAGTGTAACCTTTATTTTCAAGTTGTTCTTTAATCATGTCTTTCTTTATGCTTTCATGTAATTCTCCCATCATGATGAGTAGCTAATTTCCCAATTAGCACTTGATCATGATGAACTTTGGAATGGAATAAAATTCTTATTTTTGTCTCAAATTAGCAAGCATTCTGTTGGGTATTGTATCCACAATTACCTGGATTTGAGGAAGCCACCTGTCAAGCTAAGATGAATTCACAATGTATTTGATAAAATCTTTCAAGTTGTGCTTGCAGTTATTCCACACTAAGTACACACCAATGTCAGGGTGCAGTAGGTCAATATACACGGGTCTGCGCGACGTAATCCCTCGTTGAGCAGATCAGTGTGTTGGCCTACGTGTACTCTCTCTATTGGAGTGTACTTATTTTCAAGTACAGGGCTGTGTTAACTCAAGAGCAGACAAGGAGCAAGGATGGGTCAAGGAGCACCTCATGGGTGGAAAGACGAAAAATCGTCTAAGTGTAAATCGACGAGAATCACTAGTGATTCTCGCCGAATCGTCGAGAATCATTGGCTGATTCTCGCCGACTCGATCCAGCTACTTCAAAGCGAGCAACTCTGATGCTAAGTAATAATCGACGAGAATCACTAGTGATTCTCGCCGAATCGTCGAGAATCACTAGCTGATTCTCGCCGTCTCGACCCGGCTAAATCAGAGCGTGCAATCAAGTCAACATCGACGAGAATCATCTTTGATTCTCGCCGAATCGACGAGAATCACCTTTGATTCTCGCCGATTCGACGTGAATCACCTTCGATTCTCGCCGATTTTGACTTTGGCAATTTTCTGGAAACAGTTGGACCGGATTCTGCCGCTGGCACTGTTTTGAACCGGAATTAGGGTTTCTTCTGGTGGGACCCATAACGGTCATAAAAGAGTATTTTACTGTATAAATACACGCGTATTTTTGAACAGTAGTTGAGCAAAGAATATTTGAAAAAGACGAGCCGCGACGTGACCTAGATCGCGATTTCCGCCGCCGCCGCCGTCGCCGCACGAGCAAGTAGATCGCCGGTCTTGATCGTGGCTTCTTCCAGATCTCCCGTCGACAGAAGCTTAGCCAAGCATAGCGTCTCACGTGTCTAACCGGAGATCCTTTGTCTCTTGATTTGTTGATCGGGAAAACCATCCCCGTCCGAATCGATTGAGACGATCGATCCTAGTGTGACCGTTGGAAGACCTAGCTAGCTTTGCTACGAAGTTTGGATCTCCAAAGTACAGCAGCCGCACACCGTTGTCGCCGCCGATCCCGTGAACCAAGCCGCCGCCCATCTTGCCGCCGCCGGTTCCGGGGAGATTCTCTCCAAGAGAGATCTAGGGTTGTGGACTCTTCGTGGACTTCAAGAACACGTCGTCAACGAAGAGGGACACCTTAGTCTCCAAAAGTAGTTTGTATTTCTTGTACATTCTAGTTTATTTTTATTGTAAAGGAACGTTGGTTCCGAGTTGTAAGGGTTGGGTGCAACCCATGTTGTGGGAGTGTTGACTCCTACATGTGGAAGGGTTCCTTCCGATAGTGCAAGGATTGGATTTCAATCCTGTTGGTGAAGAGACCGAGTCGTCCCTTGTTGGGAGATAGGTCGAAGGGGGAAAGTGGATGTACCCAAATCGGGGAACCACTATAAATAGCTTGTGTACTCTTTTTGCTGTGCTGGTTTATTTTCGTGTGCAGGTATAATTATAATTCCGCAAAAACACTGCACGTCACCTATCCCCCCCTAGGTGAAGCTAGTTGACACTAGGTGGACTTTCAAGTGGTATCAGAGGGAGGTTGCTCATCAAAAATGTTTACACCTTGAGTAGAATCCTGCCACCAGTGTTAGAAGCATGGAGCTGGATCATGAGATCTCTCCACTAAGACTTCCCACATGCACAAAGGAGTATTATCCAGTCTGGAAGATGAGAGTGTCATATCACTTGGAGGCTATCGATCCTCGAGCATCTTTCATCATGGAAGAGGGTCCTTTTATTCCTATGAAGACTTCCGGCTCTGGAAAGAATATCCAAGTGCCCAAGTGTATTGCTGAAATGTCGGAGACGGAACTCTCATTATTTAATCTGGACAAGATGATTCGTCAGATTATCTTGGATGTCTGGTCTGGACCTTCTCGCTCTAGATTGGAAAAATGTGGGACGGCCAAATCTATGTGGGTAATGATCTCAGAGCTGATGGGGGGATCAAAGAAAGCTGGGATCTGCTGTCAACTAGAGGATGAAGCCTATGTGGGGGTCCTCGCCTCTGAAGATGAAGGCAAGGATCAATCGGACAGCATCAGAGCTCCAGTGTCCGTGTTAGAGACTGAAGAAGCCAGTGAGGAAAGCAGTTCTGATGAGGATGACACAACGGTCACTGGCGCTAGTGACAATGACTCTGAAGAGCAGGTAACTTCTTCATCTTGCCCCGTCTCTCTTGAAGTTCCTGAAGACAGGAACTGTCTCCCTTCAGAAAATCCTGATTCCCTGAAGAGAGCCCTTCAGACAAGCAACCTACTTGTTGAGGAGCAAGCGCAGGAGATTGCTCGGCTGAAGATCTTGTTGGTTCTCCAATTGGCATCCAACAAGGTCAAGGACTCTAAAATATCAGATCTAGAGAGTAGTCTAGAGAATGAGAAAAGGATAGTATCTAACTTTTCCAAGGTTGATGCTATGAAGAGAAAGGTAGAAAATGGGTGGATCTCCCGAATTATCAATTCATGGAGAAATGGGGAAACGGTATTCCGACCCCCCACTCCAAGCAGGAAGGATACTCATCATGCCTTCAGGTATAATCACAGGAATAATCGTGGTCACTGCAAGGGTGATCTGTCCTCATGTGGAGACACCCATAGTGCAAGGGCCGTCATGGCCACCCATGAGAGAATACCTAAGGCTCATTCTGAGCCCTTTGTATTCTCGGCCACTGCCCCTACTCGGCATGAATCGGCTGGTATTAGCTCTCAGAACTCTTCTCTCTACCCAAGGACACAGGAAAGGGGGGTTTGAAGTCATGCTGCAAGTTCTCATGGGGCCTCAGGAAGGGGGCTAACTGAAAGGAAGGCACCACCTCACAGGTCTCGTGATGCTCGCTGCATGCATTCCTTCCACCCTTCCACGTGTCACGGTGGAAGAGGCAGTTTTGGGAGCGGATCCAGATCTATCCCGTTTGGACCTAGGCTCATGACTACCTCAGTCACTAGATCAGGTCAGAAACGGAGATACAACATTCACGCGTGTTGGTGCTGTGGCAAGGTGTGACACTTTGCCATAGACTGTTGGCACAACCCGTCTGTGTCAAGGGCAAGGGCCTATCCACATCTCCTAGGCAGAGGTAGTCTTCCTGACAGGATTTCTGAAGGAAGGCAGTCGAGTGTTTATGCTAACAAGAACCTAGGACCCAATATGTATTGGGTTCCTAAGGTAAAGTAACTCTCTTTTGCAGGGTAGTCTAGGTTCCCGTAAATATAATGGGAAGTAGACAGTAGATGTTTCAAGACTATATTGGAACAAATATATGGAATAACAGAAGTGATATCTACCTGGGCATACTCACATTGAGCACCTGGTATATTTTAACCAGAGGGGATAAAAGATAACTCTCATAATCCCAGGTACTCTTGATCAGCTCCAAGACTTGAGTCATATTGTATTGACATTTACATATATATATATTTATATATACATATATACACATATATGAGTGTACACCTAAGGATAGGTTAACACGGTAAACATAAACCTTAGATACATCAATAAAGATTTATCGGAAGTTCCACTGGTAGATTTGAGAACTAACATCTACAGGCGTAAATCAATTCACTGAAAACTAACGAAGATACGTCATTGGAAATCTCGACGACTTACAATTGACATCAAGAAGTGTATGGAAAAGCCCCGTTCAAACCCTAAATAGATTGGCTTTAAGAAATATATATATATTTAGAAGATTTTTAAATTGACTTGACATCAGAAGACTTTGAAAATGCTGCATGCCTCTTAACCTGAAGATTCCTATTAAAGAAACCCTTCGATATCGACTTAGACAAATTCCCACCAATCCTTAGCAAAGGGATCCCGTTAAAACCCTGTTAAAACCTGTCGTTAACGCAAAGGAATCCCGTCGACCCTTCATTTCAGCAGGAAACTTACCGAAGGACACTCGTCGAAGGAAACTCGCCGAAACGCCGAAGGAATCTCGCCGACTCTTCCCCTTCCGTCGACCACCGCAGGAATCCCGCCTCTTTCGACGACAACCGCAGGAAACTCTCCGGTTCTTCCGTCGACAACCACGGGCAACTCGCCGTTTCTTCCGTCGACAACCGCAAGCAACTCTCCGTTGATTCACAGCAGAAAAGAGAATCGCGATCTTCTTCCGGTTTCCCGCCGTTTCCGTCGATTCTCACCTTCTACGCTCTTGGGTAACCACTTTCTCACCCTTACAGTGACTTACTGTTAGTGTAGCTTCCCTCTTGATTCCTGATTAGGCGTAGTCTTAGGATTTCAGTCTTGCAATGGCTCCAAGGACAACCGCCGGCCTGGTCACTGGTTGTGAGTTAGTTCGAACAGGGTTCTCACATGCTTCTGATGAATTCAGAAACATTATTATCATGCTTGAAGAGGCGGGACTCTCATTCATACTGGAGCACCCCTGTAAAATCTTGGACAAGGAAGTGATGGAGTTCTTCGCGACCACCAAACTCTGGGAGGAAGACTCTCTCATTAAGAGCGAGGTTGCAGGGGCAAAGATCAAGATGTCTGCAAGCAAGCTGACCCATTACTTGCAGCTCACTAGCTCTGCGCACGATGATTATCTGGAGGAACAGGATAAAACCAGGACTTTATTATTCTGTGGACTCGCTCGAGGAACTAAATCGATAAAGCGAAAGGATAAGAATGAGGAGGGGAAACTTCTGTCAGACATCATTGGGAAGGTACTCATATGCAAACCGGGTTCACATGACCACATCTCTGCGGACATGTTCAAGATACTTGTGGCAATTGTCTGCAAAAAAAGATTCAACTGGGGGGCATTGCTTTTTGAGAAGATAAAGGACACTCTCAGATCTCCTAGCTTTGGCCGAATCATCAGTCTATATCTCAATCAGTTAAATGGAGATAAGTATGACATGAGTAATGGAGTTCCACTGCATTACTTGAAGAAAATGGACTCGAGCGTCTTTGACAGATGGGAGAGATGCATTGGGCAGGCTGCCGTGGTAGAACAACAAGAAGTATCTCCAGCCGAGGACGGAACTGTGGCTGATTCCTTAGTAATCCCCAGTGAAATTCCTGATGGACTGACTGCAGGAATTGAGGGGGAGCCTCTACCCACTTATGCTAATATCGTATCTGATATCTCTCAGATGGCCAGAGATGCAGTGGCGGATATACAAGAAGAAAGTGAAGCTGTGATGTAGAATGAGGCGGCCCTGACCGTGCATGATCAAGGAGCCGAAGCTAATGTAGAGGAAAATGATGAGGGAAGTTTGGAAGACGATGCAGCTGAGAATGAGTTCATGGACGATGAAGACAAGGAAGACGGAAATGTGGGACAGGAAGCATTGGAGCCTCAGGACA
Organism: Platanthera guangdongensis; assembly: GCA_039583875.1. Lineage (NCBI taxonomy): Eukaryota > Viridiplantae > Streptophyta > Magnoliopsida > Asparagales > Orchidaceae > Platanthera > Platanthera guangdongensis. The sequence continues at coordinate 17,614,206 of CM077163.1, forward strand.
TCACTGAAGTTCCATCTGACAAGCACGCTCCTGAGATCGTTCCTGAGACAATTGGTGCAATAGTGGAGGGGGAGTCCTCTCAGCAGAGACTGCCTAGTACTTCCGAGAAATCTACAGAGGCAGCAAGTATTCCCCCCTTAGAGACTGTGCTCGTGTCTAGCTCTACAGGTGCATCTGCTGAAGCGCAAGGCCAAGGAGTGCCTCAGGCTCATCCACTACGAGATGATCTAGCCAATCACACCGTGAATGTCATTCAGGGTATAGTGGATGAGCTCAAAGCATCTTTTGAGAAAGCTCAAAATAAAATGTTGAAAAGAATTAAGAAATCAGAGAATCTCATGCTCAAGAACATGGTGGAGATCAATCACAAACTGGACGTGATGGAAAAGAAGTTTGAAGATAAGTATACAGCGGCCGGCCAAGCCGTCACTCTTCTTATGGACGGATTAAAAAGGAACACTGATACTCTCGCAATCGTAAATCAGAATGCTCATGTCGTAGCAAATAACATTCAAAAGTTTGATGGCAATATGGTAACTCATAACACCAATCAACAAGCCTTGGTCACTGAATTCTCCAGGACTACAAAGCACATTGACGAGTCACTGCATTCTTATGCAAACTCCATTGCAGTCGAAGCCAAAAAGGGGGAGAAAGAATATATAGCTAAGATGGCCGAGCTTCAAGAAATCATCATCAAAAACTTTGAGCAGTCAAACACATATGTTTTTGACAGTTGCTGGTGGATGCTCCAACAAGCGTTAGGCGTTAATATCCCTGAAAATCCCGAGGGTACTCCTGCTCCTGAAATTAATACTGCGGCTGCTGAGGGAGCCAGTGCTGAAGAAGCTCCTTTAAGTGAAGCTGACGCTTATAGGGCTGCTAGGGCTACCTCCAAGGCAAAACTGATGGCAATGTTTGATCAAGGAGCCCTAGCAAAAGCCAGGGACAAGAGAAAATCTCAAGAAGGGACATCCAAGGAAACACAAGCTGAAAAGAGAATCAGATTGAAGGAGGAGGAAGTAAGAAACGAAAAGTGGAGTCCGGTATCAAAGAGTATCATCTTGGACACATTCTGGCTACAAGAAAAAGGAGAAATCAATCGGAACGACGTATACAGCCAGCATGAGTGGGAGCTGCACAAGACGTATGAAGCTAAACGGAACATCTTCTTCAGGACCAACACTGCGGCAGATAAAGCTCCTCCTCCCAGATACTATCCAAAGCCCAAGGAGTATGTTGAAAGGCAAAGAAAGAAGTTTTTGGCTCAGAAACATAAGGATGACCTAGCCAAAAATCCATAGACAGAAATTCATAAATTGTCATTGTCTCTTGAACACTTTTATCTTGTCTTATTGATATATTAACAATCCTGATTATACTTATATATATATGTATATGAATTTATGATTGACTCAAGCCTTGATCTGTTTGCCTATATTTTCTTGTGCCGCATCTTTATATTCTCTATGTTGTATATATTATCTGGTTGGTGGTATTCATCTTAGCTAGTAGGATTTTGGCTTCGTCAAATAGGGAGAGATTGTTGGGTATTGTATCCACAATTACCTGGATTTGAGGAAGCCACCTGTCAAGCTAAGATGAATTCACAATGTATTTGATAAAATCTTTCAAGTTGTGCTTGCAGTTATTCCACACTAAGTACACACCAATGTCAGGGTGCAGTAGGTCAATATACACGGGTCTGCGCGACGTAATCCCTCGTTGAGCAGATCAGTGTGTTGGCCTACGTGTACTCTCTCTATTGGAGTGTACTTATTTTCAAGTACATGGCTGTGTTAACTCAAGAGCAGACAATGAGCAAGGATGGGTCAAGGAGCACCTCATGGGTGGAAAGACGAAAAATCGTCTAAGTGTAAATCGACGAGAATCACCAAGTGGTTCTCGCCGAATCGTCGAGAATCATTGGCTGATTCTCGCCGACTCGATCCAGCTACTTCAAAGCGAGCAACTCTGATGCTAAGTAATAATCGACGAGAATCACTAGTGATTCTCGCCGAATCGTCGAGAATCACTGGCTGATTCTCGCCGTCTCGACCCGGGTAAATCAGAGCGTGCAATCAAGTCAACATTGTCGAGAATCATCTTTGATTCTCGCCGAATCGACGAGAATCACCTGTGATTCGCCGAATCGACGAGAATCACCTGTGATTCTCGCCGATTCGACGAGAATCACCTTCGATTCTCGCCGATTTTGACTTGGGCAATTTTCTGGAAACAGCTGGACCGGATTCTGCCGCTGGCACTGTTTTGAACCGGAATTAGGGTTTCTTCTGGTGGGACCCATAACGGTCATAAAAGAGTATTTTACTGTATAAATACACGCGTATTTTTGAACAGTAGTTGAGCAAAGAAGATTTGAAAAAGACGAGCCGCGACGTGACCTAGATCGCGATTTCCGCCGCCGTCGCCGTCGCCGCACGAGCAAGTAGATCGCCGGTCTTGATCGTGGCTTCTTCCAGATCTCCCATCGACAGAAGCTTAGCCAAGCATAGCGTCTCACGTGTCTAACCGGAGATCCTTTGTCTCTTGATTTGTTGATCGGGAAAACCTTCCCCGTCCGAATCGATTGAGACGATCGATCCTAGTGTGACCGTTGGAAGATCTAGCTAGCTTTGCTACGAAGTTTGGATCTCCAAAGTACAGCAGCCGCACACCGTTTTCGCCGCCGATCCCGTGAACCAAGCCGCCGCCCATCTTGCCGCCGCCGGTTCCGGGGAGATTCTCTCCAAGAGAGATCTAGGGTTGTGGACTCTTCGTGGACTTCAAGAACACGTCGTCAACGAAGAGGGACACCTTAGTCTCCAAAAGTAGTTTGTATTTCTTATACATTCTAGTTTATTTTTATTGTAAAGGAACGTTGGTTCCGAGTTGTAAGGGTTGGGTGCAACCCATGTTGTGGGAGTGTTGACTCCTACGTGTGGAAGGGTTCCTTCCGATAGTGCGAGGATTGGATCTCAATACTGTTGGTGAAGAGACCGAGTCGTCCCTTGTTGGGAGATAGGTCGAAGGGGGAAAGTGGATGTACCCAAATCGGGAAACCACTATAAATAGCTTGTGTACTCTTTTTGCTGTGCTGGTTTATTTTCGTGTGCAGGTATAATTATAATTCCGCAAAAACACTGCACGTCACCTATCCCCCCCCTAGGTGAAGCTAGTTGACACTAGGTGGACTTTCACATTCTATTTTCTAAACTTTGATTTATCTTTGATTTAAATTTTCTTCGAATTCATAAGTTGCAAATTATGTTTATTCGATCTTAGATTCGTATCCTAGATTTACCGAGAGGTTGTGGATACGAGTAGATCACTCAAGGATAAAGAGAATTTCTTGCACCCCTCGAGAGAGGAACGCAAAATTCTTCCGCCTTGGAGTCAACTCCATTAGTGAGGTTCACCGCCTAAAGCAAGCTTAGGTCTTTCGACTGGCCGAGAGGTCTTAATCGATCCACCTAAGGTTAGTCGAGTGCATATTCTCGAGAGAGGCGCTTCGTAGCTTTGGAACCTCCGCGGTCGAAGTTAATAATTTAGATGCTTGTGCTCTTTAATTTCGTGGATTTTATTCTAGCCCAAAGGGATTCCAGATCAAGTGCTAGCCTTTTATTCATCGAATTTCTCCTCTTAATTTAACGTTCGTTTTCGTTTTTCGCAAAACCAATTTTCCGATCGATAAAATAATAGCTCTTCCTTGTGAGTACAAATACTCAACGGTCCCCGAGTTTAAATATGATATTTCCTATACTAAATTTCGATAGGTGCACTTGCCTAGTTGAGAGTTTAGTTTGGATATTTTTCAAAACTTATAAAATCTCCATCAAGTTTTTGGCGCCGTTGCCGACGACGTTTTTTTGTTGATATTTTGAAAGCAAGGATCTATTAATTTTATCATTTTCTTTTTTTTTAAAAAAAATATCAAAATTAAAAAAAAATTTATTTTGTTTTATTTTGGTGTATGACTCGAGGGAATCCGTCGCCTCTTTTTGATTTGGATCCGGAAATCGAGCGAACCCTTCGGCACCGCTTACGATTTCGAGTTCCGAATTTTCAAGATACGGAATCCTTAGGAGACACTCCTAATCCTTCATTAATCCTCTCTCCGTCACCGCCTTCTTCTTCCCCTTCTTCATTTAGTTCTTCTTCTCATTCTCCTAGATCTCCCTCTTCTGCTTCTTCCAATATGGGTGAGCCAAATGCGGTTGAGCAAAGGACTATGTCCTATTATGCCCGTCCAAACTTTGACGAGACTCAATCTAGTATTGTTCGTCCCGCTATTGCCCCCAATAATTTTGAGTTGAAGCCAAGCATCATCCAAATGGTACAACAATATGTACAATTTGATGGGCTTCAAGATGAAGATCCAAACACGCATATTTCAAATTTCTTAGAAATATGCGATACTTTTAAAATTAATGGTGTATCTGATGATGCCATCCGGCTAAGGTTATTTCCATTTACATTGCGCACTAAAGCCAAGCAGTGGTTGGGTTCTCTACCGAGAGGATCCATCACAACTTGGGCTCAAATGATGGAAAGATTTCTCACGAAATACTTTCTGCCGGCTAAAACGGCTAAATTGCGCAATGATATCACTTATTTCTCCCAACTTGATTCGGAAACGTTATATGATACTTGGGAGCGTTTTAAGGAATTGCTTCATCGATGTCCTCATCATGCAATTCCGGATTGGTTACAAATCCAAACCTTCTATAACGGCCTAAATTCTCAAACTAGGCAACATATCGATGCCGCCGTCGGTGGAACGCTTAATAACAAAACACCGACGGCCGCCCAAGAGCTTATAGAAGGTATGGCTTTGAATACCTATCAATGGAGTACACCTCGGTCTAAACCACCTAAACCGGCCGGGATGTATGAAATCGATACAGTTTCAAGTTTGTCTCTCCAGGTTGAGCAACTGCAAAAACAGATGAACGAGATGTCTGCTTCCTCGTCCAAATCTACCTGTGAGCCCCAATATTGGGAGCCTTCTACTATTGCCGAGCATGTGGATTACATGGGTAATCCGAATCGGCCACCTTATAATCCGGGTAACAATTTTGGCAATACCTATCACCCGGGTATAAGGAATCACCCCAACTTCTCTTGGAGTAATTCGGGGAACGCGGCTCGCCCGCCGAACACGATTCCACCCGGCTATTTTCCACCGCAAGCTCCCAAAGCTCCCAATCTCGAGGAATTGTTCACTAAATATACGACTACAAATGATGCCAACATCCGGAATCTCACCGGATCTCTTCGAAGTTTGGAGACACAAATTGGGCAAATCGCTAAAATGCTCTCTGATCGTCAACAAGGAGCGCTACCGGGCAATACAGAGCCCAACCCAAAGGAGCATGCCAAAGCCATCACCCTACGGAGCGGGAAGGAGGTAACCACTTCTCCAAATCCGGTTGATACTTCTCCAATTCCGGTTGATACGGAGGTAATAATTTCTCCATCTTCTCCTCCGCCTAAGCCTTCTACTCTTAATAAACCAAAAGCTTATCAACCACCTCTTCCCTATCCATCTAGAATGCAAAAAGACCGGGTGGATGAACATCACGGTAAATTTTTGGACATGTTTAAACAAATCCAAATTAATCTACCGTTTTGTGAAATAATAGCACAAATGCCGAAATACGCCAAGTACCTCAAGGATCTTTTATCCAATAAAAAGAAATTTGAGGATATCTCCACGGTTCAATTGAATGCGGAGTGTTCGGCAGTTTTACTTAATAAATTACCTAAGAAATTACCCGATCCGGGTAGTTTCTCCATTCCCTGTTTGTTTGGTGATTTATTAGTAAAACGTGCGTTAGCCGATCTAGGCGCCTCAATCAATTTAATGCCTTATTCTTTAGTTAAAAAGTTGGGATTAGGAGAACCTAAACCCACAAGAATGTGCATTCAATTGGCGGATCGGTCTGTCAAGCTCCCTATGGGGATCATAGAGGATGTGCTTGTCAAAGTTGACAAATTTATCTTTCCGGTAGATTTCGTCATCTTTGACATCGAAGAGGACACCGAGGTCCCACTGATTCTCGGTCGCCCTTTTCTTGCCACCTCGCGCGCAATTATAGATGTTAGTAATGGGAAACTTCTCCTTAGAGTCGGAGATGAAGAAGTTACCTTTACTATTGACACGTCTATGAAAAACTCGCTCTCAAATGACGACTCATGTTATTATTTGGAGGCTTCTCCTGAAGAAGTCTCTTTTCTTTTTTCTGAAAAATCTTTATCTTCTATTGATCATGATGCCGATTTAGAACATTTAGATTTAATTGCTCATGAAAATAGTGATAATCTCTCGATCACGCACGCACCTATTTTTGAACTTTTAGAAATTGGTAGTGATCGTTTGAAAACTTCTTATGATGAACCTCCCGCGCTAGAATTAAAACAATTGCCTGATCATTTAGAGTATTTATTTTTGGCGGAGGATTCAAAACTTCCGGTTATTGTGTCGGCCTACTTGACCGATGAAGAAAAAATTAAATTATCTCATACTTTAAAACTTTATCGCCGCGCAATTGCGTGGAAGATCACGGATTTGAGAGGGATTAATCCCTCCTTTTGCACCCATAAAATTTTTTTAGAAGAACACGCTCACAAAACTATTCAACCTCAACGCCGGCTAAATCCTAACATGAAGGAGGTAGTCAAGGCCGAGGTAATAAAATTATTAGATGCGGGTATCATCTATCCAATTTCGGATAGCTCTTGGGTGAGCCCGGTCCAAGTGGTGCCCAAGAAAGGAGGGTTAACGGTAGTGCCTAATGATAAAAACGAGTTAGTTCCTACTCGAACCGTTACCGGATGGCGGGTGTGCATCGATTACCGTAAATTAAATGATGCAACCCGTAAGGATCATTTTCCTTTGCCGTTTATTGACCAAATACTTGAACGACTATCCGGGCACTCATTTTATTGTTTTCTTGATGGTCTCTCGGGATATTTTCAAATCCCAATCGCGCCCGAGGACCAAGAGAAAACAACCTTCACTTGTCCGTTTGGCACCTTCGTTTATCGAAGGATGCCTTTTGGTTTGTGCAACGCGCCGACAACCTTCCAAAGGTGTATGCTAGCGATCTTTGACGAATTAGTGGAGGATACCATGGAGGTTTTCATGGACGATTTCTCCGTTTTTGGAGATTCGTTTGATTTATGTTTGGCAAACCTTTCCCGTGTACTCCAAAGATGTGAGGACACGAACCTAGTTTTGAACTGGGAGAAGTGCCATTTTATGGTACGGGAGGGTTTGGTCTTAGGCCATAAAATTTCTAGTAAGGGCATAGAAGTAGATAAAACAAAAATTGAAACTATAGAAAAGCTACCTCCCCCTTCAAATGTTAAGGCCGTTCGTAGTTTTTTGGGGCATGCCGGTTTCTATCGTCGGTTTATTAAAGATTTTTCTAAAATAACTAAGCCCCTAACCCACTTGTTAGAAAAAGACGCGCCGTTCATTTTTGACGAAAATTGTTTGCGTGCTTTTTCCCTTATTAAAGAAAAATTGATTAACGCTCCTATCATGATCGCTCCCAATTGGGAGCTTCCATTTGAGATAATGTGCGACGCTAGTAGTTTTGTCGTTGGTGCGGTGTTATGACAACGCATAAATAAAAACTTTCATCCTATCTATTATGCAAGCAAAACATTAACCGCCGCACAGGAAAATTACATGACCACCGAAAAAGAATTATTAGCCGTAATTTTCGCATTTGATAAATTCCGCTCATATCTCACCTTGTCTAAAATTATTGTTTTTACTGATCATTCGGCTTTGAGATATTTACTAGCAAAAACAGATGCAAAGCCGCGATTGATTAGGTGGATCTTACTACTCCAAGAATTTGATTTGGAGATTCGCGACAAGAGAGGAGTGGAGAACTTGGCGGCTGACCATCTTTCGCGGTTGGAGAACCCCAATTCGGGGGAGCTCATGGAGGAGGACATTGACGACACTTTCCCCGAGGAGCGCCTTCTCGCCATTCATAAGGTAATCACCCTCCCCACTCCTTGGTTCGCCGATTTCGCAAATTATCTTGTTGCGAGATTCCTCCCGAATGGTTTTTCTTATCAAGAAAAAAAGAAATTCTTTTCTGATTTGAAAAATTATTTTTGGGAGGATCCCTTCCTTTTTCGTGTTTGCGCGGACCAAGTAGTGCGGAGGTGTGTTTCTCATGAGGAAGGCGCACAAATTTTAAAGCATTGTCATGAGGGACCCGCCGGTGGGCACTATAAAGCTAATCGGACGGCTCGGAAGATACTTGAAGCAGGCTTCTATTGGCCAAGCATATTCAAGGATGCTCACGCCCATGTAAGTCGTTGTGAACAATGCCAACGCTCAGGTAATATTTCCCGCCGTGATGAAATGCCATTAAATACATTTTTAGAAATAGAAGTTTTTGATTTATGGGGGATCGACTTTGTTGGACCGCTACCAACATCCTATGGAAATAAATATATATTGGTAGCGGTCGACTATGTGTCACGTTGGGCGGAAGCGCAAGCCTTCCCCACTAACGACGCCCGAGTCGTGACCCAATTTCTCAAAAAACTATTTTCACGATTTGGAGCACCGCGGGCAATAGTTAGTGATAGGGGCACCCACTTTTATAACGCACAATTCGCTAAGGTTTTGTCTAAATACGGCGTTACACATAGGTTAGCCACCCCCTATCACCCTCAAACAAGTGGCCAGGTAGAAGTAGTTAACCGTGAAATCAAACGAATTTTAGAGAAAACGGTTTCTACTAGTAGGAAGGATTGGTCGGTCAAGCTTGATGATGCTCTTTGGGCTTATCGGACCGCGTACAAGACCGCTATCGGTTGTACGCCGTACCGATTGGTCTATGGGAAAGCATGTCACTTACCGGTTGAGCTTGAGCACCGCGCCTTTTGGGCGCTTAAATTTTTAAATCTAGATGAAAATTTGTCCTCCGAGCTTCGAAAATTCCAAATTAACGAGCTCGATGAGTGACGCTCCTTAGCCTATGAAAGTAATAAACTTTATAAGAAACGCACAAAATTCTTTCATGATAAAAAAATTAAGCACCCTAAAGATTTCAAACCGGGATACCAAGTTCTCCTCTATAATTCGCGCCTCCGACTTTTTCCGGGCAAACTCAAGTCCCGATGGTCTGACCCTTTTATTGTAAAAGAGGTGTGGCCTTATGGAACAGTGCTTATCTCGCACCCGGAACAAGGCGAATTTAAAGTGAATGGGCACCGGTTGAAGATATTCCTCGCCGGCGATACTACTAATGAGTACCGGGAGGAAATTATCCTCCCAAACCCATAAACGAGTGCCCCGCTTTGGTCGAGCTCAACGACCATAAACAAAGCACTTGTGGGAGGCACCCCATGCTTATCTTTTCTTTTTATTTTTAATTTTATTTAAATTTTTGCAGGTTTGAAGGACATTTTTTTTTTGGCGTGACGATCGACGGAGTTGAACGTCAAGTCTACGTGTTTCTTCAAGTCGGTAACTTTTGATTTATTATCGTTTATTTGAATCTTTAAAAAAAAATAATAAAAATAAAAATAAAACAATAAATTTTTTTCCTGCCCGTACACGCCTATGTCACGGGCGTGACCTATGGGTCACGGGCGTGACCGAGCCGTGTTGAGTTCGTCGAGCGAAACCCGAGAGTGGTTTCGTCGAGCGCAGTGTTTTGTTCGTCTTTCGGTACTATCACGGGCGTGACCATCAAGGGTCACGGGCGTGGCTAGCCCGAAACTTCGTTCGACAAAGTGAAGCTGGAAAACTTCACTTCCTACCCAGTCATGGCCGTGACAGTTAGTGTCACGCCCGTGCCGCTGGCAAGTCACGGTCGTGACTCGCCCAAAAAAAAAACGAAAAAACAAAATGTTTTTTTTCTCTCGTTTCAGATACACGCCCCAGGGTCACGGGCGTGACCCTGGGCCGTGTCGTCGAATCCGAGGCGTGACCCCGGGTCAACGCCTCAGATTCCTTTGTGTTATTTTTTTAATGAGACACGCCCCAGGTCACGGGCGTGACCTGGGGCGTGGCCTTGGAATCCAATGCCAGCGCATTGGATTCCTGCATCGGGCACGCCTTACACGCCCAGAGTCACAGGCGTGACTCTGGGGCGTGACCAGCGAATCCGAGGCTGGCAGCCTCGGATTCCTTTTCTTTTTGTCCCGTGTTTGTCACACCCCATGTCACGGGCATGACAGGGGGGCGTGACCAACCCGGAAACCCTATAAATAGGGATTTTCCCCCTCTTCTTCCTCCACACCATCCACCCTTCTCTTCTCCCTTTGCTAACCCGAATCCTTCCTTCTTCTCCCTTCTTCCAAAATGCCTCACCACTACCCTCGCTCCACTACTTCCTCCTCCGAGCACCCCGCGGATCCCGCCGCATCGGAAGCCATGCTCCTATTTCAAAACCAAACACAGCAGGAGCGCAGCAAGCGCCTACGTGCCAAACCCCTTGGCGTGTTCCGCATTTTAGATTGGGCGATCCTCGCCACATTTGGAGCTGCGGATTTGGTACGGGGATTTCTATCCACCCCTGGATGGAGTTCCCTCTTCTCTATTTCCGAGCATGCCTTTCTTGAACTCACCGTTGAGTTCTTGGCTTCATTCGAGTTTCGCTGGGCGGCCAATGACGACTTCATCGTCTTTCGCATAGGTGGGATGGTGCATCAGCTCACCATCCGCCAGCTCAATGTCGTCATGGGCTTCTGCTCGGAGGCTTTTTCCCAATCTCCCGCCTATCTTGATTTAATTACTGATTTCCCGACCGATGTCAACCTTCTCGCCTTTTGGGCGGAAATCAGTAGTGACACCGCCCCCTACACCCCAAAGAAATCCAAAGGCAGCCAACTCATTTCTCCCGCCTTACGTATTCTCCACAACCTCCTTACCTTCACTATTTCTGGTCGCGGCGATAGCCACGGGATGGTGACTCGGGCAGACTTACAATATTTATATAGTATGTTTTACCGGGTCCCCCTCAACCTTGGTTATCTGCTCGCAATTTGCTTTCGGTACCAGGCCGAAAATGCGAGGTTGGGAGCAGTGCACGGCGGGAACTTCATCACTTTCCTCGCGAAGCAGCTCGGCATTTGAGATGCTCTTCCACGCCTCAGCTGCATCCAGATGCCGCAGGTCATCCAGTTCCAGACCCTTCAGGCCCTCGGCTTAGCGCGGCGACGTGATGGAGAGTTTGAGGCTATTCCCCCCGCAGTCGGTGGTGGAGATCTTGGCCTTGATTACGGTGCCGGACCCAGTGGCACTATCCACTCTCCCCACATTCCTCCACCACCGCAGGACCCTTCTTCCGAGCCCGACCCTCAGAGCTATTGGGATCGTCAGTTTGCGTCTCTTCACACACGCTTAGATACGATGCAGGCCGATTTTGACGCTCGATTTGTGAGTTTTGACAGTCGATTTACCACGCTAGCGACAAATCAAGCCTCCTCCATGACACGTATTGAGCGTGAGTTTTCAGACCTCCGGACGCACTATCAGGAGCCGCGGCAGCATAGCGATGAGGATTAGCCTGCTTTCTTTTTCTTTGGGATTGTAGACCGTCATATTGTATCTTTTCTTTTTATCATTTTCTTTTCCTTTGTCATGTATCTTTTTTTTTCTTAAAATAAAAAATATGTTTTGCTTCAGCTTTATCTTCCAGGTACTTTTTGGTGCTGCATGACCCGCTTCAGGGAAGTCTCCTATCTTTTCTCTTTCTTTATTTATTTTTCATTGGGGACAATGTCTTGTTTAAGTATGGGGGGATATTTCTCAAGCAAAACATAAAAAAAAATCATACTAATTTTCAAAAAAAAAATACAAAAAAAATGATTTTATTTCTTTTGTGCAATTTTGTTTTTGCTTACTTTACAAAAAATACAAAAATAAAAAAAAATAGGATTGCTTTCAAAATTAGGGAGATCTTTATTTCTCTATTTACTCACATGTGAAATTCTAGGTATTCAACTTTTACATAAGTTTAGAAAATTTTTGATGCTTTAATTGAATTTTGAATTTTATAGTAGAACTGTTGGCCATGCTGTGCTTCTAGTTAAGTGCACATGTTAGTAGAATTTGAGTAGAATTAAATATTCAGCATACAATTAGATTTTTCTTTTTCTGAATGCGTAGAAATAATTTATTTTACTTCTACTTGGAAACCGGTAAAATCTAAAAATATTTTAGGAGTGTGTGTAGAAGTTTACTAGAGAGATATTTCGCGGATCAAGAAAGAGGTATTCTTTCTCGATGTCTAGAACTTGCCCTCTAGCTATTCTCAAGACTTTGCATAGGATAAACTCATTAGCATGAAAAGGATTTAGGCATTTCTTTTGGCTAGTTTGAACCTTTGCACCCTAACCTAACGTTTTACCCTTGCTAAGCCAATTTGAGCCTATACCCTTCCTTTTGTTGTAGCTCCACCAACACTTTACCAAAGCCTAAAAAGCATCCTAATTACACACCTAAAACCGAGCTTAAAATTATAGATAAAACCAGTTTATGTGTGATTAGGAGCCATTTTATTTTGGTGGCTTTTGAAAAAATATACAAGAGTTGTTTTATTTTTCACTTCTCCTCAAAAAAAAAACAAACAAAAAAAGAAAGAAAAAAAAACCAAAAAAAAGAAATAAAAAAAAACAAAAAAAAGAGGAAGTTGAAAAAATATTCAACATATTGAAAAAAAAACAAATGAATTGGCGGAGTTTTTCAATTTATTTCTTTTGTGCAAGCTCTCTTTAGGTTTTGGTGTGTCTACCCATCGCATTTATCTTTGTTTTTCCAAACCAAAAACTTAAGCCTACATTCCAACCTACTTAAGTCCTACTGATTTGTGCTTATAAGTTAACCTAGTGCTTTGGCGAGAGTGTGAAAGGGCAAGCCTATGGCCGTCGACATTGATGGATTTCTTTGGAGGGTATCCCGATCTTCGATTTGTGCAATGTTATCTTAGCAAACACGCTACTTTCTCCCTAAACGTGATTCGAAGATTTATCGGGTTTCCATCTTTGAAGTAAAAATAAAAAGTGGAAACACATTTTAGAAAATTAAAAAACTAATTTGTATGCTGAGTAGGTTTTTCTACAATAATAACTACAAGCATAGACATAAGACTTCGCATTCTACTCCTTATGTTCAATTTTCATTTTTAGCGTTAAGATTTTTCTACTCTCCATGTAAAGTTGTTTGCTCGGGACGAGCAAACGAGTAAGTATGGGGGTATTTGATAACTCTAATTTTGTCCATGTTTTTATATTATTTTTTATTTAATAATTAATTAGTTTATAATTATATTTTGTAATTTTATTATTGAATTTTTCTAATTTCTTATTTCAGGGCAATCTGGGCTGCAAATCTCAATTTGGAGTCTATAGGGTTGATCAGGAGACAAAACTGGGCAAAAGCAATAAAATTTCAAAAGGACACGCCAAAGTCACGGGCGTGACCGACAAGGTCACGGGCGTGACATCCTGGCGAGAACTCGGCGCGTGGGGAGCATCTGCCACGTCAATTAAAAGTACACGCCCTAAGGTCACGGGCGTGACACTGATCACACGGGCGTGTAAGCCAGGCGTGACATCCAGTACTTTGTCCAGACTTCCAGCCAACGGCAGTTTCAATTTGCACAACAGGTCACGGGCTTGACAAATTTGGCACGGGCGTGACTAACCCCGTGACAGCCCGGCGTGCCGACTTAATGTTGAAGTTTCAGGCGCTGTCAGTTTTCTCAAGACACGCCCAAGGTCACGGGCGTGACCATGGGCGTGACCCTTCCAACAACGGCCGGAGTTATTCCCGCCGTTTCTGCTTCCCGCCATTTTTCTACAACCGTCAAGACACGCCCTAGGTCACGGGCGTGACCTAGGGGCGTGACCCGCCAATTAATGACTTTTGGCGGTTTCGCGCCAACGTTCAGAGGACTTGAAGACGACGGTTCCGAGACCGACACGCCCTAGGTCACGGGCGTGACCTAGGGTCGTGACCACCCAGCAACTTTTTCTATAAATTCCAGACAGTTTCAGATGCTCAGGAGGAGATTTTTGGGAGCTTAATTCTATTTTCTTTACTGTTTTTCCTGCATTTTCAATTCATAGTGTAACCTTTATTTTCAAGTTGTTCTTTAATCATGTCTTTCTTTATGCTTTCATGTAATTCTCCCATCATGATGAGTAGCTAATTTCCCAATTAGCACTTGATCATGATGAACTTTGGAATGGAATAAAATTCTTATTTTTGTCTCAAATTAGCAAGCATTCTATTTTCTAAACTTTGATTTATCTTTGATTTAAATTTTCTTCGAATTCATAAGTTGCAAATTATGTTTATTCGAGCTTAGATTCGTATCCTAGATTTACCGAGAGGTTGTGGATACGAGTAGATCACTCAAGGATAAAGAGAATTTCTTGCACCCCTCGAGAGAGGAACGCAAAATTCTTCCGCCTTGGAGTCAACTCCATTAGTGAGGTTCACCGCCTAAAGCAAGCTTAGGTCTTTCGACTGGCCGAGTGGTCTTAATCGATCTACCTAAGGTTAGTCGAGTGCGTATTCTCGAGAGAGGCGCTTCGTAGCTTTGGAACCTCCGCGGTCGAAGTTAATAATTTAGATGCTTGTGCTCTTTAATTTCGTGGATTTTATTCTAGCCCAAAGGGATTCCAGATCAAGTGCTAGCTTTTTATTCATCGAATTTCTCCTCTTAATTTAACGTTCGTTTTCATTTTTCGCAAAACCAATTTTCCGATCGATAAAATAATAGCTCTTCCTTGTGAGTACAAATACTCAACGGTCCCCGAGTTTAAAATTATAATTCCTATACTAAATTTCGATAGGTGCACTTGCCTAGTTGAGAGTTTAGTTTGGATATTTTTCAAAACTTATAAAATCTCCATCAGGTGTCGACATTTCAGAGAAATGGTGTCGACACATCTAGACAGTCTGTGTCGACACTTCAGATAAGTAGTGTCGACACATCCACAGTAGGTGTCAACACATCCAAAAGTGGTGTCGACACTTAGATTTAACACTAATTTCGTCGAGTAGAGTTTCGACTAATCGTCGAGTTGAGATGTATAAGTGTCGACACATATATTCTGTCGACTATATTTGTGTCGACACAAAGTTGTCGAGACATTAGAAGTAGTGTCGACACATTTCAACAGTGTCGACACATTTAGAGTATTTTGACGCGCCTTTTCACCTTCGATTTTCGAAAGGTATAAATAGGTCATCCACATTGTTTGTCGACACACTCACCATAGTTTCGAGACCAAACTTGTGTGTCGACATCTCTCTTCTCTAAATTTAAAATTTCTCCAAACCCTAATGACGTCCAAGCTAGAAGAGAACATCAATGAAGGTTATGAGCTCGTGCGACATGCCTTTGACGATGCGGAACCAGAAATTCAAGGTGTTGTAACCCTAGTTGTAGAGACTGGGTTGGAATATCTTGTTTCAGAACCAATCAAGATTTGGAAGAAGGAGGTCCTCGAATTCTTTAATGCAGCTACCCTTGATGAAACTGTACTCAAGATTAAGTCCACAGTCCATGGGGCAAAAGTAAAAATCACCCAGAAAAGTCTAAGAAAAGTTCTACATCTACCTAGGACTAAAGAAGAGGAAGATGTACCTGCATCAAGGATAAGGGAGGCACTGCAATAGTGTGGATTAGATTCAAACATGAAGATTGGATCAGTTTTTAACAGGAAAGGGATGAACATGCAAGGAAAGTTTTTATCTGAAGCAGTTGGGATGGTGATTCTAAGCAAGCCAGGTGGGCATGATAGGATATCAGCTCACATGTTTTGCTTAATGACAAGAATCATTTTTAAACTAAAAACTGATTGGTCAGCAGTGATGTTTGACAAGATTAAGGAAAGTCTGAAGAAGCCTAATCTGGGTAGGATTATGAGTTTGTTCTTGGCTGGAACTATTGCAGAAGTGATGAACCAAGCTGCAGGTTCTAAGATAAACCATATGAGGAGAATGGATGTTAGAATTATCTCAAGGTGGGATAGAGTGTTAACTAAGGAAATGCCTACACCAGAAAAGGAAGTTCCTCAACAGAAGAAGAAGAAGAAGAAAGCCATTGTGGCTCCTGAATCCTCAAGTAGCTCAGAGGAGCAAGTAGTTTTCAGTTTTAATGAGGATGAAGCTGATAAGGAAGAAGCTGATAATACTGGAAGGTCACCAGTAAGACCTGAAGATGCACAGAGGCAGGGGGAGCTACCATCTGCTAGCCCCATTCACCTGGATCCACTCCACGGGGAGCCTCTACATGTGGATAAGCCAACTCACTTAGACAGTGAAAGGGCAACCCAAACAATTCTTGAGGTAATCAATGAAGTTAATCAATCAATTTTCAATATTGAGGATGAAGTATTGACTGAATCATTACTTAATGTTGATCAGCAAACTCAGATACATAGTCGACCACAAGATGTTGTCATGGAAGACACATCAGTTGCAGATCATGCTCCTGAGATAAGAGATTCTCCAGTCCCTACTCAACAGGAGTTTACTCTAGAAGAGCTGTTCCCTGATCTATTACATACTAATTTTGAGGGAGAGAAAGCAGCTTTTGAGGGGGAGTCAGCTAACCTTGAAGGGGAAAATGTCAGGTCACAGGATGAGACTGCTAGAAATGACACTGAGGAGCAAAGTACACAGGAGGAGCTACTAAGGACTGAGAAGGAATTGCCTCCTAGTCCTAAGGATAGAGTAGACATAGCCAGTACTTCTGCTTCTGAGGATGAGGAAGCTGCTAGAGCTAAGAAAAGGAAGCTCATGTTCTTCAAGAGAAGAAGCCAGAGTTACAAGAAAGCATTGCAATTTGTGGCTCCACAACAAGCTCCAACTGCTGATTATAGTTCTTTGTTGGTGGCTTTGCAGATCAAGATGGATGAGCAAAGGAAGCTCTAGAAAAATATATGGATGAAGGACATAAATCCCTTCAATTTGATCTGGCTCAAGACATAAAATCTATAAGATTTGAAGCCAATCAAAATAAGAAGGAAATGACTAATTGTTTCCACAAAGGAGGCAATGCAGTGGTATATCTGGCTACTCATCAAGAGAAGATAAAGACACAGGTTGATGATATGACAGTGAAATAAGGATATGTCCTGGAAAATCAGATTAGGATGAATGATAATCTGACTGCCTCTCATAATGCCATTGTAAGTGAAATGAAAAATATTGCTAATGCACAAACTGAGGCTAGAACTACATCCAAAGCAGAATTTGCTAAGTAATTACAAGAAAACCTAACTGCTGTAAAAACCGCAATTGAAGATTCTCAAAAGGCTATTACTGAAAAGCTCCAAAAGTTAAAACCTTTTTATAAAGATGGTGTTAACTATCTGAATGCTCAGATCAGATTTTAGAAGGATGATCTTAGGGATCATATAGAAAGAGAAGTCATAAAGGGGGATAGGGTATTAGTCAAAGCAGGCTCTGACCATGCTAAATGGATTTCAAACAGCATCAGAGCTACCCTTGGATATCCACCCTTGTGTGATGATGATAATGTAGCAGAATCTGGGGTAAATCCTGCATATTTTGGAGGTGAGCCAGCTGAAGTTGCACAAGTAATCTACCCTCCAACCAATTTTGAGATGATACATCAGGAGGTACAATCTATGTATAGCCCTCCTGAGAGTAATAAGAATGTGATCATTGAGAAAGTAGTACAGCCTGTGCCAGAGGCAGTATTAAAAGAGCAAGAAGCTCAATTATCCAAGAAGAGGTTCAGAGAACAGGCAGAGTTAAGGCCTGATTTTGAACAGTGGAGCCCAACTTCTAGAAATATTATTCTGACTGCTTGGAAGGCTGCAAAGGTTAATTTTCTAGAGAGGGGTAAATGGTACTCTGACCAAGAATGGAGAAAACATGAAGTCAGGCAAGAGGCTATTGTATAGTACATAATGAAGGTTAAACTAGGGAAGCTACCTCCTAATGCACAAGAGCCTAACAAGTATTTCCCTAAGCCTTATCATTATTTTGAGAGACAAAAGATAAGGGCTGAAGAACTAAAGAAGAAAGATCTTAAGGGAAAGAAGCCTGCTGATGAAAATGATGCTCCAGTTCAAGCCAAGATTCAATCTGGAAAGAGCATTGTTATCAAGGAGCCAGAGCAGCCATAGGATAGAATTTTCTTAAGTTTACAACTTTGTAATCATTTGCATTAAAATCCATGTAAACTTTTGATTAATGAAACTATTGGTAGTTATAACAAAACAATATTTGTTGTTCAATCTGTTACATTGTTATTCTGTGAAGATTGTTTCTACATGTTTTGTTTTGTATTTATCCTATCATATAATAGTGTTATACATCATATTGAGTATTTGTTATGAATGGTGTATATCATTAACTAAGGGTTATGACTTCTCCAAATAGGGGGAGATTGTTGGGTACATTGGAAAATGTGTACCAGATTTGAAGAATCCTCACCCTACTCAATGATATACATCAAGGTGTATTTGATGTGCTTTGAGTTTATATGTGCAGGTTAAGTAATTGCAGGAAATGCAGAAAAGTTTCTAAGTCTATGTGTCGACACCTAGAGATGCAGTGTCGACACTTATGAAGGCTTGTGTCGACACTTAGAGAAGTTGTGTCGACACTTGGAGTATTTGTGTCGACACCAGGAAAGGCAGTGTCGACACCAGAAGAAAAAGTGTCGACACATACAGGCAGTGTCGACACACTATGAAGAATACTCAACATATATCATGTCGACACTTAGAGGCAGTGTCGACACCCAGAGAAGCTTAGTCGACATCCAATGTGTCGACACCAGGAAGCTGTGTCAACACACTAAAGGCATTGTCGACATCAACTGTGTCGACACACAGGACTTGTGTCGACACACAACAAGTATCAACAACAGAAGAAGTTGTGTCGACACAAAGGAGATGTGTCGACACTCAGCAAGCTTCAACAAAGTTAAAGTAAAAGAAGTACTTGTGTCGACACAAAGAAGATGTGTCGACACTAAGCAAGGTTCAACACAAGAAGGCATGTGTCGACACAAAGGAGTTGTGTCGACACACAGCAGAATTCAACTAAGTGTTAAAGAAGAAGTACTTGTGTCGACACACAGAATCAGTGTCGACACATTCAACAGAAGGCTTGTGTCGACACTCAAAATCAATGTCGACACATTCTGAAGAAGCAGTGTCGAGAAGCTGTTACAATAATACAAGGAGTTGTGTCGACACCATCAAGGCAAGTGTCGACACTTAGTTCACTTGTGTCGACACTTGGTCTATTTGTGTCGACACATAATGAAGATCAGTCTCGACACTTTCAGACAGAGACAATATTTTCAAGAAGTAACTGGATGACTTGACAACTGCCATTTCAGCCGGTCTACTGCAACTGTCAGAGCTGTCAGAAGTTCGTTAGAAATCGGATCAGCCGGTTACCTTGGAGGAAGATATATAAAGGCCTTTCTCCTTCAACAGTAAATAAAAAAAAGAAATTGAGGAATCAATAAAAAGAATTAATCAGAAGATTAAGAAGATCAATACAGATCTAGAGAAAACTGTAAATCAGTATTTTGAAGAAACTTCAGATTTACTTGGAGAGAGAGAACTCCAGTAATTGAAGTCAAGAAAGAGACTTGTTAATCAAATCTCTTAAGAAGCAGGTTCTGAACCAGACTATAAAGTAGGATCCAGATTTTATTCTCCATCCTAAGAAGGAAGTTGTCAGCCGGTCTACTTCAAGAAGATCAACTTTACTGAGTTCAGACTCAAGAAGCCTTGAAGAAAGCAAAGACAAAGTTGATCTCAGGAATCAGTGCTATCAAGAACTGATCAAGGAGGTTGCCCTCTTCATTCTCTCAAACAGAGTGGTGACCTAATACTTTTTATTATCTTTTTGTAGGATCCTAAGGAATCTGAGTTGTAAGCCTAAATTTATAAAGGCTGAGGTAGGGCTTTTTGAGCCTGAGTGTAGGAGAATCAATTCTCTGAGTGTAGGCCTTAATGAAGGCTGAGGTAGGGCTGTTTAGCCTGAGTGTAGGTCTTGTTAAATACTGAGTGGTAGGGCTTTGTGCCTGAGTTGTAGAAGTGGGGACACTCTGAGTTGTAGGAACCTGGTTTGGGGTTCTGAGCTGTAGGATCTGAGTATCTAAGGAGAAGTGCAGAAGTTAGGCCGAATCTAGTACACTACTAGATAGACGAAGGGGGAAAGTGGATGTACCCAGACCTTGGGGAACCACTATAAACACTGTGTGCACTCTGTGAATGTTTGTTTCTGTGGTTTCTGTGTTGTGATAGTTGTAGAATATTGCAAATACAAGTTTAATTGTACAGAGTTTCTGCCTTAAAATTAAAAAGGAAAAGTACACCTATTCACCCCCCTCTAGGTGGTTAGGCACTATTTCTTTCATTATTAAACTACTCTTGTCCAACATTTAGTTGTCCTTAGAGATTTACAATTAATCTTGGACTTCTCGAGGTCTACCTGGTGAAGGGTTCGCAACAGTACTAGGAGATATGATGTGCTGAAACCCAAATCTCCCTTTCTCAAGATATTTAATAATATTGATTACGATCTTAAGTTCTATGCTGACCCGTGGTGCAAACTCAAAACTCCGTACACTACATACTTTAGGGATGATCCAAGGTATTATGGCAATCCACAAATGACTTTAGGGATGATCCAAGGTATTATGACAATCCACTATTACGATGAGATCAAGTTATAATCATTTACTTAAGGATTATTACACTATTCAAATTTATCGTCAAACGTTAGGCCTTTTATTCTTCGAAAATTCTATAAATTTAAGGGACTGATATAAATGCTATTTTACGGCTAAGTTCCAATTTTCATGCATGTCTCAAGTGGTCTTAATGGTCTAAACTCTACACCAATATTTTTGCTAATCGCAGATCATCCTTTAATTGAGCTAGTTATGTTCTAAGAGTGCCCCTAACCTATGCTTAATCCAAATTACCTGAAATAATTACAAGTGATATGTCATGACCTAAATAGGCTATGATCCGGAATTCATAATTTTCTGTGATGATTTGATAGTTATAAGAATTCAAAAACCAAATAGCAAATATAACATTTACACATGAGGTACAAGTTTTTTGATTCCAACAGTCCTAAATAAATTACCACTGCATTATATGTACTAAATAACAGTAATGGCCAAGTTTCATAATTTCACTAGTTTAATTTATCCATGAACACTATTTATGAATATTTGGTCTAAGATGACATTTAACAAAGGAAGCACTAGAAATATGAATCCAAAATATCTTTGAAAATTTTCAGTGGTCAAAAATTTTATTTTAATAATCAATTCAGAGATTATTTATATTTTCCAAGGTGTAATGAACCATAATTTATGTAAAATAATAATATTACTAAAATGCCATTATTTAATGAAGAATCATAATAATTCAACCAAAAAATTTCAGAAAATTTACAGAGCTTCAAAATAATATAAAAATGTTCTAGTCAAAATTTCAGAATTTTCTGGGAAATAAAAATGATAATTTACACAGGAGCACTTAAGGGTCTTATTTGTAGTTTTGCTAATCATCAAATGTAATTATTTCCAAAAATTCCAAATACTGTACCAGAGGTGTAAAATGTCATCATATAGCTAGTGGCATAGAACTAGAATTTTTCTAATTAATTTGATCACTTTTAATTTTTAAATTTATAAAGGCTACATAACTAAAATAAATTAAAAACCTTAGGATTTTGGTCTCAAAAATCCTAACACCACTATGGATGATGTATTTAATCATCATAAACCCATGGACAAAGTTCCATTGGAATATACAAGCCAAATGGGTTGAAATCTCCATTTCCCCATTTTTGTTAAAGGCATCCCAAAATATCTACCCTATCTCAACATAAAAGTTGGATCCACCAACATGCATAGGTTCAAATGACTTGTAATTTTTACAAGGGCACTATAATTTCCTAAATAACATTCCACCGAAAATTTGGGTCATTAGCGTTATTTAAACCACAAAAATTTCATTAATATTAAAAACAACATTTTTCTTAAAACTATGGAAAAATGTTGTCCAAAAATTCTCATTTTTGGAAAAGAGGTGCATATAAGGTATATTCCTACATTCCCCAATTTGCAGGTTCATAACGCTAGCCACATAAGATATATCAAATAAATATGGACTGTCCCTTCCTAAGGGGCAGTCCCACTAAAACTGTCCTACAGAGAGCTACAGTACTCTAAATGAGCTGATTCAAGTCCCATATTAAAGTAGACACTCAGATCTACAAAAGTTGTCTCCGGTAACTTTTCATAAAAAGGCCTCTAAGGGCCTCTAAGGGACTCAAAGTTCAGTAAACATATATCTATTTAAGTGTGACATAATTATCAAAATACTATAGTTTGATCATGATTAGATCGGACGGCTACGAGTCATCTTCCTCCTTGAGCCAACGACCCAGATGAACCCACCTTATAACATTTTTACAAGGATTTCTAGGCCACTGGGCTACCAACACTGCCAGCCACTATCACCACCACCTCCGTTGAGGTGGTGGCCGTCGATTGTCGGCGACATGGCCGTCAGAGGCGGCTCCTCCGACGATCCCGAGCAAGAAGTAAAGCTCTTCAAAATCTCACTTTGCTTTCATGGAATCGGGCTCAATTGAGCTTGATTTCTCTCCTAATTGATCTAGGATACTAGCACTGAGGGAGGGGAGGAGAAACATACATGTAGACGTGCTTGGTGGTGGGTGTTGTGTCTATGGGCTATAGAGGTGACTGTGTAACATCCTTGTCCGTCACATAGCATATAACAGAAGGTCCGGCCGGGGCCCGACGCCATATACTATGAACAGTCAAAGGATTTCTAATTGAAACTGTAATCCAAATACAAGCATCCTATCACAGAGTGCATTCTAGCAGAAGTAATTTAAATGTTAACAGGAACCTAACCAATTGAATGTCCACTAACATAAAAGTAGGAATGATAAACTGAATACACAAATAGTCTTGGTCTTAAGGCTTTACAATGTTCAACTCAAATTAAAATGTCTTGCATACATCGGCACGCAGGCCGACCACACATGAATGATAATGTAAACGAGTAATTCGGTTTGGCCTTCACGGGCCATCTTAACAATCCTGGGCTCCAGCACGCTATTTCACGCTTGGCTCGGCTGCAACTGCATGAAACATTCCATTGCACAGTGGCAAACAATAGCAACGGTCAGCATTAGCATACCAAATTATAATGACCCGACCCCTCACTCGGGGTGGCGGTGATCCTTCCCTACGAGCATTAGTGAAAGTGGGGATAAGATCTACCTTAACTCTAGAGGGGGGGGGGGGGTGAATAGAGTTATATTAAAATAATTTTCAAGTTAAAAAAATTATTTTGCAGTGGAAGACTTAATTTAAATATATGTGTAAGGTGCTTGCAGTAAATAAAAATTATGAAAGCAAGAAATAAAAACACAGTACACAGCAAACAAAATATAGCAACCAGAAGACACAAGGAGCTATAGTGGTTCTCCAATCAATCTGGGTACATCCACTCTTCTACCAGCCTAGGTAGGAATCCACTGTAGGATGAGTTGATCAGGTGTCCTGGGAACCAATGAGCTTTTGATAAGGTGCTCAAAAACCAAACTAGATTGTTTGATCAGGTGTCTTGCCACCACTAGTTTTGATAAGGTCTCAGAAACCAACAAAAAACTTTTGAAGGGAGTTTTGAGAAACCCTTTTACAGTAGAAAAGGAAAGAGGTGAGATGTTCTTCTCTGTCAACAATCAAAGAGAAGACTAGTGGATGATGTTGTCAAAGCTCCCCCTGAGATCTGGAAGTTGTTCAGGAAAAGAAGCTTTGTACTAGGGTGATAGGCCTTCAGTAGATGAGATCTCCAGCAAAGGATGATTCCAGCAGTTGCTGAAATGTGTAGTGTCTGGAGTTTTGATGGATGAAGCCTCTGAACACTTGAGTCAAAAGAGATCTAGAAAATCTTCTCTTCTGTATGTTGATCTCCTTCAGTGGTGAGTGTTCTGAATGAATTCTGTCTGTGTGTCTGTCTGTGACTGTTCTCTTTCTGTGTATGTGACTGTTAGGAGTAGCAGAATAATATTCTCTTTTATTCCTTAGATCTGAAAAGAATGAATTGATTCTCTGTCTCCAAGATAGCCATTAGCCACTCATTAATGACTTCCTTAAATGAATTTTGTCTCTGGAGGAAAGTCCTAGAAAACATTCCTTTAAATCTCCCTTGAAACTTGCTCCAGATTAATTGAAACGACTACAAGATTCTTGAAATAAATACTGAGAATAAATAAGATGGAATTCCATTACTGTCTAAATTTGAATCTTGAGAATCGTCGATCTCTCCAGAAAATCGTCGACCTGAGCTCAACTATCGTTGACCTGAGCTCAGAGACTGGAATCGGACTGGAAACAGAAATCGTCGATCTGAGCTCAACTATCGTCGACCTGAGCTCAGAGACTGGGAAAATAGCTAGAGACAGAAATGTCGATCTAAGCTTGAAGATCGTTGAACGGCGTTCGACGACTCGTTGAACTGAGCTCAGAGATAGTCGAACTGAGTTCGACGATTCGTCGACCTGAGCTCGACGAAAATGACTTAGTCTCCTGAATTTGAATATCTGATCTGAGGGTCTTGGGGGCAGCTTTCAAGCCTAAATTCTAACCCTTAGACTCAATCTAATTGACCTTAAAAACTATACAAGGAGGTCAAAATAATTTTCCTAAGAACATAGTGATCCTTGCCGAAATCAGTAATAGGATGTTCCAACAATCCCCCCCTATTTGGGTTAGGATTACTATTTACATGACATAGGAAATAAAAGCATAAAATGCAGATATAAAATCAAAAACAACATTGCAGAAAAACAAATAAAATCACATCAGAAAGTCAGAATAGATTACACTGTCAGCTTACATAATCATTCCTTTTCCTTGCTCTTTTTGAGAACTATTTCTCTGTTAGGGTTAAGAGCTTCTTTCTTGGATTTTGTGTCATCATCTGCACCTAGAAAAGTTTGATGTTTTGTCCTGGGGACTACAGCTTCTGGGTCCAGCTTCATATAGCTTTCTGAGTCAAAGAATTTGCTGGAAGAATATCTTTCAAGTTCTTTCTTTCTCTATTCTGATAGTGTGGTGAAATTTGATGTATCTTTTCCTTGTTCTCTTGTCTTTTTAATTTAATCTAGTGCAACCAACTCTTTCATTCTTGCTGTCCAAGAAGTAGGATTATTCTCTGGGTCTTCAAATGGAACAGGAGGTTCATATCTGTTTGATGAATTATCAGGAGTAGCTCTGGAAGAAACTAGATCTTTTAACTTATAAGGGAAAGGACCAGATGTAGTGTCAGTGGGACCTTGTCCTTCCCTATGATAAGGATGCTGCCTAGAATAACCTTTGGAATAAACTCTGAGTTCTCTTTGATTTCCCCTATACTGTCCTCTTCTGGACTGGTAGCCTCTTGATCGACATCCTCTTGATTGAGATCTTCCTTGAAACTGAGAGGTGCTTTGACTTTTAGCAATAGATGACTGATAAGCAGAACTTCCACCAGTACCTGCATCTGGTGAAGGAGGTGGAGGAGGATTGAAGTGAGATGATCCTTTATCATATTTCCTCTTTTTCTTCATTGCCTTTAGTTGATTCCTGGAAAACTGCTTCCATGGTTCTGAAATTGGACAATCATGCAAAATATAGTATGGAATGTCATTTTTATCTTTAATTTTCTCCTGGGGAACTCTCTTTAGGGCCTTACTTTTAGCTTTCCTCTTCCTTGCAATGGTTGTAGAGGAATCATCAGAATCAGTTCTAAATTGATCACTATCTGAGCTCTGAGGATTGTCATATAGTTCATCAAGCTTTTTGATGCAATCTCTTTGTTGTTGGGATTGAATAGAAGAAACAACAGCATCAGCAGTAGTAACAAAAACAACACTAACAGTAATAACAGCAGAAACAACAGGCTCATAGTCATTAGCCTCTGTCATAAGCACATCATCATACACTAAAACAGCATCAGCAGCAGCAGCAGGAACAACAGAAACTGAAGGAGCACTGTCCACAGCCTTGAAAGAATTTATATAAGAAAATATTATGCTGGGCTCACAGCTAGAAATAGACACAATGGCCTTAGTAAGATCTTCACTTTTCTGATCTAGAAGACAACTGAGGTAAACAGTGTCAAACTCTGACAACAGTGACCTGAGGTCAACTGTTATAACTGGAACTGGAGCTGGAACTGGAATCTATGAAGCAGCTGAAATCTCTAAAGCAGGCAATCTCTCTACTTTATATGGCATCTCCCCCTGCCTAGATTCAGTAGTTACTGGATCAAAGCACCTAACAGAAGGGATTGCCTGATGAGGATATAGGGAAGAAAGCCTGTCAGATAACTCCTGAACTGATTTCAGAAGTGGAGCCAGGGAGGTCTCCAGCAAGAGTGATAGCCTTGGAGCTAACATCTCATAGAGCTTATTTGCTATGGCTGAGAGATCTACTTGCTCAAGTGGTGCTTGAGTAGAGGTAGAGATGAGTGTGGCAGAGATGGATGTAGGAGGAGCTATAGATGTGGTTGGAGAAAGTGTTAATATGGATGGTAGAATTGATGGTTGAGATATAGGAATGGTGGAGATGGAAGTTAATGGAATGGATATAGATGGAGTGAAGGATGGTTGAGCAATGATTTCTTGTAGTAGTTGTTGATATGATGTAGAAGAAGATGGTGGCTCAAGGGGTGAGGAGTGAGAATCATCCATATAGGAATCATCTAAGAGAGTGAAGGATGGAAGATGAGATGATGAGTCAATGGTTATGTGTGGATAATGATGTAATGGATGGAAAACTTCTTCAGTGGACATTGGTGTTGGTGAAGGAATTGAGTTTGGAGATGGAATGGATATGGGGGATGAAATTGAGATGGTTATGGTGGATGTGATATTTGTTGAGGGAACAGTAGGTGGGGAAAGTGGAGATGAGGAGGCAGGCAATTCTTCTGAGTCGGCCGTTGCCTGAGGGGAAGTGACTGGATCAGTCCTGGTGCCTGAAGATGAGATGACTGCAGAGGCTCTGCTTGGCTTTGCAATTTGCCTGTCCCATTTGACAAAAAGGGCACAGGTTAACCTCTTAGAGGCATTGATATGCATCCCACTTAAAACAAGCAGCTCAGGGCATGTGCTATGAAGAAATAACCCTAGAATCCTTCCAAAATTGACAAAGTTCTTATTCACTTTCTTCTTAATTAGGTCAAAGAACACTTCTCCCCAATTCAACTGTTTCTTATCCACCAAAGCACCCATTAAACAGAATTGATACCTGGATATGGTATCATTGGCAGAATGTTTTGCTAACAGGACCTTTCCAACAACATCTGCTAGAAACCTGTATTCCACTGACAGATTTTTCTTAAGCAGCTTGTTAGGGTTTGCTGCGGAATGACCCATCCTATCAAGCATACTTGTAAACTCTTCTCCAAACAACTCAAGAGAATCTTGACCAGTACTTAATTGAAAAACTTCTGTTAATATAACAGGAGTAAGAGATACCTGATTTCCTGATATAGTTCCAATCACTGTATTTTGATCTTGATTGTGAGCAGTATACACCCATTCTTTGATTTCATCTGCAGCCAGTTTTATCCTTGTGGTCATGATGTGTACTAGCTGTTGATCATTGCATAAATCTAGAATATCCTTGAAAATCTGATCACTGTTCTCAAACGAGTCCATATCGATATCGAATCCAGTGTCAAATTTCATTGCTGCCAAAACTGCAATAGAAACGACCATTTTTACCTGCAAAAATGAACAAACAAAAGACCAAGTGTAGAAAAGTTTGGAGGGAAAGAGAAATTCTGCAGAGAGTATGAAAGCGCAAAGGGAGAACGACGGCTGAAAAATGAATTTTATATTAGGGTTCGACGCAGAAAAGGAAAGATCGTTGAACTCCGTTCGATGATTTGGGCTTCTAAAGGAATCTGAAAGGTTTTCAACATCGTCGATCTTCGTTCGACGATATTGGAGAGCGTCGAGCTCCGTTCGACGATCATTGACCGGAAGAAGATAGCTTAGCACTATCTGGAAAGCGCTGAACTCCGGTCGACGATTTCTAAGAACATCGATATCCGTTCGACGATCTTGGGGAAAAACGTCGAGCGCAGTTCAGAGACCAGAAACAACCTATAGACACTAGAAAAATCAAATTGTTTGCCTAGTCTTGGTCAATTTTAGAGTTTTAAAATCTTGGATCTTATTTTAAACTTCCTCCATCTAATATTCCTAACTGATTCAGGAAGAATGTATGTTTCTTTTTATCCAATGGATTGGTGAAAATATCTCCCCTTTGCAAGTCAGTTGGGATATATTGAAGTTCAATTTTATTTTTCTCAACATTGTCCCTTAAAAAGTGATGCCTAATTTCTATATGTTTTGTCCTACTATGCAGGACTGGATTTTGTGCTATAGAAATAGCACTAGTGTTATCACAGAATATTTTTGACTTCTCTAAGTTGTAGCCATAGTCTAGGAGCTGATTTTGAATCCACAAGATCTGTGAGCAACAACTACCTGCTGCCATATATTTAGCATCAGTAGTTGATGTGGACACAGATGTTTGTTTCTTGCAAAACCAGGAGACAAGTCTGTCACCAAGAAACTGGCAAGTTCCACTGGTGCTTATCCTGTCTATTCTGCATCCAGCATAATCAGCATCTGAAAATCTAGTTAAGTCAAATACTGAGTCTTTTGGATACCAGAGACCTAGATTTGGACAACTTTTCACATACCTAAGAATCCTTTTTACTAAGGTTAAGTGTGACTCTCTAGGGCTCACTTGGAACCTAGCACATATGCATGTAGCAAACATTATGTCAGGTCTACTAGCTGTAAGGTATAATAAAGAGCCAATCATTGCTCTATATGTTGTCTGATCAATAGGTTTCCCATGTTCATCAGCATCTAATACAGCATTAGTAGGCATAGGTGTTTTCATACATGATGCTTCAGACATACCAAATTTCTTAACCAGTTCTTTTGCATACTTGGTTTGAGAGATGAATATGCCTTCAACATGCTGTTTGATTTGCAATCCTAGAAAGAAAGAAAGCTCACCCATGCTACTCATTTCAAATTTAGAATGCATTAGGTTGGAAAACCTTTTGTACAGATTTGAATCAGTAGAACCAAAGATAATGTCATCTACATAGATTTGTACTAGTAAGGTATTGGACTTATGAGTTCTAATAAAAAGAGTTTGGTCTACTCTACCCCTTATAAAATCATTTTTCAGAAGAAAGCATGCTAGGGTCTCATACCATGCTCTAGGAGCTTGCTTTAGACCATATAATGCTTTATGCAATTTGAAAACATAATCAGGATGAGTTGGAGAAATAAAACCTGGGGGTTGTCTAAGATAGAGTTCTTCCTTGATGTCTCCATTGAGAAAAGCACTCTTTATATCCATTTGATATACTTTGAATCATTTATGTGTAGCATAAGCTAAGAAGATTCTTATGGCCTCTAACCCTGCAACTGGTGCAAAAGTCTGATCATAGTCTATCCCTTCTTCTTGAGAGTATCCTTGAGCAACTAGCCTTACCTTATTCCTTACAATGACTCCTTGATCATCCAATTTATTTCTGAACACCCATTTTGTTCCAACAATGGAGTGATCCTTTGTCCTTAGCACTAGTTCCCAAACTTTGTTCCTTTCAAATTGATGTAATTCCTCTTGCATTGCAATGATCCAGTGTGGATCTTATTCTGCATCTTGAATGGATTGAGGCTCAATTTGAGAAATAAAGCAGGTGTGCATCAGGTTTTGGTTGACCTGATTTCTGGTTTGCACACCAGCTGAGATGCCTCCAATCACTTGGGAGATTGGATGGTCTCTTGATGTTACTAAATCAACATGGGGTGTTGATTGTTCACCAACCCGTGTTATTGTTTCCTCTTGTGGAACAACAACTGGATCTTCAATAAGATTCTCTCCAAGATGTTGAATATCTTCTTCATCTTCACTGCTTTTATCCTTTTGTATAATATGTAATCTGTCCAAATTTTCAGCAAGAGAGTGTACCTGCAAAGATTCTATGGTAGAAGCATTCTTCTCCTTAAAAGACATGTTAGATTCATCAAAGGATACATGAACAGATTCTTCAATTTTAAGAGTAGATTTGTTATACACCCTATAAGCTTTACTGATCATGGAGTATCCCAGAAACACTCCTTCATCAGCTTTAGCTTGAAATTTTGCTATGTATTTCTTGTCATTATTGTGAATGTAACAAATACAGCCAAAATTTTTTAAATAATCTACTTTAGGTTTCTTCCCTTTGAGTAATTCATAGGGAGTCTTGCCCTTCAGCTTATGTATCAAACTTCTATTCAACACATAGTTGGAGGTGTTCACTGCCTCTTCCCAAAAGAATAGAGGAAGGTGAGTATCTGACAACAATGTAGTAGCAAATTCAATAAGGGTTCTATTTTTCCTTTCAGCTACCCCATTTTGTTGAGGAGTTCTAGGAGCTGAGAAAGTGTGCCTGATCCCTTCACTCTGACAGAATTCTTGCATAAGAAGAGAATCAAACTCTGTCCCATGATCACTTCTGATCAGGGCAATGTGAGTATTGAACTCACTCTGTATGCATTTGAGAAACTCTGTCAAACACTTAAAGTTATCAGACTTCTTCCTTAGAAAGAACACTCATGTGAATATAGAGAAGTCATCTACAACTACTAAAGTATAAGATTTCCCTCCTAAGATTTGTACTGTAATGGGTCCAAAGAGATCCATGTTTAACAGATACAAAATCCTTGGTGAATCACTCTTATTAAGTGACTTGAAGCTATTTTTGGTTTGTTTGCCTAATTGACAAGCCCTGCAAAGTCCTTCCTTCTTGTAGGGGCCAGAAGGTAGTCCTCTAACAAGGTTGTCCTTGGATAGCCTAGCAATGGTTCTAAGGTTTATATGTCATAATATTTTATGCCATAGTTCATTAGGTTTACAAATGGAGTTGAACAAGCATATATCTACCTTAGTTGAAAGAAAATCTACAAGATAAATGTTACCTTTCCTTTTACCTGTCAACACAATTGTGTTGTCCTCTGATTTGATTTTGCATGAGGATTTGTTGAAAGTCACTTGGTAGCCTTCATCACACAGTTGACTGATGCTGATTAAGTTGTGCTTCAGTCCTTCCACATAAGCTACTTTCTTGAATGTGACTGATCCAATCTAGACTGCACTATATCCTTTTGTTAGTCCAAAGTTTGAATCACCAAATATTACTTTGGGTCCAAGTTTGGCTTTAAAGGATGTGAAATTCTCCCGGTTTTCTGTCATGTGCTTTGAGCACCCACTATCCAGATACCATTGCTAGTTTGATGTTGGATAGGTCTTCACCTGCACATAAAATAATTTATTTGTTTTTGACCCAGTTTACCTTGGGCCTAGGTTGATAACCTTTAAATTCTGAAATAAAAGACATCCCTGGTTGACTCTTATAACCTTCAGGATGATATCTCCTAGGCGGTATTATCCATTCAGTATAAGGGTTAAACCTCTGAGATGTAGGACCTCTAGGATTGAAGTTTGATTTACCTTTGAAAGATTTTTCAAAACTCTGAGCTCTGTTCGACGATCTCTGAGCTGAGTTCGATGATCTTGGGTCAGATCGTCGAGCTCCGTTCGAAGATGGACTATGCCAGAGTTCAGGGTTTAGAGATCGTCGACCTGAGTTCGATGATTCAGCCTGAGATCGTTGAGCTCCATTCGGCGATCGTCGAGCTCCGTTCGACGTTTTTTTGTTGAACTTTGGTTTTCTTAGGTAAATCAGAATTCTTCCTAGCCACCTCTACAACTCCCTTACCTTTATCTGAGATAAACTTGATTGGGGTTGTTAACACTATAGGTTGGCTGGATGAAGCACCCAAGCCCAGTGTACTATTGAATCTTGAGTTCACTGTGCTTGTGATGTCCATTAGTTTGATACTTCTCCCATTGAGGGATTCTTCAAACTTCTTGGCCTCTGATAGTTCACTTTTCAGTGAGGCTATCTGCTCCCTACAACATTCCAACTCCTCAGAGAGTTTGAGGTTATCTGATTTTATGGTGCTTTGTTCAGACAGTTGATTTCTGAGAGAAATAATTTCTTTCTCAGATTTTAATAGATCTAAACAAAGTGCCTTAAATTCACATTTAAAGTCCTCTGAATTAAAATCAACTGAGTCTATTACCTGATCCTCTTCAGATTGAGTTTCTGATTCAGACTCTGACTCTTGTTCTGCTTCAGTATTGTGTTGAGAGGCATTGATAGCCATCATGCATAACTCCTTTTCTTCAGTATCATCTTCATCATCACTTGAGCTGGATGAAGCTTCTGATTCTTCTTCTGTTTCACTCCAGGTTTTAGCTACAAACCCCTTCCTGGTATGTTTGTTCTTGCTGTAGGAGGGTTTGTCATTGCTGTTTTTCCTGAAGTTTTGTCTCTTCTCCTTTCTTTCCTGTCCTTCTTGTCCTTATTCTGATTTTCTGGATAGTCAGGCACAATGTGGCCTGGTTTCCTGCATCCAAAATAAATAATTTCTTTGTTGTTGGACATATCATACCTTGGCTTTTCATGCCCTCTGAATGACTTTTTCCTGAAGTCCTTCCTGGCCATTTTATAAAACCTTTTGGCCAGTAAGCTTAGCAGCTCTTCATTGCCTGTGACCTTGTCTTCAGGCTGATCTTCAATAGCTTTGAATGCTATTAATTTCTCTTTTCTGATTGCTGGTGAAGCAGCCTTCTGCTCTTCTTCTCTGTTCTTGATGAGCAACTCATAAGACTTGAGCTTGCCCAAAAGAGCCTCAGTGGTGATCTCATTTAGACTTCTAGCATCCTTGATTGGCCAGATCCTTGAGTCCCAAGTGCTGGGGAAGCACATTAGGATTTTGTCATTGAGTTCAGTCAATGAGATCTCCTTGTCCAAGGTTTTCAGTTCATTGACTATAAGACTGAGTCTGTTATACATATCAGCAACTGACTCAGTTTCTCCTTTCTTAAAGTTCTCATATTGAGTTATGAGATGAGATCTTCTATCTTTCCTTTCATCTGCAGATCCTGACACTATTTCAGATAGTTTGTCCCATATCTCTTTTGCTGAGTTGCATTCAGCTACTTTTTGAAATATTTCATCAGACATGGTTTGTGCCAAAATGTTCATTACTTTGGCATCTGCAACTTTCCATTTTTTTATTTCTGCATCTGTTCCTGAAGGAGGTGGAACAGCACTTGTACTTGTATTTGCTGGGGGTCTTCGACACACTGTCAAAACAGAATTAAAGATATCTTCATCAATAGAATTCATGTACAGCCTTATCCTTGCCTTCCAAAGTGCAAACTTAGATAGATTGCACACTGGAGTTCTGGTGCTAGCATAATCTTTGTTCTGTGCCATGGTTTTATATAAAGATAAATATAATACAAATAATAAAAAAAACCCTCTATAAAAGATTGATCTTATCAGAGATCTTTTGGTTCAGGTGTTAGCCTATAGGAACAACTAATCTGATGAAGATTTAGTTGAATAACAACCAACTAAGGTATGGTATTTTAACCAACCTCTAAAGATGTGGTATTTTTAACCAACCTCCCTCTGATCCCAATTGAAAGTGGGGATAAGATCTACCTTAACTCTATAGGGGGGGTGGTGAATAGAGTTATATTAAAATAATTTTCAAGTTAAAAAATTATTTTACAGTGGAAGCTAATTTAAATATATGTGTAAGGTGCTTGCAGTAAATAAAAATTATGAAAGCAAGAAATAAAAACACAGCACACAGCAAACAAAATATAGCAACCAGAAGACACAAGGAGCTATAGTGGTTCTCCAATCAATCTGGGTACATCCACTCTTCTACCACCCTAGGTAGGAATCCACTGCAGGATGAGTTGATCAGGTGTCCTGGGCACCAATGAGCTTTTGATAAGGTGCTCAAAAAGCAAACTAGATTTTTTGATCAGGTGTCTTACCACCACTGAGTTTTGACAAGGTCTCAGAAACCAACACAAAACGTTTGAAGGGAGTTTTGAGAAACCCTTTTACAGCAGAAAAAGAAAGAGGTGAGATGTTCTTCTTTATCAACAATCAGAGAGAAGACTAGTGGATGATGTTGTCAAAGCTCCCCCTGAGATCTGGAAGTTGTTCAGGAAAAGAAGCTTTGCACTAGGGTGATAGGCCTTCAGTAGATGAGATCTCCAGCAAAGGATGATTCCAGCAGTTACTGAAATGTGTAGTGTCTGGAGTCTTGATGGATGAAGCCTCTGAACACTTGAGTCAAAAGAGATCTAGAAAATATTCTCTTCTGTATGTTGATCTCCTTCAGTGGTGAGTGTTCTGAATGAATTTTGTCTGTGTGTCTGTCTGTGACTATTCTCTTTCTGTGTATATGACTGTTAGGAGTAGCAGAATAATATTGTCTTTTATTCCTTAGATCTGAAAAGAATGAATTGATTCTCTGTCTCCAAGATAGCCGTTAGCCCCTCATTAATGACTTCCTTAAATGAATTTTGTCTCTGGAGGAAAGTCCTAGAAAACATTCCTTTAAATCTCTCTTGAAACGTGCTCCAGATTAATTGAAACGGCTACAAAATCCTTGAAATAAATGCTGGGAATAAATAAGATAGAATTCCATAACTGTCTGAATTTGAATCTTGAGAATCGTTGATCTCTCCAGAAAATCGTCGACCTGAGCTCAACTATCGTCGACCTGAGATCAGAGACTGGAATCGGACTCGAAACAGAAATCGTCGATCTGAGCTCAACTATCGTCGACCTGAGCTCAGAGAGTGGGAAAACAGCTAGAGACAGAAACGTCGATCTGAGCTCGAAGATCGTTGAACGACGTTCGACGACTCGTTGAACTGTGCTCAGAGATAGTCGAATTGTGTTCGACGATTCGTCGACCTGAGCTCGACGAAAATGACTTAGTCTCCTGAATTTGAATATCTGATCTGAGGCTCTTGGGGGTAGCTTTCAAGCCTAAATTCTAACCCTTAGACTCAATCTAATTGACCTTAAAAACTATACAAGGAGGTCAAAACAATTTTCCTAAGAACATAGTGATCCTTGCCCAAATCAGTAATAAGATATTCCAACAATTAGTATAATCAAATATTAGTATCCAGAATGTTCAACTTAAGCACCATTCACCACAGACATTGGTCCTGCCGACCACATGCCCCGTTCACTCAGGGCACGTTATCGATGTACCAGAATTCCCAGGGTCCCACCACCATTCTCAGCGACGGTTAACATACTTCAGCATTTTCTAGTCTTTCAGGGCCGAAGTCAAAGACTCGTCTCTATGGCTACGACTAGTCACATTGATCCCCCCAGATTCACTCACTGACTCAATCCAAGTCGACTGGTATAGGGATGGGTACAGTTCAGCTCTTTCCCATTGCTCAAATCACCGGGTGCAACAATCCATGATGCGGGTCAGCCTCTCCTTTCCCATACACAATCATACAAAACTTTGTTATGCTCAAAGGCTAGCTCTCACGACCACCTAAGCTAGGCCACATAGGCTCTTAGCTCTCACATGTTGGCCCCCAGGTATTCAAGTGACAGACCTCAATAAATGTCCACCAGGTCTCCATGAGACGGGCCTCAACGAACGGGCACCAGGTCTCCATGAGACAGGCCTCACAATCAAAACAACGCTCACTGGGAGCTATCGCCGGCGGTTGTGCTACCGTCACATGGTAGGGGACAGACTATCGATTCTTCCCCCATATCGGGTGTTTTACTGGAGTTTACCCTCAGTAATCTCAACGCAGCCATCTGCACACCCCGCGACTCCGAAATCTACGCGGTTACCACGAAGTCTTCTCTGACATACAAAGCATACAAACATCACCAATCCAGACGAACCTGTCCCGACGGGCTTCACAGAGCATGCTTATTCTGTACATTGATTCCAGATCGAAATGCAAATTAACAGGGATACACATATCTACCCGTCAGGAGAACCACTTCCACATGTTCATGGAGCGTCTTCCCTCAAATGTCAAAAGCAAAGGACTTCACATGTCCAAGAAAGAGGATCGTTACCCAAGAAGTTTGTTTCGACGCCATGGAAGAGACTCTAGCCAAATGAAAACGACCGTTTCAGCTTTGTCTCTGTAGATCTGAACTCGCATCGCGAATCCGAGCTCCGAATCTCAAACGGCGGCGAGATATCCTATCTCTGACGCTGATTCTCCTCCTCCAAACGTCCAGCCTAAGTTTCTCAAACTCCAAAAGAAATGAATAGAAAACAGCCAAACCAACATTATAAACCATGATACCGCCGCACGGTAACATTAATTAATGCCTCGTTTCGTGTGCCACCGCCCAGGCCCTCCAATCACATGCCGACACATGACCACGCCATTATAAAACTACTATCACTGCACGATAGGATGCTAATGTCTCGTGGTAGCTAGCGATGGTTACGACATGGCCGCTGCAGCTACCGCCACGCGACAGCTACTATCGCCGCGCGGTAGAAACCCGAGAGCTTCGAAAAATAAATTGCCCAAGCTACCACCTACGGTATCCCTACCACCGAGCGATAACTTCCTGAGAGCTCAGCCAATTGATTGGCTAACATCATACGATAACAACCTACAGCCGCATGGTCGACTATGCGTCGAGTCAACCCGCGTCACTTGACGCTCTCGACGCCTGATGCTACAGCCATGCGGTACCATTAACGCCACGTGGTACCTTCTTTTCCTGCCTACAAAAACTTGGGGCGTTACAAACTGTCGCTGGCGAGATTGCTCAATTTAGTCATTCTCCAGCAAAAACCGTGCTCCAGAGGTCAGGCTCGATTGTTTGTGAGGTGGTGAAGTTTGTGAAAGGCCTGAATGGGACTAAGGGGGAGTGTATAAATAGTTACAAAGGTAGGGGTAGTTGGCCATTGCTTATGTAACACCCCCTATCCGTCTCATATCATATAGCAGTAGGTCCGGCCGGGGCCTGACGTCATATACCACAGACAGACCAGGTGGTTACTCAATAAAAACCATCCAACTAATATCCAACGTCCTACACAGAGTCATTCTAGCAGAAGCAATTTAAAGTTGCAAATTAAAGAACCCAGCCACAAGCATGAATGTCCACTACTCAAAATAATAGGAATGAAGTACAATACACAAGTATAATGACCTTAGGGCCTTACAATTGTTTACTCAATAAAATGTGTCTTTCATACCACGACACACAAGCCGGTCACACATGAATAAACAAGTAAATACTCAAAATAGGCCTTCGAGGGCCGGCTCAGCAACTTGGGCTTTAGCCCGCTATTTACCACTTGGTCCTGCAGCACATGCAAGCAACAATCCACCGCAACAGTGACAAACAAAGGCAACGGTCAGCTATGCTGACCAAATTATAACGATCCCACCCCCAAACTCAGGACGACGATGCTCCTTCCCTGCACTTCATTAGCATAACCAAGCATTATATAGTAATAACACTACATCACAAGCGCGGGCACGCACAGCCACACACCCCGTGTTCTCAGGGCACATCATCAGTGAACCCGGTCATAACTGCGGTCCCACCAACGCCACTTGGACAACACATCTCGTGAGCATTTGAGTCTTGGAGGCAGAAGTCATGACACTTGAAATCATCGATGGACTAAGACCCGACCTCTATGCCCTTGGTAGGCCACTAACACTGAAACTGCATAGAGCAGGAACGGTTCCACTCAACCCGTTGCTCACTTCGTCATGACACTTAAATTTATCGGCGCGGGTTAAGCTTCCCCGAAGCCCGCGAATCGAACGCACAATATTACATAACCCAGTTATGTACAAATTGGCTCCCATGCCACCAAGACGGTAGAATCACGCATCTGCCCAGTTTTTCAGGTGTACCTCGAGGTTAGTCCCTAAGGCTCCCTGTTGCAATCTACTGCATAGAAAACCCAAAAAATAACCAATTATATGGTGTCTTCTCCGGTCATTTACGCAATGCAACATCACCGATCCAGACCAACTTGTCAGGGTAGGCTTCACACATCATGCATATATCCGTTCTCGATTACAGACTCTACATGTACACAACGGGGACTATTCAGTCTACCAGAAGGAACGCTTCAACTCATCGCAAACTCGCGTGAGCGGGCTTCCTATGCAAAGTAAAAGAGGACTTTACATGTCCTAGGTGAGAATCGTTACCCTAACATTTTTCCTTGGCGCCATGGAAATCTATGCAGATGAAAAGCACCGCAAGCTCCTTGCCTCCGTAGATCCGAAGTCAGCTCACGATTTGGAGCTCCGAAACTCCGCCGACAACCATATTTAGCCTCCTTTCTTCTTCCTTGCTCTCCCCTCTCTCTAGACTTTAGAAAGAGACATAAGTGAAAGATGTGAGGGATTTGAAACCCTATTCCCGAGAATATCCCAGCAGGAATAACCCCCAGCCGTCGGATCCCAAAGTAAGGAGACGAACGGCCACGATTTGGAGCTGAAAAGCAAAATCTGGGCTGAACACAGCCTGTGACACGCCCGTGTCCAGGGCCGTGTCCCCCATTCGCCGTCGAAACCGACGCATCCCAAAAAGCACACGGGCACCCGACACGCCCGTGTTTGACCTGACACGCCCGTGTCATCCAGTACACGCCCGTGTTCCCGGGCATGTTCCTCCATCAACACAGGACCAACACCAACCCGATACACACACGGGTCTTGGACACGCCCGTGTCCTATTTGACACGCCCGTGTCAAACCCGAACACGCCTAGGCTCCAGGCCGTGTTCACTGTCTCCACACTTCATCGAGCACAGTTCGTCGACCACCCAACACGGCTATGGACACGCCCGTGTCCTAGGCCGTGTTCCCAGTCTCGACACATCATCGAGCGAAAATGTCGACTTCCCGGCAGATCGTCGACACGAGCTCGACACTCCCTGGGACACGCCCGTATCTCAGGCCGTGTTCGCTGCTCGACGATCGTCGACTCCAGAATTCGTTGAACTCCCGGCCAAATCGTCGACCTCTCGGCCAAATCGTCGACCCAAACATGACACGCCCTGGGACACGCCCGTGTCCCACGTCATGTGCCCCCAGTCAAATTCCAAACTTGGCTCAAAACGCCTCCCGTCGCTCTTTTGATTTTCGGGGCGTTACAACTCTCTCCATCTTAAAAGAATTTCGCCCTCGAAATTACATGAAGGAAAGATAAACATAAACCATAAACGGTACCTGAGTGAAATAACTTCGGGTACTCCTCAAGCATGGTCTGCTCTCGCTCCCAAGAGAGCTCTTCCCTACCGCAATTGTCCCAACGGACCTTGACCATCTTGATCTCTTTATTGCGTAGCCGCTTGACTTCTGATTCCTCAATTTGAACAGGCTTGACCTTCGTCGTAGACCCATTATCGACCAGCACTTGATCCAACGCGATCACATGCGAAGGCTCTTGCACCGCCTTCCGTAGCACCGATATATAGAATACATCGTGTAGACCACTAAGCTCTACTAATAGCCTCAACCGATACGATGCTTCACCAATCTGTTCCAGAACCTCAAACGGTCCAAGGTACCTCGGGCTTAGCTTCTTCAATCACCGCACTCGCGAGACACCCTTGAACGACTCAATCTTTAAGTACACCCAATCGCCAACAGCGAACTCCACGTTCCTATGATTGGCATTATAGTACTTAGTCTGGCGGTCCTGAGCGATTAGCAACCTCTCTCGAATTGTTCGCACCAACGAAGTAGCATCTTCCACCTCTTGGCGCTTGTACAACTTTGACTCACCAGTTTCCAACCAAGACAACGATGTGTGACATCTTCTACCATAAAGGGCCTCGAAGTACGCCATTTGTATGCTAGCCTGGTAGCTATTGTTGTACGCAAACTCCACCAAGTATAGGTGGTCTTCCCACTGCTTCCCAAAGTCCAGGACGCACATGCGAAGCATGTCTTCCATCGTACTATTGACCCTCTCGGTCTGCCCATCCGTTTGCGGATGAAAGGCTGTGCTAAAACTCAACTTTGTTCCCAACATCTGCTGCACCAGCCTCCAATTATTGGACGTGAACCGCCTATCTCGGTCACTCACGATGCTGCGGGGCACACCATGAAGCCGCACAATATTGTCCACATACAGCTTTGCCAATTTCTCAACCGGATCATCCTTCCTATGCGGAATGAAGTGCGACACCTTCGTTAGACGATCTACGACCACTCAAATGGCGTCGTTCCCCTTTTGCGACCTTGGCAACCCGTACACAAAGTCCATAGTAATGTCGTCAAACTTCCACTCCGGAACAGGCAAGGACTTCAAGAATCCTCCCGGCTTTTGGCATTCCGCCTTCACCAAGGCGCACGTCTGACACTTCTCCACGTATAGTGCCACATTCTTCTTCAGTACTGGCCACCAGAACAATTTCTTCAAATCGCGGTACATTTTCGTGCTCCCCAGGTGAATCGTGTACTTGGTATGATGTGCCTCGTACAACAATTCCACCCGCAAAGTGCCCATATTTAGGACGCACAGACGACCGTCTTTCCAAAGCAGTCCATCCACAACCTCATATTTGGAATTTGACCCATCCAGCGCCTCAACCATGAGCTGCTTCATGCTGCTATCCACATCCAAAGCCTGTCGAATCCGATCAGCCAGGTCATACTGAACTTCCGTCCAGTTCAATAGCACTTCTGCACTTGACTGCTTGTCTACGCAAGAGATCTCCAACGCCTCCAATTCCCGAACCAACCGCTCGTCATGGACCGACAGCCAGTTGGCTTAAGTTGGGGCTCGATGACTCAACGTGTCCGCAACCGCATTGCCTTTCCCAGGCACA
This sequence comes from Platanthera guangdongensis, assembly GCA_039583875.1. NCBI lineage: Eukaryota > Viridiplantae > Streptophyta > Magnoliopsida > Asparagales > Orchidaceae > Platanthera > Platanthera guangdongensis. The sequence continues at coordinate 17,655,088 of CM077163.1, forward strand.
AAAGGAATCTTGAATGGGTAGTCCCCCAGGAACCCCATCCATCTACGCTGCCGCAAGTTTAGATCCTTCTAATCCAACAAATAATTCAGGCTTTTATGGTCGGTATAGATATCGACCCTCACCCCTTACAAGTAGTGCCTCCACAGCTTCAAGGCAAAAATCACAGCTGCTAACTCCAAGTCATGGATCGGATAATTCCTCTCGTGCACTTTCAGCTGTCTCGAGCCATACGCTATCACACTTCCACGCTGCAGCAGCACACAACCCAAGCCACTGCCCGAAGCATCGCTACAGATTTCAAAACTTTCGGTCCCACTCGGCTAACTTAGCACAGACGCCGTGGTCAACCGACACTTCAACTTCTCAAAAGCCCGCGCGCACTCTGGCTTCCAAACGAACTTCTGCTCTTTCCTCATCAAAGTTGTGAGGGGTAACGCTATCCGTGAGAAGTTCTCCACAAAGAGCCTGTAATAGCCGACAAGCCTCAGAAAGCTCCGGACTTCCGCTACCAAAGACAGCACAGGCCACTCACGTATCGCAACAATCTACGCCGGATCCACCGCAATTCCCTCTCCGCTTACTAAAAGACCAAGGAACACCACTGAGGACAACCAAAACTTGCATTTGGAGAACTTGGCGTACAATTGATTCCTCCTCAGCGTCTCCAGCACCAAAATATCGTCGATGAAGACGATCACAAAACGGTCCAAGTACACACTGAAAGTCTTGTTCATCAAGTCCATGAGCACCGATGGCGCATTCGTCAGCCCAAACGGCATGACCGTAAACTCGTAATGCTCGTATCTCGTACTAAAATCTATTTTGGGGATATCAGTCTCCCTTATCCTCAGCTGATAGTATCTAGATTTGAGATCCAACTTTGAGTACACCGTTGACCCGACTAACTGATCGAACAGATCATCAATGCTCGGGATCAGGTACTTGTTCTTCTCCGTTAGCATGTTCATCTCTCGATAATCAATACAAAGTCTCAAGCTTCTGTCCTTCTTCTTCACAAAATGACCGGTGCGCTCCAAGGTGACGAACTTGGACACACAAAACCTTGCTCCAGCAACTCTTGAAGTTGCACCTTCAGCTCCGCCATCTCCTTAGACGCTAACCGATACAAAGAGCGTATAACCGATTTGGCATCACACCAAACCGCCTTAACCATCTGAAGAGCAGATAACAACGTCATGCTCGACCTCTTTCAAGCCCATAAATGTCGTCTCACGACCAGTTCCCAATTTGACTTTCTTGCGATTTCGATCCATGTATGCTTGCTGCTCCGAGAGCCAGTCCATACCAAATATTACGTCGAGCTCCCATAGCGGTAGTAACGACACTTGTAAGTCAAAGTCTTGACTCCCAATCCGCACCAATACGCAACAGATTCTACTCGCGCGCAATGAGCATCATTAGACAACAACACATCCAATATGTCTTTTACCATCGAAGGAGGTACTCTGACGCGCAATACAAATCCTTTGGTCAAAAGGGAACACGAAGCTCCATAAGTGAACTGTGCTCTCGCCGAATTAATCGAAAATTAGAACAAAGCTTAGCACAAGCAGTTCTAAGCTAACATGCACAAGGGCAACAAGTATTTAAAGCTAAACTACTATAACTTTAGGCCATACCTGTCATCACGACAACGTGCTTATTCTTGGGCTTTGGGCGTCTTCTCCAACAGTCACTGGAAAAATTCCCCTGCTTCCCACAATTATAGCATGTACGCGGGGTGTAACAGCCCATTTTTCAGCAGACAAAATTTTTGGGTGACACGGCCTGGGACACGGGCGTGTCCCAGGCCGTGTCCTGCTTGGGTACGGAGCCGTCGCGAGTTCGAAGAACAATGCATTCGACGAAGTATTCTGGAGGAACATGCCCCATGTCACGGGCGTGTCATGGGGCATGTCACGGGCGTGTCCGACCCAAACGACTACTCGAGTGATTGTCTCGAGTAGGTCTCGAGTGGGACTCGAGTAGTGGTCACACGGGCATGTCATCCTTCGGTCACGGGCGTGTCCTGTTCTATGTTGATGACTCGAGTAGATCTCGATGAAATGTCTCAAGTGGGTAGAAATATCTCGAGTACCTAAGGAACACGGGCGTGTCGGTCATGTGACACGGGCGTGTCATGACTAACTACTTGAGTAGTCCTCTCGAGTAGGTCGCGAGAATGACTAGAGTGATGTACACGCCCTATGTCACGGGCGTGTCTGGGCTGACACGGGCGTGTACCCTGGGCGTGACCTATTTTGGGATAAGGCGGTTTGTGCACCACTTAGAGAACACGGCCTGTGACACGGGCGTGTTACAGGGCGTGTCGGGCCCGAAAAGTGATTTTACAGCTTTTTCGTGGCCGTTCATTTTCTTCAGCTGAGATCTAAGGGCTGAGAGACCTTCCTGCTTCCTTAAGGCCAAAAACTGAGAAAGAAAGTTTCATTTGATGTTGGCCTTCATCTTTCTACAAATCTAGAGAGAGAAAGGGAAAGGAAGAAGGAGGAAGAAGAAGAGAGGCTGATCTCTGGTGGAGCTTGAGAGTGTCAAGCTGAGATCTGAGGCCATCTTTGCGGAGGAAAAGCTGTTGTGGTTCATTCTAGCCAGCTAGGAGTTCATGGCATCGAAGCGATCTTCAAGGATAACGACATTTCTTACTAGCCATGTGAAGGCTTCCTTTTTTGGCAGATGCATGTGATTCCCCCACTAGAGGGTGGCTTGTTGTGGGAGTCTTTGGGTAGATTCATGGAATCCCCTCTTGTTTGGCATATAGATCCGGAAATTGAGTACGGAATAGGCATGCTGTGTGAAGCCCATCTGGACAGGTTGGTCTGGATTGGTGATGTTGCATACGAGCCAGAGAAGACTCTGTGATAAACGCGTAGTTTAGGAGTCGACGGATTGGACCTGTGAAAGGAAGTTGCAGGAAGTACTGGAGTGGTAGTACAGGAAAATATCCGTGTTATGTTTGTGTTGCTTGTGCTGTTGGGTTCTACCTATGAAGGAAGTAGCATGAAGTACTGGATTGGAATTCCAGGAAATACCCTTTGTGATGCTTAATGTTCATAGGTAGTACCTGTGAAATGAAGCAGCAGGAAGTACTGGCGTGGTAGCCAGGAATGACCCCTGACATTTGTGATATTTGTGGAGTCATATTTGTGAAAAGAGTAGCAGGAAGTACTGGTGCGCCTAAGAAAGATCCGCTAATGATGAGTGATATGAATGGGTGTAATGGTAAGTACTGGTGTGCCCAGGAAAACACCCAGGCTTGAATGCCAGAACAGGATCGGTGAGACCAACCCGCGCCTTTGATATAGCCGCGAGTACGTTATGCTCGGTGATGGCAAGGCGATTTGAGCAATGGGGGTGGAGGATCCGACCTGTGCTATGTCTGTCCGACGTGAGACCTGAAAGTACGGTCTGTTGGAGCGCATAGCAAGAGTCTTAGGCCTGCTTGCCGTGATACAATGGGGGCTACGGGCCAATTTCGGTTCACTAAGACTATAAAACTCCGGCTGCACGCCATGGAGTAAATGCTCAAGTGAGTTGTCATTGGGCTGTGACCCTGATACGGTGGTGGGCAACTTGTTTGCCAGTACACCAAGAATGTGCCCTGAGTGCACGGACTGTCGGGCCGGGTGGCTGACGGTTGTGATGGCATGTGTGCGCGAAAGCACATTATATGAGATATATATACATGCTTGTGATATGCTATGCTTGCAGGGAAGAATACCGCTGCCCCGAGAAAGGGGTAGGGTCGTTATAATTTGGTCAGCTGAATGCTGACCGTTGCCTCTGTTTGCTACCCTTGGGTGGAATGTCCCTGTGCAGGTGATGGAGAGCCGAACGGGACGCATAAGGGTTGAAGTCCCTGCTGCTTTTGCTGCTGTCGTTGCTAGCCCTCGAAGGCTAAAAGAAATGGTTGTGTTATGTTTTCTTTTGATGTGGCCGGCCTGCGTGCCAATGTTTGAGACCACTGTTTTGAAAGCCCTGTAAGGCCATAAGGCCAAATGTTTATGTGTGTTGTAAGACATTCCTATGATGTATAAAATGTGGAGGTTTTATATGTTAGACATTCAGGTGTGGAGTTCAAGTGTAGTGTTATAGGCTTCCGCTAGAATGCAATGTGTTAGGGTGCGCTACGCTACTCTGATATCATACTGTGATGTCACCACCCATTTTGTGGTATATGTTGTGGGGCCCCGGTTGGACCTTTTAGTATATACTATGTAAACTGATGGGGTTGTTACATTTTTGGTATCAGCTGTCTTGGTATTTCCCTCTCGAAGTCGTGGTCGACTTCTTTTGTGGGGTGGCGAGCACGTGTCTGTGCGAACCAAGTTAACACGATTGAACTCCTGAATGTCCATGGTAGAAATGCAAATACATGTGTTTGAGGAACCTGCGCATTCCTAACTTGTTGCTATTGCTTGTGTACGATCACTCATGTGTGTGTCTTGTCCACCTTTAGGTGACGCAGAGTAGTGCGGGGCAATTGGAGCCCCAATGGTCTGATGAAAGTACGGCACCAGCTGAGGTGCCTACACCTCCGCCTTCGGAGGAAACTGTGCGACAAATTGCCGAGGCTTTGTTTACTAAGGTTCAAGGACAGCCGGTTGGGCAGGCGCAAGGGCAGGCGCAGCCGGCCGTGAGGCCAGAACAGGTCGCGGCAAGGCCAAAAACTATACCGGCTGTGAATCCTCGAGCAGTTGAGAAACAATTAAAGCAGTTCATGAGTTTTCACCCGCCTATGTTCTCGGGAGTGGGATCTCCTGCGCAGGCTGAAGACTGGTTGTCGCATGTCAAGAGGATCATGACGGCGATTGGAACGGAGGAGCATCAGAAAGTCACCTTAGCCCCCTTCTTGCTAGAAGGCGAGGCGTGGTTGTGGTGGGACGAGATGGAGCTGCATCATGTAGCGGGTAGACCGTTGACACAAGTGTCGATGGAGGAATTCTCTCGGCTCTTCCTGGCAAAGCACCTCCCGGCTGCACAGCGTATAGCCATGGAGAATGAATTCCAAAGGCTGACGCAAGGAGATGGTAGTGTGGAAGCTTACCTGCATGAGTTTACACGCTTGGGGCGGTATACATGTTCGATTTTTGCTGATGAGCATTGGAAGACGAATAGGTTCTATGAAGGTCTGCGGGATGAGTTGAGATTCTTGCTTTCTAGTTCTGTGAACCAAGGCTTCCAGACGTTAGTTGACACTGCTTGCGTGCTGGAAAAAGATATGAAGAGAGTGCAAGGGAAGAGGGCCTTAGCTATGACACAACCGAAATTCAAGGCGCCCCGACCGACGAAGTCATTTTATAAGAAGAAATGGGGCAAGAGACCCAAGATGATGAGACAAGCTCCTTCTTCAGTTGCATCAGGAGCAACTTTGGGGGCCACCTCAAGGCCGGATACTCGTACATGCTTTAATTGTGGCCGGGTGGGACATATAGCCCAGGATTTTCGGGTGCCGCCCAAGAGTGAAAAGAAGGCGGGAGCGTCATATGCAGAAAAGGACAAGACAGTGGTGGAGTCCTCTGCCTCACAGGTGCAGCCCCGGGTCGACAATCTTGGCCTGCAGGAGGCCATCAAGCAGAGTGACGTCATCACAGGTACGAGTTAAGTTTTGAGCATTGTATAGCTTATATGCTTTGATTATTGCATATGTGTATGCGGTTTGTATGTGTGACATGATCACAGGATTTGTGATTATTCGGAACACGATGACGCGAGCACTGTTTGATACGGGTGCGTCGCATTCTTTTCTGTCTAAAGAGTTTATAGCGCGGCTTGGGATACCTAGTCGTGTGAAGACAGATAACGTCAGAGTGGTGTTGCCGAATGGTTGTTTGATGCTCGCGGATCGAGCTTACGATGTGGCGGTCTAAATAGGAAGTCGGGACTTTGGTTTGACTACATCTGTCTTGCCTCTATCGGAATTCGACGTGATCTTTGGGATGGATTGGCTCGCGGTGCAACATGCCTTGATTGATTGCTAGTCCAAAGAGATCACGTTGGGCCAGAATACCGAGCAGGAGACTATGTTCGCGGGGATGCGAGGAGTGGGAGGGACGTTGATGTCTGCACTCCAAGTTGTCAAAGATGTTCGGAAAGGCGCGGAGTTATACTTCGTGTTAATTTAGGCTGTGGAGCCTAAGGCCAGTGTGTGCGATGTTCCGATAGTGTCGAAATTTACAGATGTGTTTTCCAAGGATCCCTGGGCTACCACCCCAGCGAGAGATTGACTTCACGATCGAGTTGGTGCCAGGTGCGAAACCTGTCGCCCGCTCGCCATATCGCGTCCCGCCAAAGGAAATGGCGGAGTTGAAAGTCCAACTGCAAGAATTGCTGGAGCAGGGTTATATACGCCCAAGCATGTCTCCTTGGAGCGCCCCTGTGCTTTTTGTGAAAAATAAAGACGGTGGCTTGCGGTTATTTATTGATTACCGCGAATTAAATAAGCTGAACGAGAAAAATAAATATTCGATTCTGCGGATTGATGAGCTGTTTGATCAGCCAGTGGAATCGTCCGTCTACCCGAAGTTGGACTTGAAGTTTGGGTACTACCAGTTGAGAATCCGGGAAGGTGACATTCCCAAAACCGTATTTGGAACATGGTACAGGCACTACGAGTTCACGGTCATGCCGTTTGGGCTGTGTAATGTGCCCTCGGTATTTATGGACTTGATGCACCAAATATTCTGAGAGTACCTGGATCTGTTCGTGATAGTGTTCATTGATGATATCCTGGTGTACTCGAGATCAGAAGCCGATCATGAGAAGCATTTGTGGTTGGTGTTGAATACATTGAGGCAGAATCAGCTCTATGCCAAGTTCTCGAAGTGCGAGTTTTGGCTATCGTCGGTGGCTTTTCTGGGCCATGTGGTGAGTGGAGCGGGCATAGCGGTGGATCCAGTGAAGATAAGGGCCATAGAGGAGTGGCCAGTGTTGTCTTCAGTGGCCGAGGTCCGGATCTTCCTTGGACTAACAAGCTACTATTGAAGATTTGTTGCAAATTTCTCGCGGATCGCTTTGCCGCTGACCACGCTGATGCGAAAAGAGCAGAAGTTCGTTTGGTCGCCAGAGTGCGCACGAGCTTTTGAAGAGCTGAAGGTTCGGTTGACCACGACGCCTGTGTTGACATCGCCATGTGGTACCGATGGATTTGTAATCTACAGTGATGCCTCATGAAGCGGCTTAGGCTGCGTTCTTCTGCAAAATGGAAAAGTGATTACTTATGGCTCACTCCAGCTGAAGGTGCATGAACGAAACTATCCCGTCCATGACTTAGAATTGGCGGCGGTGATCTTTGCACTGAAACTGTGGCGACACTATCTTTATGGCGTGAAGGTGGAGATCTATACAGATCATAAGAGCCTAAAGTATCTGTTACAGCAGAAGGACTTGAATATGCGACAACGAAGATGGCTGGAGTTTCTCAGGGACTACACCTTCGAGATTCACTATACTCCCGGGAAGGGAAATGTGGTCGCGGATGCCTTGAGTCGGAGAACTCCGATAAGGGCAAGCTGGTTGCAAAGACATGATGAACGTCTCATCCAGGAGTTGGAAGCATTGAAGATCTCGTGTATTGACAAGAATACTATTGCCGATGCATGTCTGAACTGGACGGAGGTGCAGTGTGACCTTGCAGACCAAATTCAACGAGCAACAGGGCTAGATGAAGATCTCCTACGCTATGCGAAAGATGGGAAAGAGGGCAAGTTATCCTGGGATGACGGTCTTTTGAGGAAAGAGGGTCGTTTGTGCGTCCCGAATTTGGGTAAATTGAGGGAAGAACTGATGTATAAAGCACATTATACGAAGTACTCAATCCACCCAGGGAGCACAAAGATGTTCAAAGATATGAAAAAGTTGTTCTGGTGGCCAGGGGTAAAGAGAGTTGTTGCTCTTTATGTGACCAAATGCCAAACCTGTGCTATGGTGAAGGCGGAATGCCAGAAGCCGGGCGGTTACTTGAAGTCATTGCCGATTCCAGAATGGAAATTTGACGATATTTCCATGGATTTCATACATGGGTTGCCAAGATCGCAACGAGGGAAAGATTCCATCTGTGTGATTGTCGATCGGCTGACGAATGTAGCACACTTCCTGCAAAACAGACGGGATGATTCGGTGGAAACTTTGGCAAAATTATATGTTGACCAGATTGTGCGGCTACACGATATTCCTCTGAGCATCGTAAGTGATCGAGACGGGCGGTTCACATCGAATGATTGGCGGTTAGTTCATCAACTGTTGGGCATGAAGTTACAATTCAGTACGGCCTTTCATCCCCAAACAGATGGACAAACTGAACGGACCAACAGAACGATGGAAGACATGCTTCGGATGTGCTCCCTCGACTTTGGGAAGAGATGGGAAGATCATCTCTATATGGTGGAATTCGCTTACAATAACAGCTACCAAGCGAGCATCGGCATGGCGCCGTATGAAGCTCTGTACGGACGGAAGTGTCGTACTCCCTTAGCTTGGGTAGAAGCGGGCGAAGCCAGAGTTTATTTGCGTAATGAAGTCGATGAAGCAAATTCGACATTACGTACTATTCGAGAGAGGCTATTGATCGCTCAAGATCGACAAACGAAATACTACAACGCCATGCACCGGAACGTGGAGTTCGCGGTAGGCGATTGGGTATACTTGAAGATCAAACCCTTCAAAGGCGTATCCAGGATACGACGCCTGAAAAAGTTGAGTCCAAGATATTTGGGTCCGTTTAAAGTGGTTGAGCGAGTCGGAGAAGCTGCGTATCATCTAGCTCTATCGGCAGACTTGAGTGGATTTCATGATGTGTTCCACATCTCGGTGTTGCGGAAAGCCGTTAAAGACCCAGCTCAAGTGATCGCGGATGATCGTGTGCTGGTGGAGTATGAGCTAACAACGAAAGTGAGGCCCATTCAGATCGAGGACCGAGCCGAGAAACAGTTGCGGAACAAGACGGTCGGGATGGTCAAAGTCCGATGGGACAATTGCGGCCGTGAGGAGCTTACATGGGAGCGAGAGCAGACCATGCGAGCGGAGTTTCCCGAGCTATTTTGTAAAGCGATTACTTAGTGAAAATTTTGTTGTAACATAAACGTTTAATGTTATAACTTTTTAGTTGTTGGTTGCCTTCCTGTATATGAATTTCGAGGACGAAATTTCTTGTAGGAGGGGAGGGTTGTAACAACCCATTTTTTAGCAGGCAAAATGTTTGGGTGACACGGCCTGGGACACGGGCGTGTCCCAGGGCGTGTCCTGCTTGGGTGCGGAGCCGTCGCGAGTTCGACGAACAATGCGTTCGACGAAGTGTTCGGGAGGAACACGCCCCATGTCACGGGCGTGTCATGGGGGCATGTCACGGGCATGTCCGACCCAAACGACTACTCGAGTGATTGTCTCGAGTAGGTCTCGAGTGGGAATCGAGTAGTGGTGACACGGGCATGTCATCCTTCAGTCACGGGCATATCCTGTTCTATGTTGATGACTCGAGTAGATCTCGAGGAAATGTCTCAAGTGGGTAGAAATTGTTAAAATTTTCTCAACGTGGTCAGCAAGGTAGCCCAAACACCAAATTAATATCTTCGGAACTACCCAGTTCTCACGTTGAACCAGCGAAAAAACCAAGGAACAAAGGTTAATCCCAACAAACAATGGAAGCACAAGCAGATCTTTTATTCATTCACTTCTTTACAACAAGAGGCATACATAGCGAGACATGATTTCGCTAGTATAACAGCTGTAAACAGAAAGCACCAAAACTCAAGCTGGGCGGACAGCACCGGAGTCCGCCGAGACCGCCGAGGTCGCCGAGATCGCACGAACTAAGCTGCAATCCGCCGAATAGCCACGGAGTCCGCCGAAGCCGCGAGGCCGCGCGGACACACTGTTATTCGTCTCTTGCTGAAGCTGAACCGAGGAACACCCCCTACCCGCCTGAAGCCGGCGGACAGGTTATTGAAGCTGGCAAAGTTGAAAGAGAGTTGACAAGCCGCAGAGCGACCTCCTACTGAATCCGCAGAGACCGCAAACTTCCAAGTACTTGACCGAAGTCACGACCAAACTCCTGGCTCCTTGAAGCTACCCGCGCGACCTGCACACAGCAAACCGTCAGCCCTGAATCAATCCGTGCGGACAGACAAACTGAGACCGCAGCTCCTTGCCCAACCCAACTTACTGTTCACTCAAGTTACTGTAGATGTGCCCGGGGGGGGGGGGGGGTCCTATTTATAGGCGAGGTGAGGAGTGTGGTCACCGCCCTAGAGATAGCGACACCGCCCTAGCCCGCGCGATAGCAAAACACCGTCCGCCGAGTCCGCAAGGACTTAGCCGGATACCAAGGAAACCCGCCAGGAGCAAGACAACATTGGCGAACCCTCTCCAGTCTGCCCAAGCTATGCGGACAAGACATCAGCCCGCAAAGCCTCCAACCACTGCAGGACAACAATCCCCCTCCAATGGCAGTCTGCACAACCCGAGGCAGTCCGCAAGACTCAAACCTCAATCCGCCACAGGTCCACGACCAAAAGCATACAGCAAGTCTGCCGGTCAACAACGGACTTGGCGGATACAGCGGACACCATGGTCTTGGGACAGAGTATGACCAAGTCCAAAACCATCAAAGGCCAATGCGAGCATGGCGGACATAAACTCCCGTCCGCCAAAACACCATAGCACAGACCGCCAGCAGTCCGCATGCTACTCGCACACCTGCCCCATCGCAGCAGCCTCCTCCCGGACTCCAAACATCAGTCCGCCAAAGACCTCCACAGCAAAACACATGCTGTAACACCAGAGCTCGATAAGGCCTCAGCCAAGCTCTAAGCCCAGTCCGCAACAACCCACACCGCGGACACACTAGTCCGCAAGCTTCCCGCGGACATGAGCCAAACCGCCAAACATCACAAACTTGCAATGCGGCCACTGAGCAAAGCACCAGTCCGCAAGCCTCTATCCGCTCAGGCCGCTCCTTGGCAGACCAAACAACCAACGCCTTATCCGCAGATACCAGACCGCATAGTTCGCGGACTTCACCCGTGCAAACCGCTCAGAAGAACAACCGGCTTCCACTAGACTTTCCACCAGGCCGCACACAACAGTCCGCCCAGTCCGCCTAGTCCGCCAAAGCTATCCGCCCAGGCCACCCGGCTTGTCCCGTCAACCACTTCCACTTCACAAATTTCAACACTCCCCCTTGAAGTGGGAAGTGGTGACCAAGCCCAGCAAGCTGCGCAAGCGCTCAAAGGGTCCCTTCGACAGTGGCTTCGTGAAGATGACAACAAGATTATCTTCACTCCGAACATGACCGACCAAACAGAGATCCCTCCAACACCTTCTCCCTGATGAAGTGGTGATCAATCTCTATATGCTTGGTCCTGGCGTGACACACTGGATTGTTAACCAGTTTGAGAGCACTCTCATTGTCATCCCGGAGTAAAGTCGGCCCTTGCACTTCTTCATGAACATCCTCTATAAGCCTCCTCAACCAGATGGCTTCCCGTGCAGCCAAGGCCGAAGCCTTATACTCTGCCTCTATAGTTGAGACTGACACAGAGTCCTGCTTCTTGCTATACCACGAGATGCTAGCTGAACCGCAAGTGAACACATAACCTGATGTAGACCTCCGATCATCCGAATCACCGCCATAGTAAGCATCCGTGTACCCAAGCAACGCAAACTCCGAGTCCCTTTCATAGAGGAGTCCCATGTCAGAAGTCACCTTGACATACTTCAGAATACCCTTTGCCGCCACTAGATGAGATTGTCTTGGTTCAACCATATACCAACTTACTCGGCCAACAACATAGGCAATGTCCGACCTTGTAATTGTCAGGTAAATCAAGCTCCCAACAACAGCCCTGAACAGCAAGGGATCATGAAGAACCCTTCCCTCATCTCGTCGAAGCTTCAGCCCAGGTTCCAGTAGAGTATAGCACTTCTTCCCTTCGCCCATGCCGAACCGCTTCACAATGCGATCAACATACCCTTTCTGGCTAATGAGAATCCCGCACTCCTTCCTCTCCACCTCAAGACCGAGAAAGTGATGCAACTCTCCCAAGTCTTTCATCTCGAAGCGTATAGCAAGCTCTGCCCTGAGCCTTGCTACTTCCCCCTCCGAATTCCATGTGATGATCATGTCATCCACATACAGCAGGACCAAGACTTGTAGCCCCCCTTCTTCTTGACGAACAAGCTTGAATACGAGTTGGAAGCAAGGTATCCACAGAATTGCAAGTACTCTGCAATCTTCCCATACCACGCTCTAGGAGCTTGATTCAATCCATAGAGAGCCTTCCTGAGTTTGCAGACATAGTCCGGATGCTTTTCAGAGACAAAACCAAGCTGTTGATCCATGAAGATGTCCTTATCAATCTCTCCGTAAAGAAAGGCATTCTTCACATCGAGTTGCCACAACCTCCATCCCTTGCTAGCAGCCAAGGCGATCACCACTCTTACTGAAGTCATCTTCGCAACTGGACTGAATGTCTCCTCATAGTCTTCTCCATACTGCTATGAGAAACCTCTAGCGACCAGGCGAGCCTTGAACCAATCAATTCTCCCATCAGCCTTCTTCTTCAACTTATACACCCACTTGCAAGTAACCGGAGTAATGCCATCAACCTTAGGCACAAGATCCCAGGTTTTATTCTTCTTCAGAGCATCAATCTCTTCTTTCATGGCACCTTCCCACTCCTTCACTCCAGTGGCCTCGTTGAAGTTTGCAGGCTCTCGCTCATCTAGAGGACCTGCAAAGAAGCAGGATACAAAGCTCACTGCATTCCCATTACAGTACCGAGCCGGTAGCTTAACAACCCTCTTTGATCTCCGAAGGGTCGGCTCCTTGCTCACTGCTTCCGTTGCTTCTTCGGGCTCAACTCCTACCTGGGGCAAGCATTGAGCAGTGCTCCCCCTACTTCCTGAGCCAGAAGGCTCAGCCTCGGAGTTAGAAGCAACAAGAGCTGCTGGTGAAACAGCAAGCTCCTCTACCAAGCCTTCAGCAGCCACCACCGGTGCTTCATCAACCTTGCTACTTCCAGTTAGCTCAACTGAGCCACCTCCATATGACGTCAGCTCGTCAAAGACAACGTCTCTTGACACCACGAACTTCTTCATCACAGGGTCCATGCATTTCCATCCCTTCTTCCGCTCATCGTAGCCAACAAAGACAAGCTTCCTTGCCTTCGCATCCAGCTTAGTCCGTGAAGCATCCGGGACATGCACGTAGCAAGTTGAACCGAACACCCGAAGGTGTCCCACACTCGGCTTCTCCTTCAGCAAAATCTCAAGAGGAGTCTTCATGTTGATAGGGCTAAGTGGCATCCGGTTGATGACATAAGCAGCACAAGACATCCCCTCCGCCCAAAAGGACCTTGAGATATCTTTCGCATGAAGCCAGCATTTGCAGGTCTCCGTTAGATGACGGATCTTCCGCTCCGCTACCCCATTTTGTTGTGGAGTGTGAGCACAAGTAAGCTCCCGTTGGATCCCGTGCTTCCTACAAAAGTTAGAAAACTCGGAGGAGACAAACTCACCCACGTTATCAGTTCTAAACTTCTTAATCTGCAAGCCAAGCCGGCATTCTACCAACTCCTTAAACTCCACAAACAAACAGAAGGCTTCCGACTTCTCCTTTAAGAAGTACACCCAGGTATACCTTGAGTGGTCATCAACCAAGACAAGCATGTATCTGCTTCCACCAAGGCTGGCAGTAACCGTCGGTCCCATCAAGTCGCCATGAATACACTCCAATGGTTTCTTGCTCCTTGTTGTGATTTATCAAATTGAAGGCGATGTGCCTTACCGTATTGACAACCCGCGCAAACATGCCCGTCACCAAAGGAGGACAACTTAGGCAACCCCTTCACCAAACTTCTACTAGCCATCGCCTTTAGCTTGTCCAAGCCAACATGCCCCAGCCTCTCATGCCAGATAGCAGCGCTATCATTGGCCCTCATACGATCAACATAAGAATTGGTGGCAAGAACAAACAAGTTCTTCACCCTCCTCCCTACATGAGCAACATCAGCCTTCACCGCTGATATATTGCGAAGGAACCTCACATCTGTTGGCCCAAACAAAACGTGATAACCAGCGTCCACCGCATTGGTCACCGAGAAGTGGTTTTACTTCATGCCCGGCACATGATACACACTCCTTAACGTGAGTGGCCCCTGATCACTACCCAAAGACACGACCCCATCTTTCTCTACTGCATAAACAGTATTATTAGCAGTGATAATAGCTTTATTACCTGAGTAAGCCTGCATGGAGGTGAACTTCGACTTGTCTCCGGTGAGGTGATGACCATACCCGGAGTCCACGATCCACTCGCCGTTGAAGTCCTCAGCAGACAAGGCCCGGACACAAGTGTCCGTCATAAAAGCTCCGCCCCATTCTGCTTCTTCACTTCTCGAGCAAGCTTCCTCCTTTCCCGTATCATGCCCAGGCTGCAGTTTGACCTTGCAGTCCCGCTTGAAGTGCCCTCGCTGATGACACCGTAGCACTTCAATTCTTCTTCCAGTCATTAGGAGCATTGCTCCTCTCCAGCTGATATGAAGTTGAAGTCTCCTTCTCACCAACGACCTGCACCTTCTTCTTCTTCTTCCCTTCCCATCCTTTCTTCTTGCCTGAGAAGAGAGCTTCGCTGCCTTCCTGATTCAGGTTAACTCCAGCCATCTGCCTTGCCAAGCTCTCCTGCGATGCAAGCAGATTCTCCAGCTCTAGCAAAGACGGCTGAGTAGCCCACCCTTGAACAGATTTCACAAAGGCCACATACTCCTTTCGCAAGCTGCGGATTATGTGCCTTTTCATCTTAGCCTCAGAGATAGGATCATCAGGATCCAGTGCCGACAGCTCAGCACACAAGCTCTTCATCTTTAAGAAGTACTTCGAGATGGAAAGGTCTCCCTGAGTTGCCCTGGCCAACTCATTCTCCAGGAACTGAAGCCGCGCCACATTCTTCCTATTGAACAACTCATCAATGGTTGTCCAAATATCAGCAGCCGACTCACATCCAACGATGTGATCAAACAGTTCCGGAGACACGACCCTCTTCAGAATGAACTCCGCCTTAGCATTTGTTCTTCTCCAGAGCCTAACCTGCTCAGCAGTACCGAACACAGCCGTGACTTCCTGTCTGTCGTCACCACCGACGACTTCCCACAGCTCCTCGCCAAGAAGATAACTCTTCATGCACGACTTCCACTTCTTGAAGTTAGTCGGCATTAAGAGTTCAATGCCCAGACCTCTTGCAAAGCTCCCTTCCATTGCAACACCTGTTGGCAACCTTTCAGAAGCTCCGAGCAACAACACAGGTTGATCACCACTAAAGCACTGAGTAACAACACTGGTTGACTACCGCTCACGCAATTGAACCTCCCTCTGATACCATGTTAAAATTTTCTCAACGTGGTCAGCAAGGTAGCCCAAACGCCAAATTAATATCTTCGGAACTACCCAGTTCTCACGTTGAACCAGCGGAAAACCAAGGAACAAAGGTTAATCCCAGCAAACAATGGAAGCACAAGCAGATCTTTTATTCATTCACTTCTTTACAACACGAGGCATACATAGCGAGATATGATTTTGCTAGTATAACAGCTGTAAACAGAAAGCACCAAAACTCAAGCCGGGCGGACAGCACCGGAGTCCGCCGAGACAGCGAGGTCGCCGAGGTCGCCGACATCGCCCGAACTAAGCTGCAATCCGCCGAATAGCCACGGAGTCCGCCGAAGCCGCGAGGCCGCGCGGACACACCGTTATTCGTCTCCTGCTGAAGCTGACCGAGGAACACCCCTACCCGCCTGAAGCCGGCGGACAGGTTATTGAAGCTGGCAATGTTGAAACCGAGTTGACAAGCCGTAGAGCGACCTCCTGCTGAATCCGCAGAGACCGCACAACTTCCAAGTACTTGACCGAAGTCACAGCCAAACTCCTGGCTCCTTGAAGCTACCAGCGCGACCTGCATACAGCAAACCGTCAGCCCTGAATCAATCCCTGCGGACAGACAAACTAAGACCGCAGCTCCTTGCCCAACCAACTTACTGTTCACTCAAGTTACTGTAGATGTGCCAGGGGGTCCTATTTATAGGCGAGGTGAGGAGTGTGGTCACCGCCCTAGAGATAGCGACACCGCCCTAACCCGTGCGATAGCAAAACACCGTCCGCCGAATCCGCAAGGACTTAGCCGGATACCAAGGAAAACCGCCAGGAGCAAGACAACATTGGCGAACCCTCTCCAGTCCGCCCAAGCTATGCAGACAAGGCATCAGCCCGCAAAGCCTCAAAACCACTGCAGGATAGCAATCCCCCTTCAATGGCAGTCCGCACAACCCGAGGCAGTCCGCAAGACTCAAACCTCAATCCGCCGCAGGTCCACGACCAAAAGCAGACAGCAAGTCCGCCCAGTCAACAACGGACTTGGCGGATACAGCGGACACCATGGTCTTGGCACAGAGTGTGACCAAGTCCAAAACCATCAAAGGCCAATGCGAGCATGGCGGACATAAACTCCCGTCCGCCAAAACACCATAGCACAGACCGCCAGCAGTCCGCATGCTACTCGCACACCTGCCCCATCGCAGCAGCCTCCTCGCGAACTCCAAACATCAGTCCGCCAAAGCCTCCACAGCAAAACACCTGCTGTAACACCAGAGCTCGACAAGGCCTCAGCCAAGCTCTAAGCCCAGTCCGCAACAGCCCACACCGCGGACACACTAGTGCGCAAGCTTCCCGCGTACATGAGCCAAACCGCCAAACAACACAAACTTGCAATGCGGCCACTGAGCAAAGCACCAGTCCGCAAGCCTCTATCCGCTCAGGCCGCTCCTTGGCAGACCAAACAGCCAACGCCTTATCCGCAGATACCAGGCCGCATAGTCCGCGGACTTCACCCGTGCAAACCGCTCAGAAGAATAGCCGGCTTCCACTAGACTTTCCACCATGCCGCACACAACAGTCCGCCCAGTCCGCCTAGTCCGCCAAAGCTGTCCGCCCAGGCCGCCCGGCCTGTCCCGTCAACCACTTCCACTTCACAAATTTCAACAGAAATGTCTCGAGTACCTAAGGAACACGGGCGTGTCAGTCATGTGATACGGGTGTGTCATGACTAACTACTCGAGTAGTCCTCTTGAGTAGGTCGCGATAATGACTTGTGTGAGGTACACGCCCTATGTCACGGGCGTGTTTGGGCTGACACAGGCGTGTACCCTGAGCGTGACCTATTTCGGGATAAGGCGGTTGTGCACCGCTTAGAGAACACGCCGTGTGACACGGGAGTGTCACAGGGCGTGTCGGACCCGAAAAGTGATTTTACAGCTTTTTCGTGGCCGTTCATTTTCTTCAGCTGGGATCTAAGGGCTTAGAGACCTTCCTGCTTCCTTAAGGCCGAAAACTGAGAAAGAAAGTTTCATTTGATGTTTGCCTTCATCTTTCTACAAATCTAGAGAGAGAAAGGGAAAGGAAGAAGGAGGAAGAAGAAGATGGGCTGATCTCTGGTGGAGCTTGAGAGCGTCAAGCTGAGATCCGAGGCCATCTTTGCGGAGGAAAAGCTGTTACGGTTCTTTCTAGCCAGCTAGGAGTTCATGGCACCGAAGCGGTCTTCAAGGGTAACGACCTTTCTTCCTAGCCATGTGAATGCTTCCTTTTTGGCAGATTCATGTGATTCCCCCACCAGAGGGTGGCTTGTTGTGGGAGTCTTTGGGTAGATTCATGGAATCCCCTCTTGTTGGGCATATAGTTCAGGAAATTGAGTACGGAATAGGCATGCTGTGTGAAGCCCATCTGGACAGGTTGGTCTGGATTGGTGATGTTGCATACGAGCCAGAGAAGACTCCATGATAAACGCGTAGTTTAGGAGTCGATGGATTGGACCTGTGAAAGGAAGTAGCTGGAAGTACTGGAGTGGTAGTCCAGGAAAATATCCGTGTTATGCTTGTGTTGCTTGTGATGTTGGGTTCTACCTGTGAAGTAAGTAGCAGGAAGTACTGGATTGGAATTCCAGGAAATACCCTTTGCGATGCTTAATGTTCATAGGTGGTACCTGTGAAATGAAGTAGCAGGAAGTACTGGCGTGGTAGCCAGGAAAGACCCCTGACATTTGTGATATTTGCGGAGTCATACCTGTGAAAAGAGTAGCAGGAAGTACTGTTGCGCCCAGGAAAGATCCGCTAATGATGAGTGATATGAATGGGTGTAATGGTAAGTACTGGTGTGCCCAGGAAAACACCCAGGCTTGAATGCCAGAACAGGATCGGTGAGACCAACCCGCGCCTTTGATTTAGCCGCGAGTACGTTGTGCTCGGTGATGGCAAGGCGATTTGAGCAACGGGGGGTGGAGGATCCGACCTGCGCTATGTCCGTCCGACATGAGACCTGAAAATGCGGTCTGTTGGAGCTCATAGTAAGAGTCTTAGGCCCGCACGCCGTGATACAATGGGGGCTACGGGCCATTCCCGATTCTCTAAGACTATAAAACTCCGGCTGCACGCCATGTTGTAAATGCTCAAGTGAGTTATCGTTGGGCTGTGACCCTAATACTGTGGTAGGCAACTGGTTTGCCAGTACACCAAGAATGTGCCCTGAGTGCACGGACTGTCGGGTCCGGTGGCTGACGGTTGTGATGGCATATGTGCGTGAAAGCACATTATATGAGATATATATACATGCTTGTGATATGCTATGCCTGCAGGGAAGAATACCACTGCCCCGAGAAAGAGGTAGGGTCGTTATAATTTGGTCAGCTGAATGCTGACTGTTGCCTCTGTTTGCCACCCTTAGGTGGAATGTCCTTGTGAAGGTGCTGGAGAGTCAAGCGCGATGCATAAGGGTTGAAGTCCCTGCTGCTTTTGTTGCTGCCGTTGCTAGCCCTCGAGGGCTAAAAGAAATGGTTGTGTTATGTTTTCTTTTGATGTGGTCGACCTGCGTGCCAATATTTGAGGCCACTGTTTTGAAAGCCCTGTAAGTCCATAAGGCCAACTGTTTATGTGTGTTGTAAGACATTCCTATGATGTATAAAATGTGGAGGTTTTATATGTTGGACATTCAGGTGTGGAGTTCAAGTGTAGTGTTATAGCCTTCCGCTAGAATGCAATATGTTAGGATGCGCTGCGCTACTCTGGTATCATATCGTGACGTCACCGCCCGTTTTGTGGTATATATTATGGGGCCCCGGCCGGACCTTCTAGTATATACTATGTAAACGGATAGGGTTGTTATACGGGGTTCGGCTCGTAGTCGCCCCAGATTCACCAGAAGAAGTGGTTGGACCGAAGTCCCAGCCTTCTTATACCACCTACGATATCCAGACTTTGAGGTAGGCAACACTTAAAACTCTATCTTCACAGCACTAGAGTCCTCCACTGCTCCTGACATAGCTTTCTTTACCTTCTGAGCACCATTCTGACAATCTCGGGCAGGGTGCCCTTTCTTGCTAAAGGAATGACAGTTGAAAGTGACTTTGCTAGTCAATGATTTAGCCCCCTTTTTCAGCGTTCCGCTGGATGCATCTCTTATGGGGCTTGCAGAATTCGATACTCTGCTCACTGGCATTTGGTGAGTCTTCCTCATATCTGCTTCCAAAGCTCTAGCCGACTCCACCAAGGCTCGGAATCCCAATAGTTTTGGTCCTAGCAGTAGAATTCGTAGCTCGCCACACATACCATTATAGAATCTATCAACGATAGACTGCTCGTTCTCCAACTCAAAGCATGGGTAGCGGCTTATCAAAATAAATGCCTGCAAGTACTCATCAACTGAGTGCGTACCCTGCACTAAGAACATATTCAACTGCTGACATGTTGGCCTTCTTAAAGTCATTTGATCCAACACACCACCCGACATTGAAGCCATCTCAGGGACAAAGGGTTGCACATTGCTACCCTGCTATGCATTAGTCACAGCGAACACCACTTCAACAATCCTTCTTATGGTTTCAAACGAAGGAAGGGTCTCAAACACGTCGCTGGGTGCACTATAATCCTCAGAATCCGGATGTTCTGACGGCCCTGCACCACTCCTAGTCAGCTATAGTTGTACAAAACCTCGTTAAGTGACCAAGCAAAATTGCAAAAAGCAATTATAGGAACACGCAGGTTCCTCAAACACGTGTATTTGCATTCCTAAGTGGATATTCATGGGTTCTTTTGATGTTATAACGATGACGCACACACATGTGCTCACCACCCCTAAAAAGAATTTGCCCATGAATTCATTATAAGCCGGACCGAAACCAGTAATCTGATACCAAATTGTAACACCCCATATCCGTCGCATAGCATATAGTAGTAGGTCCGGCTGGGACCCGATGCCATATACCACAGATAGACCGGGTGCTTACTCAATGGAAACCATCCAACTAATATCAACGTCATACACAGAGTCATTCTAGCGGAAGCAATTTAAAGTTGCAAATTAAAGAACCCAGCCACAGGCATGAATGTCCACTACTCAAAACAATAAGAATGTAGTTCAATACACAAGTACAATGGCCTTAGGGCCTTACAATTGTTTAGTCAATAAAATGTGTCTTTTATACCATGACACGCAGGGCGGTCACACATGAATAAACAAGTACACACTCAAAATAGGCCTTCGAGGGTCGGCTCAGCAACTTGGGCTTTAGCCCACTATTTATCACTTGGTCCTACAGCACCTGCAAGCAACAATCCACCGCAACAGTGGCAAACAAAGGCAACGGTCAGCTATGCTGACCAAATTATAACGATCCCGCCACCAAACTCGGGGTGGCGATGCTCCTTCCCTGCACTTCATTAGCATAACCAAGCATTATATAGTAATAACACTACATCACAGGCGCATGCACGCACGGCCACACACCCCGTGCTCTCAGGGCACATTATCGGTGAACCCGGTCAGAACTGCGGTCCCACCACCGCCACATGGACAGCACATCTCGTGAGCATTTGAGTCTTTGAGGCAGAAGTTATGACACTTTAAATCATCGACGTCCTAAGACCCGACCTCTATGACCTCGGTAGGCCACTAATCTGAAACTGCATAGAGCAGGAACAGTTCCACTCAACCCGTTGCTCACTTCGCCATGACAATTAAAGTTATCAGCGCGGGTTAAGCTTCCCCGAAGCCCGCGAATCGAACGCACAATTTTACATAACCCAATTATGTACAAGTTGGCTCCCATGCCACCAAGACGGAAGAATCGCGCATCTGCCCAGTTTTTTCGGGTGCACCTCTAGGTTAGTCCCCAAGGCTCCCTGTTGCAATCTACCGCGTAGAAAACCTGAAAAACAACCAATTGCACAGAGTATTCTCTGGTCATTTATGCAATGTAACATCACGGATCCAGACCAACTTGTCCGGGTAGGCTTCACACATCATGCATATATCCGTTCTCGATTACGGACTCTACATGTACACAACGTGGACTATTTATGTCTACCCGAAGGAACGCCTCAACTCATCGCAAACTCGCGTGAGCGGGCTTCCTATGCAAAGGAAAAGAGGACTTCACATGTCCTAGGATGAGAATCGTTACCCTAACATTTTTCCTTGGTGCCATGGAAATCCACACGGATGAAAAGCACCGCAAGCTCCTTGCCTCCATAGATCCGAAGTCGGCTCGCAATTTGGAGATCCGAAACTCCGCCGGCAACCGATTTAGCCTCCTTTCTTCTTCCTTGCTCTCCCCTCTCTCTAGACTTTAGAAAGAGACTTAAGTGAAAGAAGTGAGGGATTTGAAACCCTATTCCCGGGTATATCCCAGCAGAAACAACCCCTAACCGTCGGATCCCAAAGTAAGGAAACGAACGACCACGATATGGAGCTGAAAAGCAAAATCTGGGCTGAACAAGGCCTGTGACACGCCCGTGTCCAGGGCTGTGTCCCCCATTCGCCGTCGAAACCGACGCGTCCCAAAAAGTACACAGGCACCCGAGACGCCCGTGTTTGACCTGACACGCCCGTGTCATCCAGTACATGCCTGTGTTCCCCGGCGTGTTCCTCCATCAACACAGGACCAACACCAACCCGAGACACACACGGGTCTTGGACACACCTGTGTCCTAATTGACATGCTCGTGTCAAACCCGAACACGCCTGGGCTCCAGGCCGTGTTCACTGTCTCGACACTTCGTCGAGCACAGTTCGTCGACCACCCGACACGGCCATGGACACGCCCGTGTCCTAGGCCGTGTTCCCTGTCTCGATACATCGTCGAGCGAAAATGTCGACTTCCTGACAGATCGTCGACACGAGCTCGACACGCCCTGGGACACGCCCGTGTCTCAGGCCGTGTTCGCTGCTCGACGATCGTCGACTCCAGAATTCGTCAACTTCTCGGCCACATCATCGACCCAAACACGACACGCCCTGGGACACGCCCGTGTCCCAGGCCGTGTGCCCGCTGCCAAATTCCGAACTTGGCTCAAAACGCCTCCCATCGCTCTTTTTAAGTTTCGGGGCGTTACAACTTGAATGCCATTTTCTTCCTCTCTCCTTACTAACAGCCAGGTAGAATTGATGAAGAGCAGTCCCAAGGCATGGGGAACACACTTAGCGCCATTGGGAAGAGGAGGTGAGTGCCAAGTGGCAACCACCCCATGGAATCCTCCTCTTTCTCCTCCAAAAGGGTGAATTTCCTATGTTGTCCTCCATGAAACTCCTTCATTCAAATTCATAGGGGCTTTGGCAGTAAATTGTCTTATGGGCTTGTTGTATGGGCCATGGGCAAGGCCTTTGCCCAATTGGTTTTAACTTGGGCTCCTAATTTGCCTCTTTAGGTCTTATGTTGACCATGGTTGACTTGGGGGGTTTTACTTGGTCAACTGATGTGTGGTCAGTCCAATGTGTGTGCCTTGAGTCCCTTAACACCACCCAATGTTGGTTGGGTCAGGATGATGCTTTAATTGTGCCAATTTAGCCAATATGTGTGATTTTGACCAATTCAGGCCAAAACTTGACTTTAGTCAAATTGGTCTAATTGGGTCCCTTATGATGTCTTAAAACCATGGGTGAGGTCAATTTCATGTTTTGTGGGATAATTGGATCTAATTGTGAAGGATTGACCTATGTTAACCTAAAGGGTATTTTGGTCAATTTGCCCAATTTGGTGACCCAATGATGGGGATTTTGGGTCACTTTAGCTTTTCTTAGGGTTATGGATCTATTGGTGAGGTCAATTTGAGTTTGTGAGTTCAATTTGTAGTGACTTGACCTAGGTTGACTTATGTACCTTTGAGGTGGTTATAGAAATTTCCTAGGTTTAAGCTTACCTAGGGTCATCTCATGACCTCTACTCATGAGATGGTTATAGAAATTCACAACTCAAGTTCTAACCTTAACCCAAGGGCGGTCTAGAAGTGAGGGGTTGTTACATGTCATGGTTTGCACCTGCCAAGATATGTTGCATTTCATTTACACTATTAGGTTGTTATGTCCAATTCAGTAGAGAACATTGGAGCGTTGCGAAGTGGATTATAAGGTACCTATATAGGATGTTAGAATTTATGTTAAGGTTTGTAGATAATGCGCCAGAGCTACTAGGTTACACTGCTGATATGGGTGGAGATTTGGACTTCAAAATATCAATTTTTAGGTTCCTTATCCTATTTACGGACAGAGCTATTTTATGGCAATTGAGACTACAAAAATGCATTGCACCGTCAAATACTGAAGCATAGTTTATTATTTTTACTGAGGATAGAAAAGAGTTCCTTTGTATGAAGAGGTTCATTAAAGAGCTGGGTTTCACTCAAGAGCACTATATACTTCTATGTGGCAATCAGAAAAAAATTCATTTAGGGAAGAACCACGCCTTCCACTCGTGGTCTAAGTATATTGACATGCAGTATCATTGATATTTTATACTTTATAGAAGAGAGAGGTGAATTTGTAGAAGGTGCACACAGATGACAGTGACGTAGATATTCTTATAAAGATTGTATCGAGGGGGAAGTTAACATTGTGTAAGGATCGCCAGTATGACAATATATTTTATATATGAGGAAAGAGGAATATTTAAATTATTGGATGTAATTCATGTCCTTTGTCAAGAAAATTGTGGGTTTAAGTCTTTTTAACTAAAATTTAGTGGTGTTAGTTCTACTGACCGGAGGCGGAGGTATGTTGATGAAGGACCTAGCGGGAGGCAAACCGTCGGAAAGACAAGTTTCACCACTTTTCGAAAAGGGAGAGATTTGTTCATATTTTTTTTCTCATAAGTGTAAAAGTGTCTAAACATCTTTTGACCATGCTTTCCAAACATGTGTTTTATGCTAAGTGGGAAAAGGGGTAACCGCCTTTGACTATGAAATTTGACATGTGTTTTTGGCCAAGATAAGCTCCATTTACATCTACTTCGTGCTATCTTCCACTACTATCTCGTGGATTTGATCCTATAAATAGCCATAATGGGGGATGAGGAAGACATTCAGTTCTTTTCAAACACAAACATTGAAAGATTTCTCTTGAGAGGCTTTTGTAGCAAATCGTTTTTGTTTGGGAAAGCTTTTGAATGTCGTTCTACGATGATGACGAGAAATACTTTGCCTACACAGATTGGATCTTAAGCAGAACTGGGTACGGATTCAAAATTGCATTTTTGAGAGGACTACTGTAATCTGTCTAGTCCACCACTCTCAGAAACTTTCAATTTTCCTACTAATGTTTTTTGTCAATTATAATGTGGTGCAAAGTTGTCGAAGATCTTGTGTAGATCGATTAGGGAAGGCCTTTTAATTGCCTCTTTGTTTGTATACATCTTTAGGGTCGGCTTTCCGAGTTTGAGTCTGATTGTCCCGTGGTTTTCACTCTATTGAGTTTTTACATTAAATCTATGTTCACTTTTTATTGTTATTATTTTGACCTATATTTTGATTGTGTATTGACATACCGCTAAGCAGTCGTACAAGAACTTGTTCAAAATAATTTGCATTTTGCTCTAGTCTGACTTGTGTGCTCTCTAGCCCAACAACATCGGGGAAGAAGGGAAAAAGGAAGCGTCAAGGCCGAGCATGAAACAACGAAGGGAGCATCAAAGCAAACAAAAATATGATGAGGGGGGGGGGGGGGGGGGGTGGTCGGGGAGAGCATGTGAGCAGCAGTCTGGCAGATAGGAGAGAAAAAGAAGAGTGCTGATCATTTTTTAGAAAAGCTTTAAAAAATTAGTTATGATGAGTGCTAACAGCCAATATATCAAAATGCTATTAACAATGAGCAATCTAAGGCTTCATTTGTTTCGGCGGTGACGGGTCGATCCGGCGGGTGGAAACGGATTGTTCGAATCGGAGGGGGGAGGTGGCTTCTCCAAACGGAGCTTTTTGCGGCGTTTCTCAAGGCGGGCGGGTGGAAACGGAGCAAACGCCTCCGGAAGTTGATTTGTTTACCCTCCTTCCGGTGGTGTTTGCCCCAAACGGAGCGGCAAAACGCCGAATCAAATAGCGCCTAAATCATAAGTTGAAAACTCGAGGACTAAAGTTCATTTCTGAGAGTCTAAGATATGGCAAGAGCACTATTTAGCCTGGAGGGCAAAAGAATGATAATCCCCAAAGCAAATCATACTATTAGAACAACAACACTCAAGCCTTTGGCTCCGTTTGGCACAGTGGTGGTGGTCATGAATATGGGGGTTAAATTGGCATTTGTTAATGCTCACTTAAAGAACTTCGTTCACTTTTATATTCAAACAGATGATGTTTGTTAGGAGATCCTTAACAAATGACGGTTTAACTCATGCGTTAACGACCGTCACCACCGTGCCAAACAGAGCCTTTATCTCACTATTGTGGGGCCAAACCAAATCATACTACCAACATGTAAAATTTCAGAATATAATTAATCATCCCTGCACAAATATGAAATTTTACAGAGAATTTATGTGAATATATAAAGGTAGTAATATATGTTGTACAGAGAATATCCCTATGACAGAGAATGATGGATGACAGCCACAACTGCCCACATGAGCCTCATATTTGCTTTGCTGACAAGCCCACATGAAATTGAACAGCTCAGAGTCTGAAAAGCTCTCACAAAAATGGATAAAAAGTTGATTGCCACACTGCCACTGCCTCATAATAAGTCTCCTATTTCATCATCACTGTATACCAGCTGTTTATGTTTTTCATATTCTTTTATCTTTCTATGTTTGAGTAAAAATAAGTTAAATACAAATTAAAATGAAAAGTCAATATGGAATTAAAGGAGCTCTCATTTAATATAATGTTAGTAGAATCGACATGAGATACTACGTGCATAGGTAAGGGGGCGGTAAAGTGGTAAAGTGCGGATGATGCTCGTATTTACTTTGGTTATTTTTATAGTTTGTTTAATTAGTCTATTTTATTTTTTTTTTATTTATTTGCTTTATTTTATTTAAATATATTCTCCATTTCTAATTAATATAAATATAGGATAAAGGAAACCCTCAATTTGATTATTATAAAGCTTTTCAAATTAACCTTTTTTAATAGGGTCCGTTTTTGGTCCGTTATGCGTACCTATTTTTAGGTACGCATATAAAATGCATTACTTTCGTCCGGTGGGGCCCGCATTTTCAGAAAGCGAAGAAGGCTAGGGTTTCTTTTCAGTCGCCAAGAAGCGGAGGCCTTCGAAACTGGTTGTGATCACTTCCTTTTGCTGCTAATCGAAGGAAATATCCTTGACAAAGGTTAGTCTCATGCATCGTCCTCCGATTTCATGACTATTTTCCGAGTAGTTGCGATTTTCTGTTTTTTTTACCGAGCAAAACGATTCTGGAACTTAAGATTTAGCATTCCGAGTAGTTTGTATTACAATACGACAGTATTGTTGTAATGTTATGATACAACACCTGTTATATATATACATTTAGCATTACATACAATCATATTGCAGTTGTATCATCCTGAATATAATGCGCAAACTACCAGGTAGATACATATCTCCCTGTGCATGAAAAATGTGTATTCTTTTGTTGTTTAAGTGCAGATTTCCGAGTAGTTGCGATTTTTGTCGGATTTTGTGTGTTATAAATATTTTTTTTATAATACGATTCTATTGCATGTAGATACGTTCGTATTCCTATTGTATTGCATATAACCACATAAATACAACCGTATTGAAGTTCTATTTTCCAGAAATTAGTGCCCTTTCTGAAAATACATCTTTTCTAAAATTAGTGCTCAACATCAAACATTAGGAGAAATTGTGATACAACTTGTATTTTTTAGAAGTAGATTTAATGTAAAATTATGCAGAATTGCGATATGATTAGCTAAAACTGCAGTGCCTTTAACAACTCTATTTTTTCAAAATCTCAAGCTAGATGCAAACATAATGTGCACGAAAAATTCTGTAGTCATTTGTTGTTTAAGTGCATGCTGTGATAAAAACTTAGTATTTATTTTTGTCATACATATGTATTACTATGTATTGTCAGGTTTTTTGTTGGATCTAAAACAATTTTTAGTAACTTGCAAAATTTGTTGCTAATTTTAATTAGAAACGAATTTAATTTATTACTTGCTAATTTGCAAGGATTATTTAGCAAGGTATCATATCCTTCCTAAATTAGCAAGGAAATTTAGTTTCGTTGCTAACAAAAAATAATATACTTTTAATGGTGCTAGTTGAGGATTGAACCCTTAACCATCCATATATAATAATCTATACTTAACCAACTCACTCAACTAATTAATATGCTTTAAGAATGCGTTAATATATATATATATACACAACAAACGTTATATAATTTATAAATTTATACAAAAAATATAAATGTATATATATAGTTATCTATATAATATTTAAATATATGTATATATATAATTATTTAGATATTCACGTATATATATAATTATTTATTGATATATATATATATATATATATTATATAATTTATGCAAATATATGATTATTTCATAATATATATTTATATATATGTATATAAATAATTTATAAATATATATAAACAAAAAATTATTTTATAAGAGATATTGAGGAAATTAAAAATTCTATTTTTAATTAAGACTTCATTTGGAGAGGCGTTTTCACACCGGTGCAGGAGCAGACACCGCGACATGGCAGAAAAATAAACAGTCGGGGCGTGCTCCCGCCGCGCTTGAGGAACGGATCAAAAACTTTTAGTTTAGTATCCCTACCTCCCCGTCCAGCTCTGAACGGCGGACGCATTTTCACACATCCGTCTGCTCCCACTGAATCAAACGAAGCAAAAGAGAGATAATTTTTTTCAAAAAAATTTTTTTTATCTTTATAAATATTTTGCAACAAAATAATTTGTTGTTATTTTGCAACAAATTATTTTGCTACAAGAAAATTCGTTGCTATTTTAGCAACGAAAATTTTGCAACAAAAAAATTTGTTGCTTATTTTGCAACAAAGAAAATCCCTTGCTATTTTTGTAGGTGAAATAAAAAAGTATTTTCCTAACTAAATTTGATGCTAATTAGGAAGGATTATCAAGCCTTCCTAATTTACCTTTCTAAATGGGAATTTTCTTGCAGTATATACTCCAAGAGGAATAGGGCATTCCTATTAGGAAGAGTTTATAGAAAAATTAGTGTCAATGAGGACACATTAATGTTGGGTCTACCCAACAAAGGGCTGAAATTCAATTTTAATAGAACCCCTCTGGCTATGTATGAGCAAAAAGATTTGGCGGCGGAAATGTTGTGGCTTTCAGAGGTAGAGTGGACTGAAGAGTTAGAGGGTCAAAGAGTTGAGGCCCTAGTGAGGTTTGTTTTATGTAAACTTTTTCTCCACTAAAGGTTATGAAAATACCGAAATGTTTACATACGTTCGGTGGTTTGGAGGATTTCAAAAAATAAAACTGGCCCGAAGCAATTCACTCATTTCTACAGTCACAATTCCGACAGTTAAGTATAACAGCAACAAAGAATAAGTCAAAGGAGAGTTTGGGCTACATCGAAGGTTGCTCGATCCTATTGTGGTGAGAAAAATTTTAATCTAACCTCTTATTTTATCTTCTAATTGAATGGTTAAATGTGAATTATCATATTTGCAGGTGTGGTTTTATGAGTACACTAAATTTCTAAATGTTGATGATGACTTGGCCAGGCCTCGACTATGTCGATGGTCTCCTAAATTCAGCTTTTCCAATAAGTTTTGTTCAGAGATAAAATCAAAGCTAAGTCTACGCTGCCAGGTATGTTGTTTCTTAGTTTTTCGTGTACGTGGTAAGATTAAATTGCGACATGAAGAAATATTTTTCGAACAAATAGCTAAAATTAATAGAACTATTGTACAGGTGAGAGAGGGTTTTGAGAACATATTGCCATCCGAGGAGGGTTTATTGGGAGATGTACATCTAGAGGATAGTGATTTCAAAGAGTCCGATGAGGAGGAACATGAAATAGAGGATGAAGAAGAAGATAGTGTAAAAGAAATGAAATAGTATGTGAAGAGAAAAAAAGAAGACTGTATATCCAAAAAAGAGGAAAATAAAAAGAAAAGCTTGAGAAATTAAAGAGTTAAAGAAGCGTTTATTGAAGGTAAAAGACAGAAGGAAAAGGATGATGGAGCAATCAAAATGTTTGTAGAAATTGTGAGACGAATGACTCAGAAATAGAAATCGAGTCAAAAAAACGTCATGATATCGTGATGGAAGAACTGAAGGAACTACGTAAAAATAGCAATGCAAGGATGGATAAATTGACTGTCATCTCTCGGGAAGGTCTAAAAAGTCCCCCGTCACATGCATTTGAAGAACTGGAAGTCTCCCAAAAATCTACTCCTACCGCATCTCATCACTCCTCACTTAAGTCTGAAGAAATGGTTATAGCTGGTAACGAGGTAAAAGACCAAATATCCGATGCTTTGGTGGTTTGTGTGCTTCCTTCACTTAATCATAAAGTACAAAGGAGTTTGGTAAAAATAATTAAAGGGCATCATGATCGGAAACAGAATAGTAATATTAAATCATCGTCCTATGTGATGACATTTCCAGGGAAAAAAAACACTAAACAAATCAAATCGTCTGATAATAGACCATATTATGGAAGAGTTACCGAATAGGTTTTTCCATATTTTGATTTTACCTTCTAAATTGCATCTTCTCTAAATTGTCTTTTTGCTCACTTTGCCTTGTTTGTATGTAGAAATAGTTTGGTGATCGAAGCTGGTAATATTACTTTGTATCGATCCCACATTGATGATCTACTAGGAAATGAGTGGCTTAATGATGGCCACCTAGATGCATACAACATAGTGTTAACAATACAAAGATCAAATAATCAACGCAAATTTAAGCACTTCGCATACGTGTCTTCCAATCATGTCGTTAGTGTCTTTTTTCCTTTACACCTTTTATATAAAACTTCAAAATGTCATTTACATTGTTATATAATCCATGATTATCTTATGCAGAATATGAAGAAACACAGGAGAAATGTTGAAGCACTTGTTAGTCACATCACAAGAAATTCATTGGAGTATGCAGAGTTAATTCTAATTCCGGTACACCTCACTAATCATTGGGGTTTGCTCGTTGGAAACATTGTGGAGGAATGTTGGTAATACTATGATTTCTTGTACAACGATTCTAATTACAACAAGCTTAGAATAGTGGTATGTTTTCTTGTCGATAGAAACTGTACTAATTAACATTTATATTCATATATTTTGGGTTATACAGATAAATTTTTTTGAAGAAGATTTATGTGAAGTCCTTCCCGAGAGAATCCATGAGTGGCCATTATTCTGTGTTGATAACATTCCAAAACAAAATAGTCCTGATGATTGTTGTGTTTTCGTTATTCTGTATATGAAAATAATTGTCGGGAAAAACAAAAATTGATTGGGAAAAGTGTCAATTCTGGGCAAAAAAATGCCGAAGTTAAGGGCTGAAATTGCAATTGACATAATTAAAGTGTTTCCTGACAAAATTATGAGTAAGTATTGTTAAATACTTCTTAATCATTTGATATGCAGTATCTAATATTTTCATTTCAATATATTCTTTGTAGGTAGATAAAGTGGTCTACTTTGCACGAGTTAATGATGAGAAACTTTGATGCTGCTAGTTGTTCAAGAGCACTTCTGCTATTTATATGGATAAATTCAATTGTTTAATTTCGTAAAATACAATTTCACACAGGTTGCATACATTGATGCTGATGATGTTTATTACTGATTAGATTAGTGTATCAGATTATGATATAATTTCGGTATTTACATATGTTATTTGTTACTCTTTAAAAATGTTTTTGAAACTGTGTAGCAATTATATCTGGATGTTTTTTGATTAGTTTGTAGAAGTGTATTAAAATTGGAGACAATACAATCATAATACGGCTGTATAGTATGTATATATGACAGTATTCCAATTATATTCCATTTGTAATACAGTACAGTTCCACGATTATAATTTCCGAAATTTAAAACCTCAATAACTTGTTACTATTATAACAAGTTATGGAAATATTTTCTGACAATACTACCATTATACGATCAAATAAATTGCAGACACAGGAGTTTTGAACTTATATTTAGGAAATCATGTACCGCTATTTGGTGCACCTTTGATATGTTATTGAAATCATGTAATAATTTTATCTGGAACCTTTGTTTTATTTGGGAGAGGCTTCTGTTATAATTGGAGACGGTACATTCATAATACAGTTGTATATAATGTTGATACCAACGTATTTAGCTTTTACGTAAGCACAAAAGACGAATCTGTTTACCATATAATCATATTATCAATGTTTAATACGCAATACAGTCGTATTGTAGTAGGCCCATGTCGAACACACAATACAGTCGTATTGTATTAGGCCCATATTGTGTGATAATTTTGTTGATTATAAAACATTTTGATTATACAATACGGTTGTATAGTGTGTAGATACGACCTTATTCCAATTCTATTTCATTTGTAATACAGTACAGTTACATGACTATATTTTTTCAAATTTAAAAACTCAAAGATTTGTTACTATTAAAACATGTTATGCAAGTATTTACTGACAATACTAGCGTAATTAAACTTATATTTAAGAAAATCATATATAAACATTAAAATTTAAAAGCATAATAATCATTACTCTTACAGATTCTTCACGATTTGAAAACATAAGGAATAGAAGAAAATCTAATGGTTCATTAACAGAGAAATCATCATTTGTCGAGTAATCATCGTTCAAGTCAACATGTTTAATAGTGGGGTTTGAAATTGCATTAGAATCCAACATGAAATTATTATCCATGAAATCATGCTCGATTGGAGGCCCAAAAACATCGATAGCAGAAGAACCTCTCCCTTTAACTGTATGCAACTTCTCTGTTTATCCAAAAAGGAAAAAAGAAAAATTCAAATTAAACAATCACTTTTATGGATTATTCACCATTTAAAAAGATGTCAGATTAAAACAAACTCAAGATAATCATACATTGTTTTTTGGAGCTGGATTCCCAATAACTCTTAAGTCATGTCTTTGGTGCCCCCTTCGATCGTATGGATGGTGGATCTTTCAAACCACCATAGTCCTTCTACATGGATGGAAGAATTTCTTTTTTGTTTTTCTCATCTTTGTCGATCATATCTTCTATAACTTGACCAACATCATTTGTTACTTTAACCATATACTCCTTTGCCACTTGACAATTTTCAATTCTTTGGCAAATGTCATATGTCCACCACATCATATTATTTCTAAAAATCATGTTCGACTGAATGCAGTTTGTGGATATAGGAATTGTAATATTGTCATGCCTCTTAGTTTGCATTGTAAATCTCTTTAATATGTAATTTGAATGAATTTTTTTGTACATTACGGAAATTATAAACCCGTAGAACATGCTCACACAAAAAACCCTTTGTTTGAAAACATCCACAAGTGTACTCAATATCATTGCTCATTCTGTCTATTGTCACAATCCACTGCTTTTCAGGACCACTGGTATCACAAAGCTGTGTTTTGTATACAATCGTGTCTTGGTCATACATTGAATCCTCTAACACCATCAAACCAAGTGTCCCTTC
Organism: Platanthera guangdongensis; assembly: GCA_039583875.1. Taxonomy (NCBI): domain Eukaryota; kingdom Viridiplantae; phylum Streptophyta; class Magnoliopsida; order Asparagales; family Orchidaceae; genus Platanthera; species Platanthera guangdongensis. The sequence continues at coordinate 17,688,058 of CM077163.1, forward strand.
CATCAAAGCATGCTCGAATATAGAAAATAATTTTCTAGTGTATATCTTGGACATTTATCTTAGTATCATTGAGCTTTTGTTTTTTAGACTATGTGTACCTTGTTTGCATTTGAAATCTTCCTCTTGTTCACTCCTTCGCCAACAATCAAATAATTTCTCAAAACTAAGAAAACATTCGATCAGTGAATTTGTAGGCTTCGAGCAACCATGAAGACTGTGATTTGGCGATTCACTACGTTGTGTGGATAAAATCCCGAGATCAAGTACATCATTATTAAAAGCAATGGACCATTTTTCTTTAAGTTTGTGAAGCTCATTTAACCACCGATTCTCTTACAAATTTCCTTTACTAATCATCTCACTCCAATACAACTCAAACTCCATTTCAGTGTCACATTTACTCATGCAAGTATAAAATAAAGATCTAATGTGCTTGTCTCGGTTAAAAGTCGGAACCTTAGATGACGCTTTCTTGGAAATATTTCATTGGCATAAATGATGATGAGTAGTTGGAAAAACTCTTTCAATAGCAACTGTTATGGCCTGATCTTGATCTGTAAAAATTGTGATCGGTCGCTTAGATCCTACAAACATTAAGAAAGCCTCAAATACCCAACAGAAGGAGTCTATCATCTCATGTGCTACAAATGCACATCCAACAAAAACATTCTACCAATGTGGTTTACTGCTATAAAAGGGGTGCATGCTAAATTATATTTGCTTACCCTGTAAGTACAGTCAAATATGACGACGTCCCTAAAGCATTTGTAATCCAATTTTGCCTGGCCATCAATCCAGAAGAAATTATGCAGATTGTCCATTTCATCTGTTTGAATATCAAACGAAAACATGTTATCTACCAATTGTCTCTCTTTAAAAATTTCCAATAATCTAGCTGCATCTCCAATTTCGAGAGCACTCTTCTTTCTCGATGTATGAAGTTATATGCATCCGCTTTTGTAAACCCTACATTATGAGCTCCGCAAACTTCTTCGGCCATAAGGTTGAACGCGTCAACAGTTCGCATCCTCACTCCTGACATATTCTGAATCATGGTTGCTTAGGCATCACTAACATGACAATGAGATCTCAACAGATGTACGTCTTGTGGCAGCGTCAAAGGATGATTGTTCTCTTCAATAAATTTTGTTACCTTCCAATTCTTACCCTCTTCATCCACAGTAAAGTGCAAGCAAGCTAAGCACCCAGTCCTAAAATCCAGTTTATGAAATTTTCTTTTACATCGTGGCACGACTTGTCACATTTAAATCCTGCATTTGAACATGAGAACTCTCGCCCCTTGATAATCCATGTATGTGTCCAATAAAATACATGTTGTTTTTGTACACTAACTCCGCATTGAAGATCATATTCTGAGTACATTTTGTACGCCTCATCATCAGAATGTACTGTAGGAAACACAACTTTCTCCTTGTTCACCTGCCAATAAGACAACAGATAAAGTAAATATACTACTGTATTACACATGTAATACAATCTTATTTCAGCATATATATACGGTAGTAATAAGACAGTATCTTACAGTGTTTCTAGTATCATTACATGGAACAGTATTCTTGTCCACTTCCTGCGTCTTCTCAGGTGTTATATTGTTGTCCTCCATAGATCTACGACAGATGAACGTGTTGTTGGCCTCTCCCACCAAAGAAATGACACTGAACACAAATTTATCCTTAAACGGACCCTCAAAATTTTAAAACATCCCTCATAATCTTCAGCAAATAACAAGAAATAGGGAAAAACCCAAGATATTTCGGGAGGCATATACTTACAAACTGCAATGGCGGGAAATGCAGATCTCCGCCCGCGAGACTTTGTCGTTTCAGATATGTGTCAGCATGTTTAGCTTCGAGCTCGTCTTCTTCGTTTGCTGTGCTATTTGAGAGAGTTAGGCCAAAACGACAAAGATGAGGGTAGTCTTTAATCCAGACCCAGAAAACGCGATGGCCAATCCTCCTATTTTTTACATTCAAACGAAGAAACGACTACTTGCCGCTCGAAGCCCTGAAAACGTGAATGCGGAATTTTTTGGAGGGAAAAGGAGCTCTTCCCGAAATAAAGGCCTTTTATATGCACACCTATTTAATAGGTACGCATACATACCTAAAAATTTTCTTTTTTAATATAAGGAAAAGAAAGAGGAAAGCCTGAGAGAGTACAAGCATGTTGTGATCACTGTGAAAAGTATAAATTATATACAATATACAAATGAAACCAATTCTTCATCGGCCAAATTCCAGGCACTCATGTTTTCTTCATACGTTGAGGCCCTTGTCTTAACTTGCAAAATATGTTGCGTTCATTTCATGGCGTCGAGATAATTCTAATAACAAATGCAAATCTGTAGTGATTCGTGATCTTTATTCGTTCAATATCCTGCCACCCAAAGAAAAAGCAAATTTTGAAGCAATGGGGCTATCATGGATTGTTAGTATTGTGTGTCACCCAATTTTTTCCTGGTCCGGAGAATCAGACCGCCTTAGCTCGGAATTGGAGCGGGTGTACAAACAATCAAAGAAAAACAACAACAAATGACACGACTTCTTTGGCGTGGAAAACCCAAAAAAGTGTGAAAAACTATATGCCCAGATTTGTGTCGGGTCAAAATCCACTATTTTTGTTTGATATTACAAGAGTTGAGATGATTCCTCAGAGGATGACATGTCATCGCTCCGTTACAAGTACAAAGTATGTAAACAGTGAAATGAAACTAAATTCTCGTAGCCTCGATGGAAGCGCTATGGCAGGGAAAATCACTAAGTCCATGGAGCCTCGATGGAAGCATTCCTGCTAAGTAGGAGCCTTGATGAAAACACTCCTGTGGGGAAGAACGCCACACTTGTGAAGCTTTTGAGATGTCTCTGCACTAGAGAGGAAGCAGGGCTAATTCTGAGCGGTGGAACGATCTAAGTCCCACGTTCTCACTGGAAAATCTCAAAGTTCTCTCTAGCCTCTGGAGTTTCTTGTCTTCAAAAGAAGGTCTGGGGGTCCTTTTATAGTTTTTCGGAGGGATATGATGGTAATTGCACGGTGGCAGAATTTCTGCTGGCGAATGATGTCCCTCTGTTTTAGTCAACTTGATCACCAATTTTAGCAAAGTGATGAAAGTGCTCCATGGGCAGCACGAGGGGATGGGGTAGGTTTCCCGGCGGTGGCGGCGGCCGGCGATGGCTGGAGGAGGCAGGGACGTCCTGTAAGACCCCCTCCCCTTTTTTTTTTCTTTTTGACACCGGGGTCTTAGGACCAGAACCGCCGTTTTGCGGAGACTCCTTCACACCCTGAAGGGTCATCACCACAAAGCGCCGATTCTGCCGGCCGAGTTCGATCACAGAAAAGTAGCACTATAATGTAAATCCAAATTGCAGTCCACAGAGAATTCACATATCATAATAAATATAACTCCACGAAGGGAGTGTCCATAGAATAATACATCAGAGTAGCAAAATACGGACAACATATCCTCACTACAAAATCACTCATGCGGAAGCAGAAAAACTACTCAAGGTCGAGACTCACAGTCCCGGCTGTATGAACTCCGGAGCTAGACTGCCCCACCTCCAAGCGCACCGGTCTCTGGGGCTGCTCCTCCATGCTGGTCTCCACGATCCCCTAAATGATGCGGTTCGAAAACCGTTAGTCTAAAAGACTAAGTCCTATCATCCCCCGACCCTTCCACCACGGCTCCTAGGCACCGAGCGGAGAGGAAGAAAAGGGAGGACTTGAAGGTGGAGAAAAATCAAAAGCAGATGACAGCGGACCTATACTAGCAAATTCTATAGCATGTAAAGACAATAAGCTGAAATATGAAAAGTAACCTTCACTTATGTGAAAACACATAAGCCAAGGGGTCTTCTGCAAGGCTCCCATCGTATAAAAAGTCTCATACCAATTTATACGTTGGGGTGTCAGTTATCAAACAGCAGTAACTATATATATCAAAATTAACCTTAATTTATAAACTTTCCCACACAAGCTTATAGACTAAGGGGTCGTTTTGCAGGTCCTAAAGTATAAGCGTCCCATTCGACTTATACTTTAGGTGTCAAGGTTAAAGGTAACGATTATGCTATGACATGCAAGTGGGTATGATGGACATGCAAGTGCAACACACACACCCGACTCTATGCACACAGACCTTTAGTTCCCCCTTTCTGGAGCCGTAACCTCCCAGGATACCTCCGTAGTGGCAAACGGAAGCGGTGGGTTGGGCCTCGCCCACCTCTAAACCAGTAAAGCACTACCGGTCAGACCTATTGTACGCCTCAACGCTTGGTGCACGAAGCGGACTCCTGCATACTCTTGCCGGCTGGCGCACCGGACTTCTGTTGGCGAAGTGCTAACCACACTTGCCGAGTCAACGTATTGGCGTCGGTGCATCGACCCTCCAATACCGAAGACCCACCACCTTAATTTCCTTTCCTTTTTATGCACATGCAAATTAGCGTAAACAAGAACCGAGCCGAAGCTCCCCGGACCAACACGTCCGTCTCAAACAATCGAGCCGAAGCTCCCCGGACCTAAAGTCCGCCTTTTAACCATCCGAGCCGAAGCTCCCAGCTAACCTCCGGTGCTAATAGTGTTTGTGAAATGTGCAACCCTAATTACTAAGTTACTCTTTTCAGCTTGTTAAAACAGTTTACGTTAACCCAGGACTGCCCCCTATATTCCCTGTGAAGGGCTCTCAAGGGGCACTAGGAACTGTGTTGGGATTACGCCCAGCGTTCCCTTTCGCAAGATACTTATTTTGTTATTGGTTGATTCCCTTACCCATTACTTTCTCATGTTCCGATATGCTAATCCTAGGGTGATTTGACTCCAACTCTCCTTAGGTAGGACGATCTTTCGTCGGACCCGGACGCCTCTAGACCCTAGACAAAATCACACCCTACTCACTCATCTTCCATAGATACAACCCATTCTACTTATCCTTCCAGCAAACCATCAAGACCCATCACACGTGCTCTAATTCATGTCCAAAATGATTTCCTGCAGTTTTGCTATATGCAGACCACTTAAGCTACATGACCCGTAAAAAAGGAAGTACATGAAATACTCATCCAGTACCTCTATGATAATTATTAGAGGGCTAAAATGACATTTGAAGCATAAATCCAGAAATCCATAATTTTCCTAATTTGCCTGATAATTAATTTATTTATTCTAGTATCCAAAAAGCCCAAGTTTGAACATAAAGTAGCAATTTCAGACAAGATAATGTTCTAATAAATTTATGGTAATTACAAAATGCATAATCAACTCTAAAGCCTAAGTCTTCAAATTTTTCAGCAAGGTGTGGGCCCTTAAATTTAATCTCAAAGTTACCTCATAAAAAGTCATTTTAAAAGATTTTACAGTAATAATACCTCCAAAATTTCAGAGAAACTTCAGGGATGATTATGATGGCCTACAAATACCCTAGAAAAAGTTTCATAATTTAACATTCAAAAAAAGGCTATACTTGATTTTCTCGTGAAATTTCAAGTTTATGGGTTAATGAACAAAGTATACTATTTAACCATCAAAAATTTCTACAAAACTTCCCACATGATAATATTGAACTAGAAACACTATGTATCAAGTTGCATAATTTTTCAATAGGTATTGGGCTCTTGCAAGAATTATTTAGTATGTAACCAAAATAAAGCACTTGTGAAGTAGATGCCCTAACTAGATATCCAAAAATTCTATCAAAATTCATACATGACTAGTATAGTCTAAAACTACCTCTGCCAATGTTTCATGCCCTTTCAATGGGCAGTGAGACCACAATAGCCAAAATTAGTAATTAGGGCAATCCTAATGGTTACAAATGAAGTGCTACAAATATTGATCAAAACTCCCTAAGTAAATTACCAGAGGCTCAAAATATCCTAATTCCCTCACTACCCAAATTTGGTTAAGTTTCAAGATGTTTAACTAACCTAAACCTACACTAAAAGTTTTAGGTCCTAAGCTAGGGTTAGGGTTTTGGGGACCCTACCCTTTTCAAAATTAGTTAATATTTTTAACAGAGGGTTTTATATATCCTAGGAACCTTCTTGCAAAATTTGATGTTCATCCAAGGTGTTTAGGACCCATGCCCTTCACAAGGCAAAAAGGTCCCTCCTTAGGGTTTGGCATAGGAACTTAGGGCAAAACTATTCCACACTACCCCACATTCTATGGGGAGGTGCTAAGTGCCATAACAAGTCAGTGGACCAAATTTCAGCCTCTGTTGAGGTGATTTGGTCACTCAAAATCAAAAGTGCACTTTTTGACCAAAATACCCTTATTAAGGTAAAGTTAGGGTTGGGTCAAAACCTACTCAAAACACATCCAAATTAGGTGAAACTTTATACAGATACATAACATGAGCCTAGGGACCATTCACCAAAATTTGGGACGGTTTGGTGGTAATTGGCTACTAAATTTAATTACCCTAGCTTTATTGAATAAAGTCAAAAACTTTAGGAAATTTGTGTCCAAAAATTCTGAACTTTGGAAGGCCCTAGGTATAGCTAGGTTAGGCTCTCTGCCAAAAGTTTAACTGATTTGGGCTAGGGATGAAGTGTGGGCACTCAATTTAATGACTGCCTATCCCTAAGGGTATGTCCCACCAAAATGGGTGCCCTGGTCAGACCATGCACCCAAATGGGTTCAAACAAATTTTAAAATAACATAGACTCAGAGGGCTACAACTTTTGTGTTGAAAGGTTGTCCACCAGAAGAACCTAAGTAGTTTTAAAAATTAAAACCTTTTAATGTATAATGTGTGACAGAAATGAAATAATCCAGAAATAATTTCCTATAGTTTATTCCCTGATGCAGCACGAATCTTGGCGCAGGGATTAACGGCATCCAGTCATCTTCTCCATTCAGCCAACGATCCCGATTGATCCTGCCTGGAGCAACTTCCAAACGCCACCGCCGGCGATCCGGCCGCCTCCCCGGCCGGCCACCGCCACCACCACCTCCGTTGAGGTGGTGGCCGTCGCCAGGCGGCGGCTTGGCCGCCGGAGGGCCGTTTTCTGGCGATCCCGAGAGGAGGATTTCCATGGAAAAACCATGAAATTTCGAAATGGATTCGGGCTCAATTGAGCCCGAACCTTGAACCTAGTGATTGCTAAGAACTATCCATGAGAGAAGGGGTGGAGGAGGACCTTCCTGGCGGCCTGAATGCGGGAAGAGCGGCGGGATGCCATTGACGACGGCGGCGGCGCTCGTCTTCTGCAACAGTACAGTGGGGTGGCTCGTCTCCTCCAGGTAAACGCTCGAAAATATTCCCCTTGGCCCACTGATGGTGTTTAAATGGCAATTGGGGAAGGGGGGTGGCTGGTTCTTCAATGACCATCAACACCATTAATGGTGTGGCTCGAGTAGAGTGGAGGGGGGCTGAATCCACCCCTTAGTGGCCGGGAAATGGCTGGAATCAACTCCTCTTCCCTAGAGGAGTTGATTGCAGCCATAAATGGTGGCTGTTAGCCTCCCTTGGCCGGCCTTCCACTCTCCCCTTCTTCTTCCTCATCTTCTCTCCTCCATTATCATGGAGGGGAGCTCCTTTCTCTCTCCTAGTCACCTCTGGTTGACTGGTCAACCCCACAAGCTAAATGCAGCCCACTTGGTTATGATGGTCATGGAAATGAGGTTAGCCTAAGGGAGAAGTGGCTTGGGCTTGGGTTAGCCCTTTTGGGCTAGGTTTGACTTGACCTAAATGAGGGTTGACCTGGGCCAATTTTACCATCTGGGTTGACCCCATTGGGTTTTTAGTGGCCCATTGGACTCCCTTAAGGTCTAGGGTTACTTGAATAGGGTTGGTTGGGAATCTTGGTGGTCACATGTCCCTTGGCAAGGGCACTTTGACCATTTTAGGGCTAGAGTTGACTTGGGTCAACATGACCAATTGGGTTGACCCCTATGGGTCCTTGGTGACCCATTGGCTTCCCCTAGGGTCTATGTAGGGTTATGTAGGGTTACCCTGCACTTTGGAGGTCACATACCCTTAGTAAGGGTACTTTGACCAGATTAGGGGCTTGAGTTAACTTGGGTCAACCTGGCCTCTAGGGCTGACCCCAATGTGTCCTTAGTGACCCATTGACCTCACTTTAGGGTTAGGAGGGCATAGGCGGGGTCCTCTAGGCTAGGAGTAGGTCAATTGACCCTAAGTAGGCTAGTTTGGCCCATTTAGGGCTAGGGTTGACCTTGGTCAACTGAGCCTCTTTGGTTGACCCTAATGGGTCCTTATGGCTCTAATGGGCCTCCCAAGGTATTAGGGGTATTTTGGTAGGGTCTTGGGGTTAGGGTGTAGCCCATGGTCATCCTAAACCATTGCTGAGAGTTCTATTATTTGCAGACCATGATGATCTTCCACATTCTGTCCCCTATCTCTTGGCCCATTTCTGGCTTCCTAGGGTTTTGTCATGACCTAGTCATGGCCAAAACCACTCTTAGGGGTCTAGTTGGAAATGGGATGTTACAAATCCCAATAAACAAAACAAAGATTTCGTCCCCGAAATCAAGGTTGAGCCTACGGGACTTACTACCGAAGAAAAGAACCTTGTAACATCCCAGCATGACGCCTTGTTTGCTAAATTAGGTTTTAAGGGAAACCTAGATCTGTGACTGTTGAAGTTGGTGACCGGGCGGCTTGGCGGTTTGTATTGGCGGGTTGGAGACCGCGCGGTCTGGCGTCTGTCTCAGCCGGCTTGGAGACTGGGCGGTCTGGCGGTCTACCCTGGCGGTCTTCGCTTTCTCTCTGGTGGTAGCCGTGCGGTTAGCCCTGTTGTCTAACTGCGCGGTTTGTGCGGTTTGTCTTGTATAGTCCGCTTAGTCCTGTAATTTTTAGTCCCACATCTCTTATTTGTATTCTCTCATCTCTCCTTCATTCTATATAAGGGAGGGCATACCTTTGTAATAGACACCTTTTTTGGATAATAAAGTTTCAATTATTCAAAAGTTTATTTGCTTGTTCTCTACTTTTCGCTTCTTTTCGCTACTTTCTAACATGGTATCAGAGGCCACGGTCATTTGCTCCTGATTCTGTGCGCTCTCTGTTGTTCGCGGCTTGTTTTCCGCGTCCTGCGACTTGTCTCGCGACTTGCCTTCTCTTCTGTCCGCGCGGCTTGTTTCTGTCCGCGCGGCTTGCTTCTTCTTCTTGATTCTCTTCTCCTCTACTATTCGTCGCAGCGACCTGTTTTCTTGTCGCCGCGCTCCTTGTTCTTTCTTGCCTCTCAGACTTCCTAGTCGATGCGGCCTATCTCTATCCGCGTGACTTGTCTCTACCCGCTGCGGACTTCTTCTCCCTGTCCGCCTCTGCTTTCCCTATTACCGCTTGTCTCTATTCTCGCGGTTTGCTGCTGTGATCTACCTGACCGTGCGGGTTGTTCCTTTTTCCCCGCATCTTGGTCGCGGTCACCTGCTCTTCTCTTCTCTTCTGTTCGCTCGGCCTTCTCAGTCCGCGTGACCTCTTCCCCGCTAGGCCTTTGCCTGCTTTTTTTCTCCGCTTGCTTCTCCGTCTGCCCGCGCGCCCTGTCCGCGCGGCTTGCCTCTTCTTTTTCGCGACCTTTTTCGCGATCTCCTCTATTCACCGTGCTCTACTTCTTGTTGCCTTCTACCCGCTCCTGCTTGCTAGTCGCCCCGGCCTCATCTTTGGCCGTGCGACTTGTTCTCCTCTGTTCGCCCGACTTTTTCAGGTCGTGCGACTTCTTTCCCTCTGCTTTGACTCGGCTTCTTGGAAGCGGCCTTCCTAGCCGCCCGACCTGTGTTCTGGTCGCCCGGCTTGGTGCTCTTTTCTCTTCTCGCGGCTTGTTCCTCTCGTCGCGGTTTGCTCCTCTCTTGCTTCCATGGCTTTCCTCTCCTCCAGCCTGTCCGCCTCCGTGGTCACCTCTTCTGGTAGTGCTCATGTTGTGACTCGCGGACGATGGCTCATCGACTCTAGTGCAACAAATCATATGACAGGCAACACTCAATGTTTCTCTCTTCTTGACACACAGGCTCAGTTGCCCCCGGTCATTGTTGTTGATAGATCTCCCTCCCCGGTCCATGGGACGGGCATGGTTCAAGTCACTCCATCTCTCTGCTTGGCTGATACCCTCTATGTGCCCAAGTTTCCGTGCAATTTATTATCGGTTACTTCTTTATGCAAGCAACTACGGTGTTTCTGTCACATTCACCCCTACCTCTTGTGCTTTTCAGGATCCGGACTCCCAACGGATGATTGCTACCGGGACTGAGAGTGGTGGCCTCTACTTCCTCGACAACGTTTCTGCTCTATCCGCCTTCTCCTCCTCCTCTACAGATCTTCTCCAATGGCATCTTCGCCTTAGACATGCTCCTCCCGAATTCTACGACAGCTCCTGTCGCACCTCCCTCCTCATCATCCTCCTCTAAACTGTGATGCCTGTCAACTTGGCAAACTTCACCGCTCCTCCTTCCCACCAACACAAAGTCGGGGCTCTTCCCATCCGTTCGACCTCGTTCACTCTGACATATGGGGTCCCGCTCCTAACCTCACCATCGTTCGGGGTAGTTCCTATTTTGTCACCTTCATTGATGATTTATCTCGATGTACGTGGGTATATCTTCTCAAAGATCGCTCCGAGTTGTTCTCTGTTTGGACCTCCTTTATTCTATGGTTAAAACTCAGTTGCTACGTCTATTAAACTTCTTCGTTCTGACAATGCTAAGGAGTATCTTAGCCACACTTCTCCTCCTTTTGTACTCACCATGGTGTTATTCGTCAAACCACTGTGTCTACACCTCACAACAAAATGGGTGGCGGAACGCAAAAACCGTCACCTCCTTGATGTCGCTCGCACTATAGATGACTCAAATGCATGTTCCTCGCTCCTATTGGCTATGCTGTCCTCCTCTCCTGCTATCTCATCAATCGCCTTCCCTCCACCGTTCTCCACGGTGCTACCCCCTTCTCCATTCTTTATCCGGATAAGGATCCCTTTTCTCTTCCTCTACACATCTTTGGGTGCACCGCTTTTGTGCACTCTCCCGCTTGCCACCCGTGATAAACTCTCACCACGTGCCACCAAATGTGTCTTTCTGGGCTACTCTCCCACTCAGAAAGGATATTGTTGCTTTGACCCTGTTACCCGCAAGCAATTTGTCTCTGCGGATGTCCCTCTTTGCCAATGCATCTTACTTCTCTCCCCTTCCCTCTTCTACTCCTCCTGCTCCTACTTCTCCTACCAACCCATCCATTCCCTCTGCTCCCACTGATGTTCCACCCTCTCCACCCACACCACCGTCTTCCCCATCCTCCTCATCTCCACCCTCTACTCCACTTTCTCCCTCCACTCAGCTGCCATCTCTCTCTACTCCCGGCCCAGCTCTCTCCACCACGATAATCCGGATACTGAGGCACCTGCTGACCTGGATCTCCCGATTGCTCTTCGCAAAGGGGTTCGGCCTATACCCACCATCCACTTGCTGCAGTTGTTTCCTACGATCGTCTTACCCTGCTCGCCGAGCTTTTGCACTGGCTATCTCGGCCACTGCCACCCCCCGTTCTACCAGGAGGCCCTTACTATTCCTCACTGGAAGTTTCCATGGATGAGGAGATTGCTACTTCACTGAACGGGGTACCTGGACCCTTGTTCCACCTCCTTTCGGCACAGATGTTGTGGTTGTCGCTGGGTCTTCGTGGTGAAGTTTCTCCCAGATGGCAGTGTGGATCGTTATAAGGCTCGCCTGGTTGCCAAGGGTTTTACCCAAACTTATGGGATTGATTACTTTGACACTTTCTCTCCCGTGGCTCGCCTCAGCACTATTCGGGTTCTTCTCTCTGTGCTGTCAACAGGGATGGGCCCATCTCGCAGCTAGATGTTAAGAATGCCTTCCTCTATGGTGATCTGCAGGAAGATGTTTACATGGAGCAACCTCCTGGGTATGTTGCTCAGGGGGAGACACGAGTATGCCAGCTAAGGAAGGCTATTTATGGCCTCAAGCAGAGTCCTCGTGCCTGTTTTGACAAGTTCAGTGGCATTGTTGCGGCCATTGGTTTTACACGAAGCTCAGCAGATCACTCTTGTTTGTTCGGAAAAACCGCCTCTGGTCTTGTTGTTCTTGCGTTTATGTTGATGACATTCTTCTTACTGGCGATGACCAGGATGGGGTATTGATGACCAAGAAACACCTTCGTCAACATCTGGTTACAAAAGATATGGGCTCCCCGAAATACTTTCTGGGGATTGAAATCTCTAGAAAGCCCAACTTCATGGTCCTTTCACAACAGAAGTATGCTCTTGATCTTTAAAGGAGGCAGGACTCACTGGTGTGTAAACCTGCACGTTGTCCTATGGCTGCTGGAGAAGACAAAACTTGGACAGATGACTCACCTCTTCTCTCTGATCTTACGAGATACCGGCGTCTGGTGGGCAAGCTCATATATCTCACGGTAACCAGACCCGACATCTCTTATGCTGTTGGCAAGGTGAGCCAGTTCAGCAAGCAAGCTCCGAGGGAGTGTCATCTACAATCTGCTCTGAGGATATTAGAGTATATTAAAGCTGCTCCAGGGAAAGGACTCCTATTTCAAAGAATGGTCACCTAAGGGTTGAAGCTTACTCTGATTCTAGCTATGGGATGACAAAGGGACCGCAAATCGACTTCAGGTTCTGCACATTTGTTGGAGGCAATCTTGTTAGTTGGAAGAGAAAGAAACAGTCTGTTGTTTCCAGGTCTAGTGCAGAGGCGGAATATCATAGCATGGCATCGACTACATGTGAGTTGAAGTGGTTGAGGCTCTCATGCTTGACTTAGGAGAGGTTTACAACTATCCTCTTCCTATGTTCTGTGACAATAAGGCCGCGATACACATTTCCAAAAATCCGTCTTTCATGAGAGAACAAAACACATAGAAGTCGACTGTCATTTTTCGGGAAGAAATATTGAAGAAACAGATTTGCACTCCATTCGTCACGTCCGACAACAAGTTGGCAGATGTCTTCACCAAGCCGGTGTCCGCTTCCTTTTTCCACATCTGCAAAGCTGGCATGATCGATAATATGCTCCAGCTTGAGGGGGAGTGTTGAAGTTGTGACCGGGCGGCCTGGCGGTTTGTATTGGCGGGTTGGAGACCGCGCGGTCTGGCGGTTTGGTCTCAGCCAGCTTGGAGACTGGTCGGTCTGGCGGTCTACCCTGGCGGTCTTCGCTTTCTTTCTGGTGGTAGCCGTGCGGTTATCCCTGTTGTCTAACCGCGCGTAAAAGGGGAACTAGATCTGATAAACTCTAAAGGGGGGGTGAATAAGTATATGGTGCTTTTTAAAACACAAAGAAAACCTTTTGCAAAGCTTTACAACAATTGTTGAAATGAGTGTAAGCAGGGAAGCAGAAATAAAACTAATCACACAACTAAGCTATGCAGAAACTAAGCACAAAAAATCTAGGCCAGAAACAAAAAGAAAACATGCAGAACCAGATGACACAAAGAATTATAGTGGTTCCCCAACTTGGGTACATCCACTCTTCTACCACCCTAGGTAGGAATCCACTGCAGATGAGTTGATCAGGTGTCCTGGCACCAATGAGCTTTTGATAAGGTGCTCAAAAACCAAATCAGATTTTTTGATCAGGTGTCTTGCCACCATGAGCTTTTGACAAGGTGCTCAAAAACCAGATTCAAACTTTTGAAGGGAGTTTGAAAACCCTTTAACAGAATTGGTTGAGAGAGTGATGGCAGTCTTCTCTTTCTCAAGCAACTGAGAAGACTATGTGGATTCAGTGATGTTGTCAAAGCTCCCCCTGAGTCCTTGAAATCTTCAGGAAGATGGCTTTGCTGAGGGTGATAGCCTCAAAGATAGATCTCCAGCAAAAGATGATTTCAGCAAGCTGAAATGTTGAGTGTCTGGAGTTTTGAGATGATGTTGGCCTTGAACACTTGAGAGCTGAAGAGATCTGAAGATTTTTGAAAGCTTGATCTCTCTGATGAGTGTTCTTCAGAATTCTTGTTGACAGAATATTTTTCAGAGTCTCCTGTATTTGAGAGGTGTCCTATACTTGTCTATTCTCTGTATTTCTTCTCTTCTCTATTTCATTCAAAAACATTCTGTCAATTATTCTCTGTCTGAATAGGATATACTCTGTCAAAGATAGCCGTTGGTCTCCATTAATACAGCCTTAATTGCATAATCTGTTCTGAAGGAAAGTCCACTGATTTTTCCTTGAAAAATTCCTTGAAACTTGCTCAGAAGTAAATGAAAACGGCTGGCAGATCTTCTGAATTAAATGCAGAATAACTTCTATCTGATTTGAATTGAATTCTGAAAGATAACTGAAATCGTCGAACTGAGCTCTGCTATCGTCGAGCTGAGCTCAGCGAATTGGAGAAATGCAAGCAGCAAAGAAATCGTCGATCTGAGCTCAAAGATCGTCGAACTGAGCTCAGAGATAAGATCCCGTGCAGAGTCAAAATCGTCGACCTGAGCTCAGCGATCGTCGACCAGAGCTCGACGATATTGATAAGTTGAGCTCAGCGATCGTCGACCAGAGCTCGACGATATTGAGAAGTTGAGCTCAGCGATCGTCGAACAGAGCTCGACGATATGTCCAATAGTTGAGCTAGACGATCGTCGACCGGAGTTCGACGAAACGTCGTGCTGAGCTCGAACGATTTGGACTTAGTCTCCAGAAAAACTTGGGTCTTTAGGGCAGCTTCCAATCCTAGCCTTCTAACCCTTAGACTCAATTCTAATTGACCTATAATCTATACAGAAGGTCAAAACATAAATCCTAGAGACATAGTGATCCTGACCCAAATTAGTAATAGGGTGTTCCAACAATCTCCCCCTATTTGGGTTAGGAAAACTATTTACAGACATAGGAAAAACAAACAACAACATACAGTCACAAAAACATAAAGACAGCAGTAGCTAGACATCACAGAACCATCACAGAGATATATATAAACATGATATCCAGAGGGCAGTCAGAAAAACCAAGAGTTATCACCTTACAGATTTATTCCTTTTCTTTGCCTTTTACCATTTTAATTTCTTTGTTAGGATCTAAAGCTTGTTGTTTGGATCTGGTATCATCAGCTGCACCCAAATAAATTTGCTTTGATGTCCTGGGAACCACTGCAGCTGGATGCAATTCCATGTACCTGTCTGCATCAAAAAATTTGCTGGAAGCATATCTTTCTAGTTCTTTGTCTTTGTTCACATTTTGGAGATGTTGGAAGTGTCTAGGCCTTTCTCTTTGGCTTTCTTGATTGATCTAGAGCAGCCAGCTCTTTCATTCTAGCAGTCCAAGCCATAGGATTCTTCTCAGGGTCCTCAAATGGAACAGGTGCTCATACCTGTTGGAAGAAGTATCTTGATGAGTCCTGGCAGTCACAGTATCTTTGAGCTTATAGGGAAAGGACCAGAAGATGTATCAGAAGAGACATGGTCCTCCCCTAGAGTAAGGGTGCTGCCTGGAATGCCCTTTAGAGTAAACCTGAGTCCCTCTCTTTGTTTCGCCTATATCCTCCCTTCTAGAGTAAGAGCCCCTAGACTGGCTTTGAAGGGATAAGTTCTAGCATGAGGTGGTAGGGAGCCTGGCTTCTACAGGGCCTGAACTTGCAGAGCTGCCACCTGCACCTGCATCAGTGGAGGTGGTGGAGGAGGATGAGGGTGCTTGAACTGAGTGGAATCTTTCTCATACTTCCTCTCTTTCATAGCCTTTAACTGGTTCTTAGAGAATTGCATCCAATGCTCAGAGATTGGGCAATTGTGCAGAATATAGTAGGAACATCATTGTCATCTCTGACTTTGGCAGGAGGAACTCTCTTCAAAGCCTACTTCTTGCTTTCCTTTTCTTTGTAATGGTGGCAGATGAATCATCAGAAGCAGTGTTATAATCCTCAGATTCAGAACTCTGTGCATCATATAAAGCATTAATCTTTTTCATCAGATCTTCTTTTAGCTGAACAGCATCTGATGGGGCAGAAGCAGAAGCAAAGGGGCAGCAGATATAACAATAGGTGCAACATCATATGGAGCAACAGAAACAACTTCAGAAACACACTAGTAACTTCAGGAGAGATAGCAGCAGCAAATAAAACAACAGGTACATGGAGCACTAGCAAAACGGGATTACTTCAGGAATGAGGGCAGCAGCAGCTTCAGAAACAATAACTTCAGCAGGCTCAAATCAACAGCCTCTGTCATCAGAAAATCCTGGGAATGGGCTCATCAAGCAGCAGTTGGAACAATGTCTTCTTCAGCAGCAAGAATAATTTCAAGGCAGATACAGCCTTGTCTTCAGCAACAACAGCAGTAAACATCATCAGAAGCAGCATTACTGAATGAATAAAAGCAGAAATTATACGGGTCACAGCATGAGAAGGGCACCAGAGCCTTGGACAGATCTTCTGAGGACTGGACAGCAGAGGGCTCTGGGAGGCAGCAGTAGTATACAGTATCAAATGTAGATAGCAAAGACCTTAGGTCTATTGCTAGGACTGGAGTAGCAGAGGCAACAGATGCAGGAGCATGCAGCAGTAGCAGAAGCAACACAGAAACAGCATCAGTAGCAGCAGAAGCAGCAGCAACAGCAGCATGAAGGCTGGCTTCATAGGGCATCTCCCCCTGCCTGGATGCAGATACTCTGGATCAAGCAACCTGCTGGGGGTGCTGCTTGAGGAGTAAGGAAGGAGGAAAGCCTGGCAGAGAGAGCTGCCACTGACTGTTGTAGAGGAGCTAAAGAGGCCTCCATGAGAAGAGAGAGCCTGGGTGCAAGGAGCTCATACAACTGGTCAGCCAAGGCTGGGAGATCTACATGCTCAAGGGAGGAGCAGAGGTAGAGGGAATTGGGATGGCTGAAGGATGCTGGAGGAGGAGGGCTGAAGGGTGGAATGAATGGCTCAGGAGAGGGGATGGTGGAGATGGAGGATAATGGGATGGATATGGATGGAGTGAATGTGGGTTGGGCAATAATGTGGTGGAGAAGGTCTTGGAAAGAGTTGGAAGAGGATGGGAAATCTGGAGGAGAGGAGGGGGAATCATCCATGTAGGATTCATCCAGAAGTGTGAAGGATGGAA
Organism: Platanthera guangdongensis; assembly: GCA_039583875.1. NCBI lineage: Eukaryota > Viridiplantae > Streptophyta > Magnoliopsida > Asparagales > Orchidaceae > Platanthera > Platanthera guangdongensis. The sequence continues at coordinate 17,705,091 of CM077163.1, forward strand.
GGGATGGGGATGAGGTGACATCTGGTGGGGATAAGAGAATAGGGGATGGAAGTGGTCTGCTGGTAGAGATGAGATGGTTGCTGGAGATGGAATAGAAGTTGGAGATGGGCTGGAGATGGTAATGGGATGAGGCTGGATGGTGGATGGAGCTGGAGGTAGGGTTGAGCTTGGAGGAGGAGAAGAAGCAGCACTAGCAGCAGGCAGGTCTTCTGCAGGGGCAGAGACCTGGGGGGAGTGACTCTTAGAGTCCTGGTGCCTGAAGGGGCAGATGAGAGGGCCTGCTGGGCTTGATGATTTGCCTGTCCCATTTCCCAAATAGGGCACAGGTGAGTCTCTTGGAGGCATTGATGTGCACTCCAGAGGAGACTAGCAGGGCAGGGCACTTAGCCTGGAGGAAGACTCCCAGAATTCTTCAAAATTCACAAATGTTTTGTTTATCTTTTTCTTCAGCAGATCAAAAAAGACTTCTCCCCAGTTCAGGCTTTTCCTATCCACCAGAGCTCCCATGAGGCAGAGCTGATATCTGGAGATGGTGTCATGGGCAGAATGTTTGGCCAACAGAACCTTGCCTACAACATCTGCCAGAAACCTGTATTCCACTGACAGGTTTCTCTTAAACAATTTGCTAGGGTTCCCCTCAGGATGACCCATCCTGGCAAGAATATCAGAGAATTCTTCTCCAGAGAGTTCAGCAGAGTCTTCACCATTCCTTAAACCAAAAACCTCTGTCAAGACTGTTGGGGTCAGAGGTACCTGGGTGCCACCAATAGAGCCAACAATGGTGTTGTTGTCAAGGTTGTGGGCAGTATATACCCATTCTTTGATTTCATCAGAGGCAAGTTTGATTATGGTTGTCATAAGGGCAGAAAGTTGCTGATCTTTGAATAAATTGAGGATGTCCTGGAAGACTTGATCAGTTGTGTTGAAGGAGTCTAGATCAATGTCAAAACCTGCATCAAATTTCATGGCGGCGAGTACAGCAACTGAAACGGCCATTGTACCTGCAAAAATCAACAGACAAAACGACCAAGTGTAGAACTGTTTGGAGGGAAGAAAATTTTGCAGAGAAATTGAAAGCGCAAGAGAGAACGACGGCGAAAAATGAGTTTTATATTAGGGTTCGACGCAGAAATGGAAAGATCGTTGAACTCAGTTCGACGATCGAGGCTTCTAAAGGAATCTGAAGAGACTCCAAAATCGTCGATCTCCGTTCGACGATCTGGAAAGGCGTCGAGCTCCGTTCGACGATCGTTCAGTGAACAAAATCGTCGAGCGCCGTTCGACGATCGTTGACCAGAAGAGATAGTCAATACTATCAAAGGAGCGCTGAACTCAGTTCGACGATTCAGGAAATCGTCGAACTCCGTTCGACGATCTTTGGGAAAATCGTCGAGCGCAGTTCAGAGATCAGAGAAATTTAGACACTAAGGAAAATCAGAAATTTGCCTAGTCTTGGTCAATTTTAGCTTTCAAAATCTTGGATATTATTTAAGACTTCCTCCATCTAACATTCCTAACTGATTTAGGAAGAAAGTATGTTTCTTTTCATCCAAAGGCTTGGTGAAAATATCTCCCCTTTGTAAATCAGTTGGGATATACTGCAATTCAATTTTGTTCTTTTCAACATTATCCCTTAAGAAATGATGCCTAATCTCTATATGTTTTGTCCTACTATGGAGGACTGGATTTTGAGCTATGGAGATAGCACTTGTATTGTCACAAAAGATTTTTGACTTCTCTAAGTTGTAACCATAGTCTAGGAGTTGATTTTGAATCCACAATATTTGTGAACAACAACTGCCTGCAGCCATATATTCAGCTTCAGCAGTTGAAGTTGACACAGATGTTTGTTTCTTGCAAAACCAAGAGACAAGTCTATCACCAAGGAACTGACAAGTTCCACTGGTGCTTTTCCTGTCAATTCTGCATCCAGCATAATCAGCATCAGAGAATCCAGTTAACTCAAATGCTGAATCTTTTGGATACCAGAGACCTAGATTTGGACAACTTTTAACATACCTAAGAATCCTCTTTACTAATGTGAGGTGTGACTCTCTAGGGCTAACTTGGAATCTAGCACATATACATGTAGCAAACATTATATCTGGTCTACTAGCTGTAAGATACAGTAAAGAGCCAATCATTGCTCTATATGTTGTCTGATCAACAGGTTTCCCATGTTCATCAGCATCCAATACAGCATTGGTAGGCATGGGTGTTTTCATACAAGATGCCTCAGACATGCCAAATTTCTTAACCAGCTCATTAGCATATTTGGTTTGAGAAATAAAGATGCCTTCAGCAGTTGTTTGACTTGCAATCCTAGGAAGAAGGATAGCTCACCCATGCTACTCATCTCAAATTTAGAATGCATTAGGTTAGAAAACCTTCTGCACAATTTTGAGTCAGTAGAACCAAAAATGATATCGTCTACATAAATTTGTACTAGTAGGGTATGGACTTATGGGTTCTAATAAAAAGAGTTTGGTCTACTCTACCCCTTATAAAACCATTTTCCAAAAGAAAGCATGCTAGGGTCTCATACCATGCTCTAGGAGCTTGCTTGAGACCATATAATGCTTTATTTAATCTAAAAACAAATCAGGATGAGTTGGAGAGATAAAACCTGGAGGTTGTCTGACATAGACTTCCTCTTTGATGTCTCCATTTAAGAAGGCACTCTTGACATCCATCTGATAAACCTTGAAGCCTTTGTGAGCTGCATAAGCTGAAAAATCCTGATGGCTTCCAATCTTGCAACAGGTGCAAAGGTCTGGTCGTAGTCAATTCCTTCTTCTTGAGAATATCCTTGGGCAACTAGCCTTGCCTTGTTCCTTATTATTACTCCTTGATCATCCAGTTTGTTTCTGAATACCCATTTTGTTCCAACAATGGAATGATCCTTAGGCTTTGGCACTAGTTCCCATACTTTGTTCCTCTCAAATTGATGCAACTCCTCTTGCATGGCAATGATCCAGTGTGGATCTTGCTCTGCATCTTGAATGGACTGAGGTTCAATTTGAGAAAGGAAGCAGGTGTGCAACAGGTTTTGGTTGACCTGATTTCTGGTTTGCACACCAGCTGAGATTTCTCCAATTATCTGGGAAATTGGATGGTCTCTTGATGTTACTAAATCAACAGGGGGTGTTGATTGTTCACCAACCTGTGTTGTTGTTTCCTCTTGTGGTACAACAACTGGCTCTTCAGGTTGAGCTTCAATGTGTTGAGCATTGCTTTCATCTTCACTGCTTTCATCTTCTTGAGCAACCTGTAGCTTGTTCATATCTTCAACTAGAGAGTGTTCCTGCAAAGGTTCTATGGTAGAAGAAATCTTCTCCTTGAAAGACATGTTAGTTTCATCAAAAGAAACATGAACAGATTCCTCAATTTTCAATGATGATTTATTATAAACCCTATAGGCCTTGCTGATCATGGAGTATCCCAGAAACACTCCTTCATCAGCTTTGGCTTGAAATTTTGCTAGATGTTTCTTATCATTATTGTGAATATAGCAAATGCAACCAAAAATTTTGAAATAGTCAACTTTAGGTTTCTTCCCTTTGAGTAATTCATAGGGAGTCTTTCCCTTCAGTTTATGTATCAGACTTCTGTTCAGCACATAGTTGGAGGTGTTCACTGCCTCTGCCCAAAGGATAGAGGTAGATGAGCATCTGACAACAATGTAGTGGCAGATTCAATAAGGGTTCTATTTTTCCTTTCAGCTACCCCATTTTGTTGAGGAGTTCTAGGAGCTGAGAAAGTATGCCTGATCCCTTCACTCTGACAGAACTCTTGCATAAGAAGAGAATCAAACTCTGTCCCATGATCACTTCTGATCAGGGCAATGTGAGTATTGAACTCAATCTTTATACATTTGAGAAACTCTGTCAGACACTTAAAGTTATCAGACTTCTTCCTTAGAAAGAACACCCAAGTGAATCTAGAGAAGTCATCTACAATCACTAAAGTGTAGGATTTCCCTCCTAGGCTTTGTACTGTGATGGGTCCAAATAGATCCATGTGTAACAGATACAATATCCTAGGTGAATCACTCTTATTAAGTGACTTAAAACTGTTTTTAGTTTGCTTGCCTAATTGACAGCCTTGCAGAGTCCTTCCTTCTTGTAGGGGCCAGAAGGTAGTCCTCTAACAAGATTGTCCTTGGATAGCCTAGCAATAGTTCTAAGGTTTAGGTGTCCTAGTCTCTTATGCCATAAAACATTTGGTCTACAAACTGAATTGAATAAACAGATATCTATAGTAGTTGAAAGAAAATCTACTAGGTAGATGTTACCTTTCCTTTTACCTGTCAACACAGTTGTGTTGTCCTCTGACTTGATTTTGCATAAGGTTTTGCTGAAGGTCACCTGGTAGCCTTCATCACATAGCTGACTGATGCTGATTAGGTTGTGCTTCAGTCCTTCCACATATGCTACCTTCTTGAAGGTTACAGAACCAATCTGGACTGCTCCATATCCTTTAGTTTGTCCAAAGTTGGAGTCACCAAAGATAACTTTGGGTCCAAGCTTGGCTCTAAAGGAATTTAGGTTGTCCTTGTTCCCTGTCATGTGCTTAGAGCACCCACTATCCAAATACCATTGCTGGTTAGATGTTGGATAGGTCTTCACCTGCACATAAAGCAATTCACTTGTTTTTGACCCAGTTTACCTTGGGCCTAGGTTGATAACCTTTAAATTCAGAAATGAAAGACATCCCTGGCTGACTCTTATATCCTTCAGGATGATATCTCCTTGGAGGTAAAATCCATTCAGTATAAGGGTTAAGGTTTGGGATGAAGAACCCTCAGGATTCAATTTTGACTTGCCATTGAAAAAATTTCCAGAGCTCTGACCTCTGTTCGACGATCTTGGAGCTGAGTTCGACGATCTTGGGTCAGATCGTCGAGCTCCGTTCGACGGTCGACTATGGCTGAGGTCAGGTATATGGGATCGTCGACCAGCGTTCGACGATCTTGGCTGAGATCGTCGATCAGCGTTCGACGATTTGTCCTGAGATCGTCGAGCTGCGTTCGGCGATCGTCGATCTTCATTCGGCGATCGTCGATCTCCGTTCGACGATTTGTGCTGGACTTTAGTTTTCTGAGGCAGATCAGAATTTTTCCTGGCAACCTCTACAACTCCCTTTCCCTTGCAGAAATGAACTTGATGGGGTTGTTAGAACAATAGGTTGGCTGGATGAGGCACCCAAGCCCAGTGTACTGTTGAATCTTGAGTTCACTGTGCTTGTGATGTCCATCAGCTTGATGCTTCTCCCATTGAGAGATTCTTCAAGCTTCTTGGCCTCAGAGAGCTCACTCTTCAGTGAAGCTATCTGTTCCCTATAGTTCTCCAACTCCTGAGAGAGTTTGAGGTTTTCTGATTTTAAGCCATTTGTTCAGATAATTGATTTCTGAGAGAGATGATCTCTTTCTCAGACTTTAGCAGGTCTAAACATAGTGCTTTAAATTCAATTTAAAATCTTCTGAAGTAAAATCAAAAGAGCTGATTACCTGATCTTCTTCAGGTTGAGTCTCTGAGTCTGACTCTGACTCCTCTTCCTCTGAGTTGTGTTGTGAGGCATTAATTGCCATCATGCAGAACTCCTTTTCCTCTGCATCATCCTCATCATCACTTGAGCTGGAAGAGGCTTCTGACTCCTCTTCAGTCTCACTCCAGGATTCAGCAACAAATCCTTTCCTTGTGTGCTTATTTCTGCTGGAGGAGGGTTTGCTACTTCCATTCCTTTTGGAGTCCTTCTCCTTTCTTCTTTCTTTTCTGTCCCTTCTGTCCTTGTTCTTGTTTTCTGGACAGTCAGGAACCATATGCCCTGGTTTCCTGCAACCAAAGCAAATAATGTCTTTGTTATTGCCAATGGACTTGTCATACCTTGGCTTATCCTGCTCCTTGTATGATCTTCTTCTGAAGTCCTTTCTGGCCATCTTATAGAATCTTTTGGCCAACAAGCTGAGAAGTTCATCATTGCCTGTTCCTTTTTCTTCAGGCAGATCCTCAGTTGCCTTGAATGCTATAGTCTTCTCCTTTCTTGTGGCTGGTGAAGCAGCCTTCTGTTCTTCCTCTCTGTTCTTGATGAGTAGCTCATAAGATTTGAGCTTACCCAACAAGGCTTCAGTGGTGATCTCATTCAGACTTCTGGCATCTTTAATTGGCCAGATTCTTGAATCCCAAGTGCTGGGGAAGCACATTAGGATCTTGTCATTAAGTTCTGTCAGTGAGATCTCTTTGTCTAATGTCCTCAGTTCACTGACAATTAGACTCAGTCTGTTGTACATGTCTCCCACTGACTCAGTTTCTCCCTTCTTGAAGTTCTCATATTGGGAGATGAGATGGGATCTTCTGTCCTTTCTCTCATCAGCTGAGCCAGAGACAATTTCTGAGAGCTTGTCCCAAATCTCCTTGGCTGAGTTGCATTCAGCTACTTTTTGAAAAATGTCATCTGACATTGTCTGAGCTAAAATGTTCATTGCCTTGGCATCAGCTACTTTCACACTTTTGATGTCAGCATCTGTTCCTGATGGAGGTGGAACAGCATTTGTGCTTGTACTTCTGGGGTCTGGACACACTGTCAAAACAGAATTAAAAATGTCCTCGTCAATAGAATTCATGTAGAGTTTAATCCTTGCTTTCCAAAGTGCAAACTTTGACAGATTGCACACTGGAGGTCTGGTGCTTGCATAATCTTTGTTTTGGGCCATGATTTGTGCAAGCTAAATCTAATAATAAAATACAAAAGAAGGATCTAGTTTGGGATCTTGGGGTTCAGGTGTTAGCCTGTACAACCAATCAGAATGGTATGTTTAACCAACCTCGCTCTGATACCAATTGAAAGGGGAAACTAGATCTGATATACTCTAAAGGGGGGTGAATAGAGTATATGGTGCTTTTTAAAACACAAAGAAAACTTTTGCAAAGCTTTACAACAATTGTTGTAATGAGTGTAAGCAGGGAAGCAGAAATAAAACTAATCACACAACTAAGCTATGCAGAAACTAAGCACAAGAAAATCTAGGCCAGAAACAAAAAGAAACATGCAGAACCAGATGACACAAGGAAATATAGTGGTTCCCCAACTTGGGTACATCCACTCTTCTACCACCCTAGGTAGGAATCCACTGCAGGATGAGTTGATCAGGTGTCCTGGGCACCAATGAGCTTTTGATAAGGTGCTCAAAAACCAAATCAGATTTTTTGATCAGGTGTCTTGCCACCAATGAGCTTTTGACAAGGTGCTCAAAAACCAGATTCAAACTTTGAAGGGAGTTTGAAAAACCCTTTACAGAATGGGGTTGAGAGAGTGATGGCAGTCTTCTCTCTTCTCAAGCAACTGAGAAGACTATGTGGATTCAGTGATGTTGTCAAAGCTCCCCCTGAGTCCTTGAATCTTCAGGAAGATGAGCTTTGCTGAGGGTGATAGGCCTTCAAAGATAGATCTCCAGCAAAAGATGATTTCAGCAAGCTGAAATGTTGAGTGTCTGGAGTCTTGAGATGATGTTGGCCTTGAACACTTGAGAGCTGAAGAGATCTGAAGATTTTTGAAAGCTTGATCTCTCTGATGAGTGTTCTTCTGAATTCTTGTTGACAGAATATTTTTCAGAGTCTCTGTATATTGAGAGGTGTCCTAATGTATTCTCTGTAATTCTTCCTTCTCTATTTCATTCAAAAACATTCTGTCAATTATTCTCTGTCTGAATAGGATATTACTCTGTCAAAGATAGCCGTTTGTCTGCATTGATTACAGCCTTAATTGCATAATCTGTTCTGAAGGAAAGTCCACTGAATTGTTCCTTGAAAAATTCCTTGAAACTTGCTCCAGAAGTAAATGAAAACGGCTGGCAGATCTTCTGAATTAAATGCAGAATAACTTCTATCTGATTTGAATTTGAATTCTGAAAGATAACTGAAATCGTCGAACTGAGCTCTGCTATCGTCGAGCTGAGCTCAGCGAATTGGAAAATGCAAGCAGCAAAGAAATCGTCGATCTGAGCTCAAAGATCGTCGAACTGAGCTCAGAGATAAGGATCCAGTGCAGAGTCAAAATCGTCGACCTGAGCTCAGCGATCGTCGACCAGAGCTCGACGATATTGAGAAGTTGAGCTCAGCGATCGTCGACCAGAGCTCGACGATATTGAGAAGTTGAGCTCAGCGATCGTCGAACAGAGCTCGACGATCTGTCAATAGTTGAGCTAGACGATCGTCGACGGAGTTCGACGAAACGTCGTGCTGAGCTCGACGATTTGGACTTAGTCTCCAGAAAAACTTGGGTCTTCAGGGCAGCTTCCAATCTTAGCCTTCTAACCCTTAGACTCAATTCTAATTGACCTATTATCTATACAGAAGGTCAAAACATAAATTCCTAGAGACATAGTGATCCTGACCCAAATTAGTAATAGGGTGTTAACCAACAGCGAGGTTAGTGCGGTTTGTCTTGTATAGTCCGCTTAGTCCCTGTAATTCTTAGTCCCACACTCTTATTTGTATTCTCTCATCTTCCTCCATCTATATAAGGGAGGGCAAACCTTTGTAATAGACACCTTTTTTTGTGATAATAAGTTTCAATTATTCAAAAGTTTATTTGCTTGTTCTCTACTTTTTCGCTTCTTTCGCTACTTTCTAACAGTGACCATTTCGCCCAATTGGAAAACCAAGATCCCAATAAACAAGGGTAAGCCCCAATAAACAAAAGATAAAGCCTCTATCTGCCTAGTGCAGCCCTTACTAGTTTTTAAAGCAGGAAAATAAATTAAACATCTTGAGGGGTTTGTGAGGTATACCTGACCGAACAGCTCTGGTATCTTGTCGCATCAGGTCCTGCGGCTCCCAGGTATGCTCCTCCTGGCCGTGTTTCCTCCACAGGACCTTGACTAATGGGACCTTCTTGCGACGCAAGACTCGTACTCCTCGGTCGTCGATCCTAACGGCTCCAAACGAACTGACCGGTCTGAAGCTACCGGCCCTTCGGTGGTCAAAAATCTGCTGCTCTGGGCGTAGTAGAGCCCTCCTCAGCGAAGAAATATGGAAGACGTCGTGCAGCGCGCTTCCAGCTCTGGTGGTAACTCCAGCTATAGGCTAGGGTCTGATCCGCTCCAGGATCCTGTAAGGGCCCATGTACCTAGGGCTGAGCTTCTTCCTCCGACCATGCACCCGCGAGACTCCATGCATGGGCCGGATCTTCAGAAACACACGGTCTCCCACCTGAAACTCCACCTGCCGATGCCGGGCGTCATAGTACTTAGCCTGTCTGCTCTGCGCCTCTAGCATCCTGTCTCTGATCAGCCTCACCTGAGCCCGTGTCTTCAACAAACTCATCTTATCCCAACACCTTCGGATCTTCGTCCCGAACCCAAGAAAGCGGGGTCCGCATCTCCTCCCGTACAAGGCTTCGTAAGGCGCCATCCTGATGCTGGACTGGTAGCTGTTGTTATAGGAGAACTCGACCAGGGGTAAGAGTTTCTCCCACGGTTCCCCGCGGTCCAAAATGCATAGCCTCAAAAGGTCTTCCAGCGTCCGGTTGGTGCTTCTGTCTGCCCGTCCGTCTGGGGATGAAATGCAGTGCTGAAGGTCAATCGCGTGCCTAAGTAAGCTTGCACGATCTCCACTCCCTGGAGGTGAACCAGCCATCCCGATCCGACACTATCGTCTTGGGCCCCCCGTGATATCGAATGAACTGCTCCACAAATCTCATACTAAAACTCCCACACAGCGTCG